>JASTWF010000644.1:31687-202642 GCA_030390025.1 Squalus acanthias | reverse complement strand
CCCCCCCCTCGCTCCCCTTTCCCCCCCCCTCTCGCTCCCCTTTCCCCCCCTCTCGCTCCCCTTTCCCCCCCTCTCGCCCCTTCCCTTCCCCATCTCTCTCAGCGCCCCCTCTCTTTTTCTCTCTCTGGATGCTGATAGGGAGCAGGATCCCAGGCAGACTTGCTATTCACCTCCCCCCGCCCCTACCTCGAGAGAACGGAGACCAACCGTAGAAGAACGTGCTTTCCGCGGGGTCCCGGCTCAGCCCAGTTAACTCCGCACCGGCTGGGCATTGAACCGGGAGCCCTCGGTTCGAGATCTGGGAAACTGAGAAGGGTTTGTTCGGGTGGATGTGTAAGGATGGACAGCAGCTGCAGTCCTTGTCTATGTACCAGGAATGAGTGTTCTAGACACAGGAGTCAAACACTTATACGTTTATTAAGGGTTAAATGAACTTACGCACAGAAAGCACACAGCAGTAAACGATCACACGTTAGTCATTGAGCTCAACTTTCTAGATCACCTTCTTCCAACTCGCGTTACAACCTTTTTATCTTTCTAAATACATTTTTGTGACTGGAAGGCTGTTTGCAGTGGGGTTCCGCAGGGCTCAGTACTGGTCCTTTGCTTTTTGTGGTATATATCAATGATTTGGATTTGAATGTAGGAAGTATGATTAAGAAGTTTGCAGATGATACAAAAATTGGCTGTGTGGTTGATAATGAAGAAGGAAGCTGTAGATTGCAGGAAGATATCAATGGACTGGTCAGGTGGGCAGAACAGTGGCAAATGGAATTCAATCTGGAGAAGTGTGAGGTAATGCATTTGGGGAGGGCTAACAAGGCAAGGGAATACCTTATCTGAGGAAGGATGTTCTTGCCATGGAGGGAGTGCAGCGAAGATTCACCAGACTGATACCCGGGATGGCAGGAATGGCGTATGAGGAGAGATTGGGTCGATTAGGCTTATACTCACTGGAGTTTAGAAGAATGAGAGGGGATCTCATTGAAACTTATAAAATTCTAACAGGACTAGACAGATTAGATGCGGGAAGGATGTTCCCGATGGCCGGGGAGTCCAGAACCAGGGGTCACAGTCTAAGGATGAGGGGTAAGCCATTTAGGACTGAGATGAGGAGGAATTTCTTCACCCAGAGAGTGGTGAACCTGTGGAATTCTCTACCACAGAAGGCAGTAGAGGCCAATTCATTAAATATATTCAAGAAGGAGTTAGATATATTTCTTAAAACTAAAGGGATCAAGGGATATGGGGAGAAGGCAGGGACAGGGTACTGAATTTGGATGATCAGCCATGATCTCATTGAATGGCGGAGCAGGCTCGAGGGGCTGAATGGCCTACTCCTGCTCCTATCTTCTATGTTTCTTCTATGTAATACACTATAAATGGTAGGACACTGAGAAGTGCAAAAAATCAGAGGGACCTTGGAGTGCATGTCCACAGATCCCTGAAGGTAGCAGGACGGGTAGATAAGGTGGTTAAGAAGGTATACGGGATACTTGCCTTTATTAGCCGAGGCATAGAATATAAGAACAGGGAGGTTATGCTTGAACTGTGTAAAACACTAGTTAGGCCTCAGCTAGAGTACTGCGTGCAGTTCTGGTCACCACATTACAGGAAGGATGTGATTGCACGAGAGAGGGTACAGAGGAGATTTACGAGGATGTTGCCTGGGCTGGGGAATTTTAGCTATGAGGAAAGATTGGATCGGCTAGGGTTGTTTTCTTTGGAACAGAGGAGGCTGAGGGGAGACCTAATTGAGGTGTATAAAATTATGAGGGGCCTAGATAGAGTGGATAGGAAGGACCTATTTCCCTTAGCAGAGGGGTCAATAACCAGGGGGCATAGATTTCTGGTAATTGGTTGGAGGTTTAGTGGGGATTTGTGGGGGTCTGGAACTCACTGCCTGAAAGGGTGGTAGAGGCAGAGACCCTTATCACATTTAAAAAGTACTTGGATATGCATTTGAAGTGCCGTAACCTACAAGGCTACGGACCAAGTGCTGGAAAGTGGGATTAGGGTGGGATAGCTCTTTGTCGGCCGGCACGGACACGATGGGCCGAATGGCCTCCTTCTGTGCTGTAAATTTCTATGATTACATTTCGTGCCCTTTGTACTCTTTGCACCAGCTTTTTATCTCTAAACATCTGTCACCCGCGGACCCAGGGTCTAGCAGGAGCTGCTGGTGTCTAGGTTAAGCAAAGTACAGAATGTACCTATTATGGCTACACATCAGAAGTCTCTCAGCACCCATGAACTGTGAGAAGGTTCGAATCTAAATGCAATCGGTTTAACCTTGAGATCAGGCTATTCATGACCTCTCTGAAGACTGCAAGTTTCACCAAAGTTCTGCAGGCTTTTAATCTCAATAAACAATGGATTCCTTACTTAGAATCATAGACTCTTACAGCGCAGAAGGAGGTCATTCGGCCCATCATGCTGTGCCGCCTCTTTGAAGGAGCTCTCCAATTAGTCCCACTCACCCGCTCTTTTCCCCATAGCCCTGCAAATTTTTCCTGTTCGATTTCTGCTTCCATTTCCTATTGCTGTAACCTCCTCCAGCCCTATAACCCCTGCCCCCAACTCCACATCCCTCTGACTCTGCTCACTTGTGAATTCTCCTTCTCTTTGCCCCACTATTGGTGGCCGTGTCTTCAGCCTTCTAGACCACAGGCTCTGGAATTCCCTCCCTAAAGCCTTCCACCGCTCCGCTCCCCCCTCCTTTTAAAACCCTCCTTAAAACCCATCTATTCGACTCAGGTCACCCCTCCTAATATCTTCCTGGATGGCTCGGCGTCAGTTTTTATTTATTCCGCCTCTGCGAAGTGCCTTGTGATGTTTTGCTATGTTAAATGTGCGATATAAAGTCAAGTTGTTGCAGTTGCCTTTACGTTTACCTGAGATGTGACTCTCTCTCTCTCTTATCTCGCTTGCTATGCTTTCCAGTTACAAAGGGCTGGTGGCGGAAGCTTTGAGACAGCTGATCGGGGATCAGTGTTACAAGCAGGACGAGGTTCTTCCCCCGGGGTATTATACAGGTAAGAACCCCTTTTTATACTGAACAAGCTGACCTCCTGTGACACTGCTCTGCTGTTTTATAAGCAGAAGTGCAGTACCCGATGTTTAATGACGTGTTAATTCTGCTGCTCCAGTGTAGGGGGTATTGGCTTTGCATTCTTGAAGTCAATGCTGGGAGTCAGTGAAGTTACTGACATTCTGGTATCAGCCTTGGAATCAGAAGGTCGTAGGTTCAAATCCCACTCCAGAGACTCGGGGGCCCAACACCTCGCCTGACACTCCAGTCCAGTACTGAGTAAGTGCTGCATTGCCGCAGGTGGCGTCTTTCAGATGAGACGTTAAACTGATGCCCCGTCTGTCCTCTCCGGTGGATGTAAAAGATCCCATGACATGACCAATATTTATCCTTTAAACAACACCATCAAAAGAAAACAGATTATCTGGTCATTTTCTCAATGCTGTTTCTGGGACCTTGCTGTGCACAAATTGGCTGCCGTGTTTCCCTACATTATAACAGTGACTTCACTTCGAAAAGTACTTCACTAGCTGTGAAGCTCTGTTCTGAGGTTATGAAAGGCGCTATATAAATGAAAGTTCTCCTTCTTCTAGCCCCTGTGTCCTGGTGGCATTTCTCTGTCGATTGCTAATAACTGGCTTTCTTCATCTTTTTTGAACGCTTTTTTTTGAAGTGTGACACAGAAAAAGAATTTAGATGTGTGACTCACTATAAGTACACAGGGTAAGTGGAAACGTATCTTTCAGCGTTGCACAAGGTTGGTATTCAGCCGGATGCTGTAATGGGGAGGTGGTAAGATTGCACAGGGTATTCACCATTAGTACCACGAGCTGCTTTGAGAACATAAGGTCATCAGTTTGGGATGAAGAAGGAGCCAGAGTACAAACCCTACCATCTTCCCATTACAGTACCCAGCTGAATACAAACAACAGCGACTTGTATTTATATAGCACCTTTAACATAGTAAAACATCCCAAGGCGCTTCACAGGAGCGATTATCAAACAAAATTTGACACCGAGCCACATTGAGATATTAGGACAGGTGACCAAAAGCTTGGTCAAAGAGGTAGGTTTTAAGGAGTGTCTTAAAGGAGGGGGGAGAGAGAAGTAGAGAGGCGTAAAAGTTCAGGGACGGAATTCCAGAGCTTGGGGCCTTGGCAGCTGAAGGCACGGCCGCCAATGGTGGAGTGATTAAACTCAGGGATGCGCAAGACGCCAGAATTAGAGGAGCGCAGAGATCTCGGAGGGTTGTAGGGCTGGAGGAGGTTACAGTGATGGGGAGGGGCAAGGCCTTGGAGGGATTTGAAAGCAAGGATGAGAATTTTTAAATCGAGTCGTTGCCGGACTGGGAGCCAATGTAGGTCAGTGAGCACAGGGGTGATGGGTAATCAGGACTTGGTGCGAGTTAGGACACGGGCAGCAGAGTTTTGGATGAGCTCAAGTTTATGTAGGGTGAAAGATGGGAGGCCGGCCAGAGAGCATTGGAATAATCAAGTCTCGAGGTAACAAAGGCTCGGATAAGGTGAGGCAGGGGCGGAGTCAGGCGATGTTACGAAGGTGGAAGGCAGTCTTGGTGATGGCGCGGATATGTGGTCGGAAGTTCATCTCGGGGTCAAATAGGACACCAAGGTTGCGAAGAGTCTGGTTCAGCCTCAGACAATTGCCAGGGAGAGGGATGGAGTCAGTGGCATGGGAACGGAGTTTATGGCAGGGACCCAAGACAATGGCTTCGGTCTTCCCCATATTTAGTTGGAGGAAATTTCTGCTTATCCAGTACTGGATGTCAGACAAGCAGTGTGACAAATCAGAGACAAAGCCTGCAATCTTCTCATTACAGCACCCAGCTGCATTTATATAGCGCCTGTCACCTCCTCAGGACGTCTCCAAGTGTTTCACTTCATAGCCAAGGAATTACTTTTGAAGAACAGTCACTGTTGTTTGTAGGCAGATGCGGGAGTGAATTTACTAACAGCACTGAGATTAACAACCCTCTTTTTTGATGATGTTGGTTGAGCGATAAATGTTGGCCAGGAAACCAGGGGAATTCCGTTGCTTCTCTTCAAATAGTGCCATAGGATCTTGTAAGTTCACCTGAACAGGGAGACAGGACCTCGGTTTAACGTCTCCTCCGAAAGACGGCACCTCCGACAGTGCAGCACTCCCTCTGTGTGGGCTGCCCTTTTAAGGGCTGAGTCAGTCCTTGCTACGTTGGGTCCACTGTGTGAGCTGAAAGGGAAACCTGTCCTGCCCCACAAAACTGTGCTGCTCCTGATTGACACGGGCAGTACTGATGGTGGCCACAGAGAGACTCCCAGCTCGGACTGAAAGATAAGCACAAGTTCCAACGCTTTCCTCCAATTCAGCAGAACTGGCTAGAAAACGGTTGATTGCTCCCTCCGTGGTCTTGTGCACCTGGTCCAGTCTCTCCCTCACCTGTTATAGGGTCATGGTGGGAGTGAGGGAACTAACCTGATCCATGGACGTGCAATTACTTACTTGTTCTTTGTTGCTCCGTTGCAGATTTCTTACTGTGGATAAATGGTTCTGGCACTGTTCTTCATATTAACGGGACCATTCCCGGTGCTGGCACTCCTTTGTGCCTCTCCGTCCCCAATTCGAAACCCGCCGAGAACCCCGCCTCCCACCACGCCCAACCCGACATCCCCTCCCTCACCTCCGATTTCCAGAACTTCTCGCCCTTTGGTCACGACGAGGCGACGGCGAAAGAGAAGAGAGATGGCGATCTCGCGGCTGAAGTGGATTTCCTCACCCGCATCCGGCCCCCGGGCAGCAGCGGCCGCTCCAGCGCGGCATCCATCTTGACCGGCTCGACAATCGAGTACAACGCTTACTATCCCCCTTCGAACTACTACAGCAGCCTGACCAAGGAGCAGTCGCTGGAGAGTCAAGAGAGCTCCACGCTCAGCAGCCCGTCCGACTGCTTGAACCAGGCCCCGAACACCACGGGCTGCTCGCCCGTCATGGGCTCCAGCTCCCTCTTTCAGTTCCCCATCGGAAAGATCTTGGACGAGGAAACGGAGACGACACCCCAGAACCAAGAGCACAATCTCTTCGGAGCGGAGCAGTCCACTACGAGTTTTTACGACAGCCCCCACTACCCCGAGAGCCAGGGCAGGGTGGGGCAGGCGGAGATGGTGAGCCCAGTGCCACCACCTCTGCAACTCTCCAGCCCATCGTCGCTCATCGAGAAAGAGAGGTGCCCGGACACCGAACAAGTGAACAGGTAAACGCTCAGGGATTAACTGCACTGGTCACTCGATAGCCATGAACTCAGCCTGAGTTTGTTTCTTGCCTTACCCAGCTGTTTAAAAAGGTAGACGTAAATGGTCTTTTCTGGTCCTTCAGAGAGCGGAATGGGGGTTGGGCTGAATGGGCAAAGGGCAGGGGAATGGGACTATAAGGACAGAGAGGCAGCACGGGCGATGGGTGAATGACCTTTTGTGCTGTCAAGTGAAGTGGAGGGGGAAAGAGAGAGAGGTGATTATGCATCCTTAGCTATGCCAATATCCATCAGTGCTGGGGCATGAGAGGCTGAGAGACTAAACGCCGGCATGGACTGGTTGAGCCGTATGGCCTGTTTCTGTGCTGTATATCCTATGTAATCCTATGTAAATCCTGGGGAAGAGTGGTATTAGAGCTGAACATCCTGCCCCAGTCTGACTGTTAAGGTTCATATCATCAGTAACAGACTGTCTCCTTCCCACCTTCCCACAGGATTGTGATGTCGGTGAATGACAAATGGCATTACTGTCACAACTCGGACGTGTTGGTGGGGTCTCGAGCAATGCGGGATCGACACCTGCGACTACTAGGATATACCATTCTGCAGGTACGGTGCTTCAGTTCATCAAACCATTGAACTATAGAGGTTTACAGCACAGGAGGAGGCTGTTCGACCCATTGTTTCTGTACCGGCATTTTGTTAGAACAATCCCATAGCCCTGTATCAATCCCAAACTAATCCCACTGCCCCGCTCTCTCTCCATAGCCCTGTATCAATCCCAAACTAATCCCACTGCCCCGCTCTCTCCCCATAGCCCTGTATCAATCCCAAACTAATCCCACTGCCCCGCTCTCTCCCCATCGTCCTGTATCAATCCCAAACGAGTCCCACTGCCCCGCTCTCTCCCCATCGTCCTGTATCAATCCCAAACTAATCCCACTGCCCCGCTCTCTCCCCATCGTCCTGTATCAATCCCAAACTAATCCCACTGCCCCGCTCTCTCCCCATCGTCCTGTATCAATCCCAAACTAATCCCACTGCCTCGCTCTCTTCCCCATATCCCTGTATCAATCCCAAACTAATCCCGCTGCCCCACTCTCCCCATAGCCCTGTATCAATCCCAAACTAATCCCACTGCCTCGCTCTCTTCCCCATATCCCTGTATCAATCCCAAACTAATCCCGCTGCCCCACTCTCCCCATAGCCCTGTATCAATCCCAAACTAATCCCACTGCCTCGCTCTCTCCCCATAGCCCTATATCAATCCCAAACTAATCCCACTGTCCCGTCTCCCCATCGTCCTGTATCAATCCCAAACTAATCCCACTGCCCTGCGCCCTCCCCATAGCCCTGTATCAATCCCAAACTAATCCCACTGCCCTGCGCCCTCCCCATAGCCCTGTATCAATCCCAAACTAATCCCACTGCCCCGCTGATGTGTGGAAAAGGTAAATCCAGAAAATTACTTTAAATTAAATGGCAAGAGTAGAAGAAGGGACCTTGCTTAGACCACACCTAGAGAACTGTGTACAGTTCTGGTCGCCATATTATAAAAAGGATATAGAAGCACTGGAGAGGGTGCAGAGAAGATTTACAAGGATGATACCAGCAATGCGAGGGTATACATATCAGGAAAGGATGAACAGGCTGGGTCTCTTTTTTCTCTTGAAAAAAGAAGGCTGAGGGGTGTTCTAATAGAGGTCTTTAAAATTATGAAAGGTTTTGATAGAGTGGATACAGAGAGAATGTTTCCACTTGTGGGGAAGAGCAAAACTAGAGGCCATCAATACAAGATAGTCACCAAGAAATCCAATAGGGAATTCAGAAGAAACTTCTTTACCCAAAGAGTGGTGAGAATGTGGAACTCGCTACTACAGGGAGTGGTTGAAATGAATAGTATCGATGCATTTAAGGGGAGGCTAGACAAGCATATGAGGGAGAAGGGAATAGAGGGTTATGCTGATAGATTTAGATGAGGAAAGACGGGAGGAGGCTCGAGTGGAGCATAAACGCCAGCATGGGGCAACACGGTGGCATAGTGGTTAGCACTGGTGCCTCACAGCGCCAGGGACCCGGGTTCGAATCTGGCCTCGGGTGACTGTCTGTCTGGAGTTTGCACATTCTCCCCGTGTCTGCGTGGGTTTCCTCCGGGTGCTCCGGTTTCCTCCCACAGTCCAAAAATGTGCGGGTTAGGTTGATTTGGCTATGATAAATTGACCCTTAGTGTTAGGGGGGGATTAAATATGTGGGGTTACGGGATAGGATAGGAAGGGATATGTTAGGGGGAATTAACTACATGGGGTTACGGGGATAGGGTGGGATATGTGTCGGTGCAGGCTCGATGGGGATTCTGTGTGAGAAAGCAGGGACAGGGTACTGGATTTGGATGATCAGCCATGATCGTATTGAATGGTGGAGCAGGCTCGACGGGCCGAATGGCCTACTCCTGCTCCTAGTTTCTATGTTTCTATGGACTGGTTGGGCTGAATGGCCTGTTTCTGTGCCGTATATCCTATTTAATAAGAGGGAATTATAGAACTGATATCAGAAATTCTTGGAGTGAATAACATGTGGAATGGAGTCAGATCGAGGAGGCAAAAATCCTGGAATCATTTAAAAAACAATTGGATGTTGAAACAGGGAGAATCTAAGATCTCTCTGGATGATGAATTAAGATAGGTCGAATGGCCTTCCGTGTTTGTAGTTACCTTCTGGTAGTTGGGGAGGGGGAAATGTTGGCCAGAACCATGTGCATCACGGGGACAACAACAACTTGCATTTATATAGCGCCTTCAGCATAGTAAAACGTCCCAGGGCGCTTCACAGGAACATTATCAAACAAAATTTGTCACCGAGCCACATGAGATATTAGGGCAGATAACCAAAAGTTTGGTCAAAGAGGTAGGTTTTAAGGAGCGTCTTAAAGGAGGAAAGAGCGTGAGAGGGGTTTAGGGAGGGAATTCAAGGGCTGAGGGCCTCAGCAGCTGAAGGCACGGCCGCCAATGGTGGAGCAAAGAAAATCAGGGATGCGCAAGAGGCCAGAATTGGAGGAGGGCAGAGATCTCGGAGGATTGTAGGGCTGGAGGAGGTTACAGAGATGGGGAGGGGCGAGGCCATGGAGGGATTTAAAAAACAAGAATGAGAATTTTAAAATTGAGGCGTTGCCGAACCGGGAGCCAATGTAAGTCAGCGAGCACAGTGGGTGATGGGTGAGGAGAGCATTGAAATAGGCAGATAGAACCTCACTTGGAAAGACGGCACCTCCGACAGTGCAGCACTCTCTCCAGTGACTGTCGGCCTGAATTATGACCTCAAATCCTGGATTGGGGCTTTGAACACAACACCTTCCAGCTCGGAGGTCAGAGTGCCACCAACTGAGCCAGACTGACTGTTCATTGTACCCTGGCTGAGATCAGTTAGTTCCAGCAGAACAAGGACTGAAGCATGGTCCCTCCTGGGCAGCGATTTTACCTCCAAACTCATCCAAGATGCTCTCCTGAAATTGCCAAAGGTGTTTCCTAGTGTCCGGCAGACTCTCCATCTCAAATACCCCAAGAACACGCAGCCCTTTAAATAAACCACGTCTTCGAATCGTGAGAATCAAATCAGAGAATAGTGCAGCACAGAAGGAGGCCATTCGGCCCATCGAGTCTGCGCCGGCTCTTTCGAAGAGCAATCCAGTTAGTCCCACTCCCCCGCTCTTTCCCCACAGCCCTGCAATTTTTTCTCCTTCAAGTATTTATCTATTTCCCTTTTGAAGGCTGCTATTGAATCTGTTTCCACCGCCCTATCAGGTAGCGCATTCCAAACCCTAACCCCTCGCTGCGTAAAAAAGGTTTTTCTCATGTCACCTCTGTTGTATTTCTTTTGTGCTGAGTGTATGTTTTGTGAACCGGTTGGGTTTTTACGTCATTCCGACAGCTTCATGGTCACTTTTACTGAGACCAACTCTTTATTTCCAGATTTTTTACTCCAGACTCCAGTCCCCACACTGTGTGGTTGTCTTTTAGTGTCCCCTGAAGTGGCCGAGTCAGCCACCCATCTGTGAAAAGGATTCAGTGGATCCACCATCTGAACAGCATCACCCACATCCCGAGGACAGACTAAGAAAAGTTCCTCCCGTTCCCCCGCTCTGGGTGCCTGCACGAGGCATCTGATGCAGAGCGGTTTGCGCCGCAGCCTGAGGGGTGTTAGCTGATCTCGGTCCGGGGTGATGGGGGCAGGAAGGGACACCTGTGTCATAAAGACCCCTCGGGCTGCCTTATCTGAGGAAGGATGTTCTTGCCATGGAGGGAGTGCAGCGAAGAGTCACCAGACTGATACCTGGGATGGCAGGAATGACGTATGAAGAGAGATTGGGATGATTGGGCTTATACTCGCTGGAGTTTAGAAGAATGAGAGGGGATCTCATCGAAACATATAAAATTCTAACAGGACTAGACAGACTAGATGCAGGAAGGATGTTCCCAATGGCCGGGAAGTCCAGAACCAGGGGTCACAGTCTAAGGATATGGGGTAAGCCATTTAGGACTGAGATTAGGAGGAATTTCTTCACCAGAGAGTGGTGAACCTGTGGAATTCTCTACCACAGAAGGCAGTTGAGGCCAAATCATTAAATATACTCAAGAAGGAGATAGATATATTTCTTAAGGCTAAAGGGTTCAAGGGATATGGGGAGAAAGCAGGGACAGGGTACTGAATTTGGATGATCAGCCATGATCTCATTAAATGGCGGAGCAGGCTCGAGGGGCCGAATGGCCTACTCCTGCTCCTATCTTCTATGTTTCTCTGTTTCTGTGCTGAGAACATCACCTCGCGCACGCTGCAAACCAACAGCACAATGGTTCCACCTAATCTGTGTCCCTTTGTCCTCTGCTCTCACCTACAGCTGCCTTACCACGAGCTGGAAAAGCTGAACGGGATCGAGGAAGTTAAACATTATTTACGGAAAAGACTCCTGGATGTGCAGTTATGACGATCAAAGACTAGATTTTTTTGTACCCTGCTCCTGTTTATATTTGGAGAATTGACACCGCTCCCCATCAGCAGTCGGAGTGCCAGGAGGTTGTAGCGCCAACAGCGGTGGGAATTCTGGGAATGCTCACACTTTTTATTTCTCCTCTTTCTTTTCTTTGGAGTGTAACGAGCGTCTTTCCCTCTTTTATTATTTTGTTTTGCTTTTGTGTGTTCACATGCTAACTACTGCCAGACGTTTTGTACCATCCCTGGAGAAGATAGACTTTGAAACAGAGAGTCTCGGCGCGCGAATGAAATTTGTTTGTTCACATGAGTATTTGCAGGGAGGTTTCATGACAGGTGGGTTCGAGTTTTTTAACTGAGTGTTCACTGGCCCTCTCGGCTTGTGGTTGTCCTCCGTCCCGTCTTTTGCCTCTCACCCACCTTGCAACCTTTTCCAATGGCAAGAGGAGTGTTGAGTGTTGCACGGTCCGAACAGTGGGAGTCGGATCCTGAAGGTCCCCGACCTGGAGCTCCTTTAGCTATCCCGCTCCCCCGAATGAGGAGGGGAGAAGAGAGAAGCCGGTCACTAACCCAGCAAACCTCGGGGCAAGACCCCACGTCCTGCAACGGTCTTAATTACCTGGCCCAGTTGGGAACCCTTTGAGCAGTTCTGAGAACGACGAGAAAACTCGTAACCCTCGACTGGGTTCTTGAGGCTCGTGCAGTTAGTGTGGGTTTCAAGGGAGTGCAGTTAGCTGGGCTTGAGTAGGATTGAACAGCACGGTGACGTCTCCACTCCTGCCCGTGTGAGTGACCACGTGGCTTGATATAACCACCAGCTTCCCAGCCTTGGCAAGATCCGACGGTCACAGATACAAAAAAAATACTCTTCGTTTTTTAAATGAATTCCTGGCATATGGGTGTCGCTGGCAAGGCCGGTATTTATTGCCCATCCCTAATCGCCCTTGAGAAGGTGGTGGTGAGCCGCCACCTTGAACCGCTGCAGTCTGTGTGGTTAAGGTGCTCCCACAGTGCTGTTGGGGAGGGAGTTCCAGGATTTTGACCCAGCGACGATGAATGAACGGCCGATATATTTCCAAGTCAGGATGGTGTGAGACTTGGAGGGGAACTTGGAGGTGGTGGTGTTCCCATGCGCCTGCTGCCCTTGTCCTAGGTGGTGGAGGTGGCGGGTTTGGGAGGTGCTGCCGCAGAAACCTTGGCGAGTTGCTGCAGTGCATCTTGTAGATGGTACACACTGCAGCCACGGTACGCTGGTGGTGGAGGGAGTGAATGTTTAAGGTGGTGGATGGGGTGTCGATCAAGTGAGCTGCTTTGTCCTGAATGTTGCCGAGCTTCTTGAGTGTTGTTGGAGCTGCACTCATCCAGGCAAACTGTGGAGGCATTAACTTGGAACACGAAATACCCTGTGTTTCGGCACTTATTTTCAGCCTGTGCTTGCATCCACCTCAACCAACACCCCATCCTTTAACTATGAATGATGTAAATTTAATTTGACTGTTGGAGGACTTTGCACAATTTGGTGAAGTTGGACTGTTGTTGGGGAGGACACTTCATATCCCAGTCTGTTCACAGTGTGGGACCGGTGGCCAGGGTGGGTGTTGGTGAAGTGGTTGCTAGGGGAGAGGGTGGAGATGGTTGCTAGGGGAGAGGGTGTTGGTGGAGGTGGTTGCTAGGGGAGAGGATGTTGGTGGTTGCTAGGGGAGAGGGTAGAGATGGTTGCTAGGGGAGAGGGTGTTGGTGGTTGATAGGGGAGAGGGTAGAGATGGTTGCTAGGGGAGAGGATGTTGGTGGTTGCTAGGGGAGAGGGTAGAGATGGTTGCTAGGGGAGAGGGTGTTGGTGGTTGCTAGGAGGAGTGTTGGTTACTAGCCGTGATGTTGATGGTTTAACCGGGGAGAGGAGTGAAGGCGCCAACACTAAAATGGAAAGGGTTTCCTGAAACTGTCCAATTAGAGGGGTGACTCGAGACTGTCCTGTCGGAGGGGTGACTCGAGACTGTCCTGTCGGAGGGGTGACTCGAGACTGTCCTGTCGGAGTACGGGGTGAGGGCAGTAATGAAATGTTTGTGATCAGGCTTGGGGTCCTTTCTGCAGAGTGGGGACCCAGTCCGAGGCTGCGTTTCACCTGTTAGCGGATACGTGGTGTGGAGCTAATTCCACAAAACAGACCCGTCGACTGGAAAACATGAAATGGGTTTAATCTCCTTGCTGACCTGGACTGCAGTAGTTAAATGGTGATCGTCTGTTACCGTGTGTGGATTGTAGGTAGTCACTGGTGTGCAGAATGCGTGTGTACTTTAATCCCAGCTGGGTGGGGGTGGGGACAGGGGAGACGGGGGGTGCGGGAGGAGGGGGAGGGAGCTTGGCTAAATGCAGTGTTTTAAATTCGATTAATTTTTGGGTGGTGGGTTTTGGGGGGTTTACAGGATCTTCAGATTGTGGGTAGCGGGTGGGTTTAAAATGTGAATGAATATACATGTGAATAGAACAAGGAAATGGTGAAATTACAAAGCAAGTCCATCAGTATCAATATAATGTGTGTTTGAGGTCAACTATTTTTTAAAGTAATCTACTGTGTGTTTGGAGCGTTGTCATGAGGTCTGGGTGTGATTTTGGGCATGTGTTTACCACGAGGGAATACTGATGGGCTGGCGTCTATTTCTAGTTTTAATTTGTGTGTATCGACCACAATTAAGGAACGGTCTAGTGGGACCCTTTGGAAGGGATTATAAAATAGCTGACAATAAATACAAGGGAGATCCTCAGACTGTCTTCTGTCTCTGAAATCATTGAGACGCTGAACATTCCTTGGGTTTTGGAAGTGCTGGAAATGAGGACATGCACTGCTCATCTGGCAAAGACTGGCTGCACCCAGTGGAGGCTCCAGATTCTATTCCTGTTCTTCTGTGACACAGGCGGGGCAGTTTATTGCCCATCTCTCGTTGCCCTGAGGGCATCAAGAATAAACACACAGTGTGGGACTGGAGTCACGTGTAACATAGAAACATAGAAGATAGGAGCAGGAGTAGGCCATTCGGCCCCTCGAGCCTGCTCCGCCATTCAATGCGATCATGGCTGATCATCCAAATTCAGTACCTTGTCCCCTGCTTTCTCCCCATATCCCTTGATCCCTTTACCATATCCCTTGATCCCTTTAGGTCCAGACCGGGCAGGGGCGGCAGATTCCCTTCCCTCCAGGACATCAGTGACCCAGTTGGGTTTTTACGACAATCCGTTAGTCTTCATGCTGATTTTTCCTGCTGCCAGCCCACGGATTACCAGATGAATTCAATTCAGTTTCTCAACTTGCCCTGGTGGGATTTGAACTCCCGACCTCTGGCATCATCTACCTGACACGATGGAAGATTGCCCAGGTACATCCTATCCACAAAAAGGACAAACTCAAGGCGGCCAATTACCACCTTATCAGCCTCCCAATCATCAGTAAATTAACAGAAGGAGTCATCAACAGTGCCATCAAGCAACGCCTGCTCACAAATAACATGCTCACCAGCACTCAGTTCAGATTCCAGCAGTCACTCGGCTCTAAACCTCTTCGCAGCCTTGATCCAGTCATGACCACAGGAGCTGTTACCAGAGGTGAGGTGAGAGTGATTGTCCTCAACATCAAGGCGGCATTCAACCGAGTATGGCACCATGCACCCCTAGTAAAACTGAGGACAATGGCAGAACCCTTCAGTGGTTAGTCATACTTGATGCAAAGGAAGATGCTTGTGGTTGTCGCAGGTCAATCATCTCAGCAGCTTCATCAATGACCGTCCCTACATCATAAGGTCAGAAGTGGGGCTGTTCGCTGCTGATTGCAGTGTATAGTTCCATTCACAACCCCTCTGATAACATAAGAAATAAGAGCAGGAGTAGGCCATATGGCCCCTTGAGCCTGCTCCGCCATTCAATAAGATCATGACTGATCATCGACCTCAACTCTACTTTCCTGCCTGATCTCCATATCCCTTGATTCCCCTAGAGTCCAAAAATCTAACGATCTCATCTGATAATGGAACAGTCCATGCCCGCATGCAGCAAGACCTGGATAATATCCAGACTTGGGCTGATAAGTGGCAAATAACATTTGTACCACCTAAATGCCAGATAATGACCATCTTGAACAAGAGAGTCTTAACTACCTGCCCTTAAATTTCAACAGTACCATCACCAAACTCTCCAGCCATCAACATCTTGGCCAGTCAATATTGACCAGAAGCTAAACTAGGCCAGCCATTATCAACACTATGGCTTCTTCCTGTCAGCTGTGGTTCAGTGGGTAGCACCCTCGCATCCGAGTCAGAAGGTCGTGGGTTCTAGCCCCACTCCAGGACTTGAGCCCAAAATCGAGGTTGACATTTCAGTACAGTATTGAGGGATTGCTGCACTGTCGGAGGGGCAGTACTGAGGGAGCGCCGCACTGTCAGAGGGGCAGTAATGAGGGAGCGCTGCACTGTCGGGGCAGTAATGAGGGAGCTCTGCACTGTCGGAGGGGCAGTACTGAGGGAGCGCTGCACTGTCGGAGGGGCAGTACTGAGGGAGCTCTGCACTATCGGAGGGACAGTAATGAGGGAGCTCTGCACTGTCGGGGCAGTAATGAGGGAGCTCTGCACTGTCGGAGGGGCAGTACTGAGGGAGCGCTGCACTGTCGGAGGGGCAGTACTGAGGGAGCTCTGCACTGTCGGAGGGACATGTAATGAGGGAGCTCTGCACTGTTGGAGGGGCAGTACTGAGGGAGCTCTGCACTGTCGGAGGGACAGTAATGAGGAAGCGCTGCACTGTCGGAGGGGCAGTAATGAGGGAGCTCTGCACTGTCGGAGGGGCAGTAATGAGGGAGCTCTGCACTGTCGGAGGGGCAGTACTGAGGGAGCTCTGCACTGTCGGAGAGGCAGTACTGGGAGCGCTGCACTGTCGGAGGGGCAATGCTGAGGGAGCGCTGCACTGTCGGAGAGGCAGTACTGAGGGAGCTCTGCACTGTCGGAGGGGCAGTACTGAGGGAGCTCTGCACTGTCGGAGAGGCAGTACTGGGAGCGCTGCACTGTCGGAGGGGCAGTACTGAGGGAGTGCTGCACTGTCGGAGGGGCAGTACTGAGGGAGCGCTGCACTGTCGGAGGGGCAGTACTGAGGGAGTGCTGCACTGTCGGAGGGGCAGTACTGAGGGAGCGCCGCACTGTTGGAGGGGCAGTACTGAGGGAGCGCTGCACTGTCAGAGGGGCAGTACTGAGGGAGCGCTGCACTGTTGGAGGGGCAGTACTGAGGGAGTGCTGCTCTGTGAGAGGGGCAGTACTGAGGGAGCGCTGCACTGTCGGAGGGCAGTACTGAGGGAGTGCCGCACTGTCGGAGGGGCAGTACTGAGGGAGTGCTGCTCTGTGAGAGGGGCAGTACTGAGGGAGCGCTGCACTGTTGGAGGTGCTGTCGTTCGGATGAGATGTTAAACCGAGGCCCCGTCTGCCCTCAGGTGTATGTAAAAGATCCCACGGCACCAGGAAGTAGAGAGGGGTGTCCCACCCCCCAACCCCCATGTCCTGGGCCAATATTTATCCATCAACCAACATCACTAAAAAATCAATTATCTGGTCATATATCTCATTGCTGTCTGAGCGCAAATTGGCTGCAGTGTTTCAATACATTACAGCAGTGACTACAGAGTATTTTATTGGCTGTGAAAGACACTATAGAAATGCAAGTTCTTTCTGCTTTACTTGAATGCCACAGTTCTGAGTCTGCCTAATAGTCTCTCATGTGGAACTTTGTCAAATGCCTTGTTGAAGTTGATGTCCACTCACACTCCCTGAAGAAAAATGAGAAGTCGCACAATACCACAACTCCCTGAAGACATTGAGGAGGTTGGTCTGGCCAGATCTTGATAACTAGGTGAGTTCTCCTGAAAGCGAGCAGCCAAATGCGATAAATCCAGCTCTTTTCCCCCTCTAAGAGAAAGATGATTACAGGACCGGAGCTTTCTGGTGTTTATACTGGGAATTTTGAAAAGAATTATTGTATTTAATGTTTAATATTTAATGAAGCAGCTTTGCTCGCGATTTATTTATCCAGCTGCAGTGAATAAGGACGCAACATTGTAGAAATGGTTCGATAGCGCACGTTTCAAGTCTAGCAGTCACACTTCCTGTGTGACACTTTAGATGTCACACATTCGGATTGGCACAAATCTCATTCATTAAAAACTGCACCAAATGAATAGTCGGTGAGTCGGCAAAGTGTGAATGAAAAGCTCGAAACTGACCAATCAAGAACAACGAAACATGTGACCGCAAGAAACCAGTAAGCAGCCGGGAAAATCTACCAATAAATGAAAGGTAAATTGAACCAATCAAAGCACTCCAAAGTTTTTCAGATGTTGGTTTTGGTGGCCATCTTGAATTTTTACATGAAAATATTTATAACAATAAGTAACTTATTAAAAAATAAATAATTGTGAATAAGCCGCTGCAGGTCTGGGAGCCCGAGCTGATGAAGCCACTTCATCCCTTATTGAGTCACAAGGGGCCCCGATCATCATGCATTACATAATCCAGACGCTTGGACGAATGATCCAGAGACATGAGTTCAAATCCCACCATGGCAGCTGGGGAATTTAAATTCAGTTAATTAAATAAATCTGGAATAAAAAAAGCTAATATCAGTAATGGTGACCATGAAACTATTGGATTATCGTAAAAACCCATCTGGTTCACTAATGTCCTTTAGGGAAGGAAACCTGCTGCCCTTACCTGGCCTATATGTGACTCCAGACAGCAATGTGGTTGACTCTTAACTGCCCTCTGAAATGGCCTAGCAAACTGCTACGAAACACAATAATAAGCACCGGCTAAGGACACAGCAACGGCACACCCAGCCCAGTCGACCCTGCAAAGTCCTCCTCACCAACATCTGGGGACTTGTGCCAAAATTGGGAGAGCTGTCCCACAGACTAGTCAAGCAACAGCCTGACATAATCATACTCACAGAATCATACCTTTCAGCCAATGTCCCAAACTCCACCGGCAGGACAGACCCACCAGGGGTGGCGGCACTCCTCCATGTTGAACACCACTTGGAAGAAGCACTGAGAGTAGCAAGGGCACAGAATGTACTCTGGGTGGGGGACTTCAATGTCCATCACCAAGAGTGACTCGGTAGCACCACTACTGACCGAGCTGGCCGAGTCCTCAAGGACATAGTCTGGGCCTGCAACAGGTGGTGAGAGAACCAACACAAGGAAAAAACCTACTTGATCTCGTCCTCACCAATCTACCTGTCGCAGATGCATCTGTCCATGACAGTATTGGTAGCAGCGACCACCGCACAGTCATTGTGGAGACGAAGTCCCATCTTCACACTGAGGTCACCCTCCATCGTGTTGTGTGGCACTACCACCGTGCTAAATGGGATAGATTCAGAACAGATCCATGAGGTGCTGTGGGCCATCAGCAGCAGCAGAATTGTATTCCACCACAATCTGTAACCTCAAAGCCCGGCATATCCCTCACTCTACCATTACCATCAAGCCAGGGGACCAACCCTGGTTCAATAAGGAGTGCAGAAGAGCATGCCAGGAGCAGCACCAGGCATACCAAAAAATGAGGTGCCAACCTGGTGGAAGCAGCATGCTATAGACAGGACTAAGCGATCCCACAATCAACGGATCAGATCAAAGCAACATCCAGTCCTCAACTAACAGGAGGAGGAGACTCCATGAATATCCCCATCCTCAATGATAGTGGAGCCCAGCACATGAGTGCAAAAGACAAGGCTGAAGCATTTGCAACCATCTTCAGCCAGAAGTACTGAGTGGATGATCCATATCGGCCTCCTCCTGAGGTCCCCACCATCACAGAAGCCAGTCTTCAGCCAATTCGATTCACTCCACGTGATACCATGAAACGGTTGAGCGCATTGGATGCAGCAAAGGCTATGGGCCCCGACAACATCCCGGCTATCGTGCTGAAGACTTGTGCTCCAGAACTAGCTGTGCCTCTAGCCAAGCTGTTCCAGTACAGCTACAACACTGGCATCTATCCGACAATGTGGAAAACTGCCCAGGTATGTCCTGTTCACAAAAAGCAGGACAAATCCAATCCGGCCAATTACTGCCCCATCAGTCTACTCTCAATCATCAGCAAAGTGATGGAATGTGTTATCGACAGTGCTATCAAGCGGCACTTACTCACCAATAACCTGCTCACTGATGCCCAGTTTGGGTTCCGCCAAGACCACTCGGCTCCCGACCTCATTACAGCCTTGGTCCAAACATGGACAAAGGAGCTGAATTTCAGCGGTGAGGTGAGAGTGACTGCCCTTGACATCAAGGCAGCATTTAACCGAGTGTGGCATCAAGGAGCCCTAGTAAAACTGAAGTCAATGGGAATCAGGGGAAAACTCTCCACTGGCTGGAGTCATACCTAGCACAAAGGAAGATGGTTGTGGTGGTTGCAGGCCAATTATCATAGCCCCAAGACATTGCTGCAGGAGTTCCTCAGGGCAGTGTCCTAGGCCCAACCATCTTCAGCTGCTTCATCAATGACCTTCCCTCCAACATAAGGTCAGAAATGGGGATGTTCGCTGATGACTGCACAGTGTTCTGTGCCATTCACAACTCCTCAGATAATGAAGCAGTCCATGCCCGCATGCAACAAGACCTGGATGATGTTCTGGCTTGGGCTGGTAAGTGGCAGGTAACATTCGCACCACAGAAGTGCCAGGCAATGGCTATCTCCAACAAGCGAGAGTCTAACCACCGCCCCTTGACATTCAACGGCATTACAATAGCTGAATCCCCCACCATCAACATCCTGCGGGGTCACCATTAACCAGAAACTTAACTGGACCAGCCACACAAATATTGTGGCAACAAGAGCAGGTCAGAGGCTAGGTATTCTGTGGCTAGTGTCTCACCTGACACCCCAAAGCCTTTCCACCATCTACAAGGCACAAGTAAGGAGTGTGATGGTATATTCTCCACTTGCCTGGATGAGTGCAGCTCCAACAACACTCAAGAAGCTCGACACCATCCAGAACAAAGCAGCCCGCTTGATTGGCAACCCATCCACCACCTTAAACATTCACTCCTTCCATCACCGGCGCACCGTGGCTGCAGTGTGTACCCTCTACAAGATGCACTGCAGCAACTCGCCAAGGCTTCTTCGACAGCACCTCCCAAACCCGCGACCTTTACCACCTAGAAGGACAAGGGCAGCAGGTGCATGGGAACACCACCACCTCCAAGTTCCCCTCCAAGTCACACACCATCCTGACTTGGAAGTATATCGCCGATCCTTCATCGTCGCTGGGTCAAAATCCTGGAACTCCCTCCCTAACAGCACTGTGGGAGCACCATCACCACACGGACTGCAGCGGTTCAAGAAGGCAGCTCACCACCACCTTCTCAAGGGCAATTAGGGATGGGCAATAAACGCTGGCCTTGCCAGCGATGCCCACATCCCAGGAACGAATGTAAAAAAACACCGTAACCAGCCAATCCATCCCCAGTTACAGTTACATTCCATCACCTCAACACCTCTTGTAACTAAATCGGACTGATGCCCTGATTGTATTTTTATATATATATATATATATATACTTAGCTCAAACCATGCACTTTCATTTAATGTCTGGATAATGATGGAATGACCCCTTACCTCGCTCATGCTGAAAGGTGACTGGTGTTAGTAGCTGGCCCTGAAACATCCATTAGCAGCAGATGGCTGAAGGCAGTTGTAACATCACTGCCGATTCCTCTCAAAAGCACAAGTAATTCCTTTGTGCGATAACCGCTTTTATCAAGAGAGGTTTAACCCGACAAGCCCTCCCGTCCCCAGAACGGGCTGCTTCGTTGTGTCAAGTTACTAATAACCGACAGCATCCCCATTTACTTAAGGACACGGTAAATTAGCTTCATCACCTTTCCTCATTGAGTTTGAGTCCATGTCACTTTGTTCAGCATATTATGAAGCTTCAGTTTTCTCCACCACCGAAGTTCCGGAATATTTTGAATATTTTGACAAGATCCTTTCTTCTTTCTCTGAGCCCTTTCTTCTTAAATTTAAATTCCTGTAGATTCCCTTCATTGGTCTGATGCCTTATCAGAGAATCAATGGAATCTCACAGCACAGAAGGAGGCCATTCGGCCCATCGTGCCTGTGCCAGCTCTTTGAAAGAGCTCTCCAACTAGTCCCACTCCCCCAGCTCTTTCCCCAGAGCCCTGCAAATTTTTCCTTTTCAAGTATTTATCCAATTCCCCTTTTGAAAGTTACTATTGAATCCGCTTTCACCGCCCTTTCAGGCAGCGCATTCCAGATCATAACAACTCGCTGCGTAAAAGAAATTCTCCACATCTCCCCCCCGTCGTGGATTTCTTGCCTTATCCCAAATATCCAGTGAATTGCCTTTGCCGTGCGTGGTCCAAAGCCACGATGTCCCCTCTGTTGGCCAGAATTGGATACAGTTCTCCAGGTTGGGCTTCCTCCAAAATCAGTATCGCATCCAGAGACCTTTCCCGAGGAAGCGACAGATCTGGTGGACAAGGGTGTGGCAGTGGAGGTTGTCTATCCATATTTCAGGACCCACATAATATACTGATTCCATGTCCAGGGGATAGATGGGAAAGCTCCAGTGGCGAGCACAGCACAACATCATCTGGTAATGGGGTAATGTAGGCACAGAGTGAGAAAAGAAAGAAAGAAAGAAAGACTTGCATTGATATTGTGCCTTTCACAACCTCAGGACGTCTGTAGGGGGTGGTGTTTTTGTGTCAGCTTTACCTCTGACTTCTGAGCGGTTCGAATCGTTCCCACTCCCTTGGTTCTGGACCTTGGACTTATTTGGGGGTTGTGATACAAAAGGTGCAGCAGACAACTGAGTTTGATGAAAAGAACTTCAATCTTTATTCAAAAGGTAAAACACAAATGACAACACTCTTAACACTCTAAAGGTGGGGAACACTTCGGTACAAGCGAGGGAAATAACATTAAAAGAATACTTCACCCCTCCCAATCCCACTTCACTCGCTAAGTTGGGCTGTGGAGGACCAGGGATAATGCTCACCAAACGAATCCTTGACAGTTGGGCTAAATCGCGGTTTTGGGGTTCGCTGTTTATGGCGGTTAGTGTCTGCCGTACCCCGTATGCGGTAGAGGACTTCACCTGCGTCTCTGGTCAGTCTTCGTGAGTCCGCTGATGCGGTAGGGTGCGTTTTGGATCTATCAGGTGAGTACCCAATTTCCTTTGGTTAGGAGTAGGGTTTAGAGTCTTTTGGTAGAAATCTTACCCAGGGGTAAGTCAGGAGTAGTTTGTAGTGTGGAAACTTTGCGGTTCTTCGGGTTTTCTTTCCTTGAGTTGGTCTTTGTTGGTCGCGGTGGCCTGCTATTACCCCGTCAGTTGGGGGTAATGCGCGGTTGTTGGTTTCATGAGGCCTTTGGTTTCCGCGATGGCTTTAGGCCTTGACTAGTGTGTCAGTCGACCTTGTGGAGCCGTCAATATCTTCTTGCTGCTTGTTGCTCCGGGTGACTGTGTTGGGACCGTTGTTGGAGGTCCGTCGAGGTGGTATCTTCACGGGCTGGACTCAGGTGTGTCTGAGTGGTGAGCGATGCCGACTCGCTTCCAGCTCGGTTTTGTCTTCTTCCTGGTTTCTTCTTCTTCTGATGACCACCGGTTGCGACTGACCTTGAACTGCTTAACGGGCCTTCAATTATACTAAATTGAAGTGGCCTTATCTACCCGCCAAATCTACTCAGTTCATTGTCGGGTTTTTGGCGGGCTCGTAAATCGGTAACGACTTACTAGCACGTGAACTGGGTTTTTAACAGGCCTTCAATCTCACCCATTGAACATGGCCTTATCTACCCGCCAAATCTACTCAGTTCATTGTCTGGTTTTGGCGGGCCTGTTACCAGTAACTGCTCTGTAAGTGTCAGATGGCCTTTGGGATGGTTTGCAACCTGTCGATCTCCTTGGCTGATCACTGGTGATTGGTTTCGTGTTTTGGGTTTCTAGGCTGGACTCAGTCTTTTCTATAGAATGGTCCTGAGTGGTTTTTATTATGCATGTTTCTGATGGGCCCTGTAATCGGTTTGATGGGGCCTGTCTTTGGGTGGGACTGTCTTCTCCCAGGGTCTATTGTTCAAATGTTAATGTCTGCTGGGGCTTGAGTGAGGTCATCCCGGTTCCCCAGACAGTGCAATTAACTGCAATAACCAAAACTGCTTTTACAGAGGTCTTCCCCACCTCCTTGTCCCTTTACAGGCCCAGACATAGTTTTAAAATGCCAAAACTTGGTTTTTGGTCTTAAATTTCTTAGGTTAGGCCCAAACACATTTTTATCACTCTGAGGTAGTTCCAAAGTCCTTTTTCCTTAGGTTTTGGGGATCTGTAAATTTTGGAAACCTTACACATCCCAAAGCGCTTCACAACCAATGAAGTACTGTTGTAATGCACGAAACGCGGCTGCCAATTTGCGCACAGCAAGCTCCCACTAATGGCAACGTGTTAATGACCAGATAATCTGTTTTAGTGATGTTGAATGAGGGGATCAATATTGGCCAGGGCACTATTGAATACTTCTAAAACTGGAATTTGGCTACAGTGGGACTTAGAAGTCGAAGGTGTCAGAAGAGCGGCGTACTTAATTTTTTTTGAAATTCGTTTATGCAATGGGGGCGTCGCTGGCACAGCCAGCATTTATTGCCCATCCCTAATTGCCCTTGAGAAGGTGGTGGTGAGCCGCCGCCTTGAACCGCTGCAGTCCGTGTGGTGAAGGTGCTCCCACAGTGCTGTTAGGGAGGGAGTTCAAGGATTTTGACCCAGCGACGATGAAGGAGCGGCGATATACTTCTAAGTCAGGATGGTGTGTGGCTTGGAGGGGAACTTGGAGGTGGTGGTGTTCCCATGCGTCTGCTGCCTTTGTCCTTCTAGGTGGAAGAGGTCGCGGGTTTGGGAAGTGCTGCCGAAGAAGCCTTGGCGAGTTGCTGCAGTGCCTCTTGTAGATGGTACACACTGCAGCCACGGTGCGCCGGTGGTGGAGGGTGTGAATGTTTAAGGTGGTGGATGGGGTGCCGATCAAGCGGGCTGCTTTGTCCTGGATGGTGTCGAGCTTCTTGAGTATTGTTGGAGCTGCACTCATCCAGGCAAGTGGAGAGTATTCCATCACACTCCTTAATTGTGCCTTGTAGATGGTGGAAAGGCTTTGGGGAGTCATGAGGTGAGACACTCTCCGCAGAATACCTAGCCTCTGACCTGCTCTTGTTGCCACAGTATTTATGTGGCTGGTCCAGTTAAGTTTCTTGTCAATGGTGACCCCCAGGATGTTGATGGTGGGGGATTCGGTGATTGTAATACCATTGAATGTCAAGGGGAGGTGATTAGACTATCGCTTGTTGGAGATAGTCATTGCCTGGCACTTCTGTGGCGCGAATGTTACCTGCCACTTATCAGCCCAAGCCTGAACGTCGTCCAGGTCTTGTTGCATGTGAGCATGGACTGCTTCATTATCTGAGGAGTTGTGAATGGCACTGAACACTGTGCAGTCATCAGCGAACATCCCCATTTCTGACCTTGTGTTGGAGGGAAGGTCATTGATGAAGCAGCTGAAGATGGTCGGGCCTGGGACACTGCCCTGAGGAACTCCTGCAGCGATGTCCTGGGGCTGTGATGATTGACCTTCAACCACCACAACCATCTTCCTTTGTGGTAGGTATGACTCCAGCTAGTGGAAAGTTTTCCCTCCGATTCCCATTGACTTCAGTTTTACTAGGGCTCCTTGATGCCACACTCGGTCAAATGCTGCCTTGATGTCAAGAGCAGTCACTCTCACCTCTCCTCTGGAATTCAGCTCTTTTGTCCATGTTTGGACCAAGGCTGTAATGAAGTCGGGAGCCGAGTGGTCCCGGCGGAACCCAAACTGGGCATCAGTGAGCAGGTTATTGGTGAGTAAGTGCTGCTTGATAGCACTGTCGACGACACCTTCCTCACTTTGCTGATGATTGAGAGTAGACTGATGGGGCGGTAATTGGCCGGGTTGGATTTGTCCTGCTTTTTGTGGACAGGACATACCTGGGAAGTTTTCCACATTGTCGGATAGATGCCAGTGTTGTAGCTGTACTGGAACAGCTTGGCTAGAGGCGCGGCTAGTTCTGGAGCACAAGTCTTCAGCACGATAGCTGGAATGTTGTCGGGGCCCATAGCCTTTGCTGTATCCAGTGCGCTCAGCCATTTCTTGATATCACGTGGAGTGAATCGAATTGGCTGAAGACTGGCTTCTGTGATGGTGGGGACCTCAGGAGGCGGCCGATATGGATCATCCACTCAGCACTTCTGGCTGAAGATGGTTGCAAAGCTTCAGCCTTGTCTTTTGCACTCACGTGCTGGGCTCCACCATCATTGAGGACGGGATATTTTGAAATTATAAGTTGCTAAAGAAAATAAACTTAACTATAACTTAAATAATAATGATAATAATAATGGCAGCACAGAAGGCGACAGTGATGTGCAGTTCCTGCAGGATATGGGAGCTACGATGGAAAAAGAATCAGGAGAGATGTAAAACGGGCTGCCGATTCGCTGTCGCCCATTTTGCGCTATCCTGAAAGATTGCTTTCACCCCTTACCCTGTTGTTACCTCTGCTTCATGCCTCTGTCTGTACACACCAGGAGCTTGTTTACTCTCTATACTGCGTCTGGTTTACATAGAAACATAGAAGATAGGAGCAGGAGTAGGCCATTCGGCCCCTCGAGCCTGCTCCGCCATTCGATGAGATCATGGCTGATCATCCAAACTCAGTACCCTGTACCTGCCTTCTCCCCATATCCCTTGATACCTTTAGCTTTAAGAAATATATCTAACTCATTCTTGAATATATTTAATGACTTGGCCTCAACTACCTTCTGTGGTAGAGAATTCCACAGGTTCACCACTCTCTGGGTGAAGAAATTCTTCCTCATTTCTGTCCTGAATGGCTTACCCCTTATCCTTAGATTATGACGCCTGGTTCTGGACTCTCCGACCATCGGGAACATTCTTCCTGCATCTAGTTTGTCCAGACCTGTCAGAATTTCATATGTTTCGATGAGATCCCCTCTCATTCTTCTATACTCCAGCGAGTATAAGCCCAATCGACCCAATCTCTCCTCATATGTCATTCCTGCCATCCCAGGTATCAGCCTTGTGAATCTTCGCTGAACTCCTTCCATGGCAAGAACATCCTTCCTCAGATAAGGCGACCAAAACTGCACACAGTACTCAAGGTGTGGTCTCACCAAGGCCCTGTACAACTGCAGCAGGACATCCCTGTTCCTATACTCAAACCCTTTCGCTATGAAGGCCAACATACCATTTGCCTTCTTCACCGCCTGCTGCACCTGCATGCTTACTTTCAGCGACTGGTGCACAAGGACACCCAGGTCTCGTTGCACTTCCCCTTCTCCCAATCTATTGCCATTCAGATAATAGTCTGCCTTTCTGTTTTTGACACCAAAGTGGATAACCTCGCATTTATCCACGTTATATTGCATCTGCCATGCTTCTGCCCACTCACCCAACCTGTCCAAATCATCCTGGAGTTTCTCGGTATCCTCCTCGCAGCACACACGCCCACCCAGCTTTGTGTCATCCGCAAACTTGGAGATATTATTAATGTATATTGTGAATAGCTGGGGTCCAAGGACCGATCCCTGCGGTACCCCACTAGTCACTGCCTGCCACTTGGAAAAAGACCCATTAATTCCTACTCTCTGCTTTCTGTCCGCCAACCAGTTCTCTATCCAAGTCAATACCTTGCCCCCAATCCCATGTGCCTTAACTTTACACGCTAATCTCTTATGCGGGACCTTATCGAAAGCCTTTTGAAAGTCCAAATACACCACATCTACTGGTTCTCCCTTATCTATTTTCCCAGTTACATCCTCAAAAAATTCCAGTAGATTAGTCAAGCATGGTTTACCTTTTGTAAATCAATGTTGACTTTGTCCGATCCTGTCACTGTTTTTCAAGTGCTCAGCTATTACATCCTTTATAATGGACTCTAGCATTTTCCCCACTACCGATGTCAGGTTTACCGGTCTGTAATTCCCCGCTTTCTCTCTACCACCCTTTTTGAATAGTGGGGTAACATTAGCTACCCTCCAATCCATGGGTACAGTTCCAGATTCCATCGAATGTTGGAAGATGATCAGCAATGCATCTACTATTTCTAGGGCCACTTCCTTAAGTACCCTAGGATGTAGATTATCAGGCCCTGGGGATTTATCGGCCTTCAATACCGTCAATTTCCCTAACACCATTTCCCTGCAAATACTGATTTCTTTCAGTTCCTCCCTTTCATCAGACCGTATGTTCTCCAACATCTCTGGGAGGTTATTTGTGTCCTCCTCTGTGAAGACAGAACCAAAATATGCATTTAATTGGTTTGCCATTTCTTTGTTCCCCATTATAACTTCCCCCGCTTCTGACTGCAAGGGACCTACACTTGATTTCACTAATCTTTTTCTCTTCACAGATCTATAAAAGCTCTTACAGTCAGTTTTTATGTTCCCAGCAAGCTTACTTTCATATTCTATTTTCCCCTTCTTAATTAATCCCTTTGTCCTCCTTTGTTGAATCCTAAACTGCTCCCAATCCTCAGGGTTACCGCTTTTTCTGGCCAATTTATATGTCCTCTCCTTGGATCTTATGTTATCCCTAATTTCCCTTGTTAGCCACGGTTGAGTCACCCTTTTTGTTTTATTCTTATGCCACACTGGGATGAACAAATTCTGTAGTTCATCCATGCAGTCTTTGAATGTTTGCCATTGCCTATCCACCGTCAACCCTTTGTGAGACATTCCCCAATCAATCCTACCCAATTCGCGCTTCATACCATCATAGTCTCTGATTCAACTACTTCACTTTCCATCCTAATGAAGAATTCTATCATATTATGCTCACTCTGACCCAAGGGGCCTCGTACAACAAGATTGCTAATTAATTCTTTCTCGTTACATAATACCCAGTCTAAGATGGCCTGATCTCTGGTTGGTTCCTCGACATATTGTTCCAGAAAACCATCCCGTAAACATTCTAGGAATTCCTCCTCCACAGTATTTTTACTAATTTGGTTAGCCCAATCTATATGTCGATTAAAGTCACCCATGATGACTGCTGTGCCCTTACTGCATGCTTCTCTAATTTCCCTTTTAATGCCATCCCCAACCTCCGTATTACTGTTTGGAGGTCTATATACCACTCCCACTAACGTTTTCTGCCCCTTGTTATTTCTCAGTTCTACCCATACAGATTCCGCATCATAGAAACATAGAAACATAGAATCTAGGAGCAGGAGTAGGCCATTCGGCCCGTCGAGCCTGCTCCGCCATTCAATACGATCATGGCTGATCATCCAAATCCAGTACCCTGTCCCTGCTTTAATCCCCACAGTACACATATCCCACCCTACCCCCGTAACCCCACGTATTTAATTCCCCCTAACATATCCCATCCTATCCCCATAACCCCACATATTTAATCCCCCCTAACACTAAGGGTCAATTTATCATAGCCAAATCAACCTAACCCACACATTTTTGGACTAATTTTTGGACACATCATCAGAGCTAATATCCTTCCTTTCAATTGTGTTAATCCCCTCTTTAACCAGCAATGCTACCCCACCTTCCTTTCTTTTTTGCCTATCTTTCCTAAATATTGAATACCCCTGGATGTTGAGTTCCCAGCCTTGGCCACCCTGGAGCCATGTTTCTGTAATCCCAATCAAATCGTATTCATTTACCTCTATTTGCGCAGCTAAATCATCCACCTGGTTCCGAATGCTCCTTGCATTAAGACAGCCCCTCAGGAAGGATATACTTGCCATAGAGGGAGTGCAACGAAGATTCACCAGACTGGTTCCTGGGATGGGGGGATTGTCCTATTCTTCTTTTTCTTAGGCAGTCCCTCGGAAGTGAGGATGATTTGCTTCCACATTAAAAATGAGTTCTCAGGTGACTGATGAGCCCAATGTGGGATCTACAGTCTCTGTCACAGGTGGGGCAGACGGTGGTTAAAGGGGCGGGTGGTTGGGGTGCTTAGGTTGACGTGCGGTCCTTCTGTTGCTTGCGCTTGGTTTCCGCTTGCTCCCAGCGAAGAGACTCGAGGTATTCGGCGCCTTCCCGAATGCTTCTCCTCCACTTTGTGCGGTCTTGGGCCAGGGATTCCCAGGTGTCAGTGGGGATGTTGCACTTTTTCAAGGAGGCTTTGAGGGTGTCCTTGAAGTGTTTCCTCTGCCCACCTGGGGCTCTCTTGCCGTGTCAGAGCTCCGAGTAGAGCGCTTGTTTTGGGAGTCTCGTATTGGGCATGCGGACGATGTGACCCGTCCATCGGAGCTGATCGAGCGTGGTCAAAGCTTCGATGCTGGGGATGTTGGCCTGAGCGAGAATACTGACGTTGGTGTGCCTATCCTGCCAATGGATTTGCAGGATCTTGTGGAGGCAACGTTGGTGGTACCTCTCCGGTGCTTTGAGGTGCCTGCTGTACATGTTCCATGTGTCTGAGGCATACAGCAGGGCGGGTATCACTGCTGCTCTGTAGACCATGAGCTTAGTGCCGGGTTTGAGGTCCTGGTCTTCAAACACTCTCTTCCTCAGGCGACCGAAGGCTGCACTGGCACACTGAAGGCGGTGTTGGACTTCGTCATCGACGTCTGCCCTTGTTGACAGTGGGCTCCCGAGATATGGAAAGTGGTCCACGTTGTCCAAGGCCTTGTTGTGGATTTTGATAATCGGGGGGCAGTACTGTGTGGTGGGGGCAGGTTGGTAGCGGAACTTTGTCTTACGGATGTTTAGTGCAAGGCCTATGCTCTCGTACGCTTCGGTGAAGGTGTTGACGATGGTTTGGAGTTCGACCTCCGAGTGAGTGCAGACGCAAGCGTCGTCTGCATACTGTAATTCGACGACAGAGGATGGGACAACCTTGGATCTGGACTGGAGGTGACGGAGATTGAACAGTTTCCCGTTTGTTCTGTAAATTAGCTCTACTCCAGCGGGGAGCTTACTGAGGGTGAGATGGAGCATTGCAGCAAGGAAGATCGAGAAGAGCGTTGGTGCGATGACACAGCCTTGCTTGACTCCGGACCGTACGTGAATTGGGTCTGTGGTGGAACCGTTGGTCAGGATCACGGCTTGCATGTCGTCGTGAAGCAGGCGGAGGATGGCGACAAACTTTTGAGGGCAGCCGAATTTGAGGAGGACACTCCATAATCCCTCACGGTTGACAGTGTCGAAGGCCTTTGTGAGGTCAAAGAAGACCATGTACAGCGGTTGGTGCTGTTCCCTGCATTTCTCTTGTAATTGACGCGCGGTGAAGATCATGGATGGGAGGATTGTCCTATGAGGACAGATTGCGTAGACTAGGCCTATATTCTCTGGAGTTTAGAAGAATGAGAGGTGATGTCATTGAAACATACAAAATCTTACAGGGCTTGACAGGGTAAATGCAGGGAGGATGTTTCCCCTGGCTGGGGAGTCTAGAACCAGGGGTCACAGTCTCAGAATAAGGGGTCGGCCATTCAGGATTGAGATGAGGAGAAATTTCTTCACTCAGAGGGTGGTGAATCTTTGAAATTCTCTACCCCAGAGGGCTGTGGAGGCTCAGTCGTTGAGTATATTCAAGACAGAGATCGCTAGATTTTTGAATATTAAGGAAATCAAGGGATATGGGGATAGTGCAGAAAAGTGGAGATGAGGAAGATCATCAGCCATGATCTCATTGAATGGCGGAGCAGACTCGAAGGGCCAAATGGATTACTCCTGCTCCTATTTTTTATAGAGTCATAATGGTTCAGAAGGAGGCCATTCGGCCCATCGTTCTTATGTTCTTAGAACCAGAGGTGACATGAGGAAACATTTTACGCAGCGAGTTGTTGTAATCTGGAACGCGCTGCCTGAAAGTGCGGTGGAAGCAGATTCAATAGTAACTTTCAAAAGAGAATTGGATAAATACTTGAAGGGAATATAATGACATGGCTATGGGGAAAGAGCAGGGGAGTGGGATTAATTGGAGAGCTCTTTCATCGAGCTGGCACAGGCATAATGGGACGAATGGCCTCCTTCTGTGCTGTATCATTCTATGATTCCAAGTTAATGAGCAGGGTGTCCCGTAGGCTGTGGGTGTGATTGCCAGCTTAGTTCACAGTGAAAGCATTTGGGCTTCAATATTCAGGGATATTAAGAAAGAAGAAAAAAATTAAAATTACGAAGTGTAGAGGGAGCTTTACTCTGTATCTAACCCGTGCCGTACCTGCCCTGAGAGTGTTTGATGGGACAGTGTAGAGGGAGCTTTACTCTGTAAAGAGTGAGGAGAAATTTGCAAGGCTATGGGGAAAGAGCAGGGGAGTGGGTCTAATCACATAGGTCTTGAAAGAGCCGACACAGACACAATGGGCTGAATGACTTCCTTCTGTGCTGTGTCATTCTATGACCTTGTCCTAACGTCCTGGTTTATTTTGACGTTGTTTTGATTTTTTTTCCTCATCTCCCCACTTGTTCTTTTGCCAATTACCTTAAATCTGTGTCCTCTGGTTTTGGACCCTCCTGCCACTGAAAACTTTCTCCTTAATTACTCTATCAGAACCCTTCAAACTTCTGAACATTTCTATTAAATCTTCCCTTAACCTTCTCTGCTCTGAGGAGAACAATCCCAGCTTCTCCAGGCTCTTTACGTAACCGAGTCCCTCATCCCTGGTACCATTCTGGTAAATCTAGGTAAGGAATAATGAAGTCATGATTCAGGAAGTTGTTTACACAGAGTGGTGAACACAGGGAATGAGCTCTGAGTAGGAGAGTGGAGCAAAAAACCCAGGTATCATTTCAGAAACAACTGGATACTGGAATGGGGGAGGAGTTTCTGCGACAGATGGCCCAGTGATTAGAGCGGTCAGTATCCAGCTCAGCAGCCTCGCCAGCTGGTAGTACAGGGAATTACAGCTGAGTTATGATCTGGACTGCAAGCCTGAAATGGTGATGGAAGCTGATTCAATAGTAACTTTCAAAAGGGAATTGGATAAATACTTGAAAATGAAAAACATTTCATAACTGTGGGAAAAGAGCAGGTGAGTGGGACTAATTGGAGAGCTTTTTCAAAGAGCCGGCACTGACAGAATGGGCCTAATGGCCTCCTTCTTTACTGTATCATTCTATGATGCGGACAGTCATAGGGACATGAAAACAGATGAGAAAAATTAAATAGCGGTAGAGTGAGATTTTGAAAGTTGGAGTCTGTGTTTTCATTTTACTGCTTGTGCCTCTGCCACAGACACTGACTCTCACTGGGGTACAGTTCCACACATTGACTCTCACTGGGGTACAGTTCCACAGACACTGACTCTCACTGGGGTACAGTTCCACAGACACTGACTCACTGGGACCTCCTCACAATTTCCAGCACAGATCACTGCAGAGTATTCCGGAGCAGGAACCATGGCAGATGTTTTATCGTCTCCCTACCCTGACATTGAGATTCACCCTTGCCTCAGCTGATGTCAGCAGTGACCAGAGATCCACATCGATTCCAGAAGTTTTATCCTCAGATTGTAAACCATGGAAAACTAGAAGCAAAAATTTGTATTAAAAATAAAACACAGAGAAGCGATGAATGTTTTGAGCTGAGGTTTATTGTGAAGTTGACCGCTGGACTCGGTTGGGATCTGAATCTGTGCAGGATTCGGTCCTTTCAATAAAAGCAACGGAGATTCTCCAAACACCGAACTCCAGTTCGAGTTTAAAAATGTTTTACAAAGGTCCGAATGGTACAAAGTTGTGGCATTTTCACAGCACATTCGAGGTGAGCTCTGCTCGAACACCAAGAACGTCTCAAGTAACAGAGATTTTCTCTCTCAGAGTAGCTTTTCCCACAGCCCTGGGATTAGGGTTAAGTAACTTTTCACATTTATAAAACCACCACAAAAAACACAGATAAACAAAATCTTCTAACTAACAAACACAAGAGTCTACCAAAGAAATCCCAAGATTCCAGCCTGTAGTGTTCCGGCACGGAGTGTCTGAGGTTGGGATAACAATCTAGTCCTTTATATAAAAAATGAGTGCTACAGATAGTTAACTGAACACGTTACAGTCATTTAATATCTGGTAATTGACATCTCCCACCTCCCACCATCAGTACGATCAGTTTCACCGTCTGTTAAATCAATCATGATTATTGGTTATTGGAAAACGAAACTGAATGTGTGTTTGAAGCCGCTGACAGCGTCAGTCAGCCCCAGCTGCCTCCTGCAACAGGCACCAGCATTGCACATCGCAGTGTCTGCTCGTTTAACAATGTTTATCCAGGGGCTTCCTACACCCCTTTCCCCCCATCCGCCCTCCATTTACAACTGGGTATTTGCAGTGAGTGACTCACCTCCTGACTCCTCAAAGCCTTTCCACCATCTACAAAGCACAAGTAAGGAGTGTGATGGAATACTCTCCACTTGGCTGGATGAGTGCAGCTTAAACACTCAAGAAGCTCAACACCATCCAAGACAAAGCAGCCCACTTGATCGGCACCCCATCCACCACCTTAAAAATGTACTCGCTCCACCACCAGCGCACCGTGGCTGCAGTGTGTAGCATGTACAAGATGCACTGCAGCAACTCGCCAAAGCTTCTTCGACAGCACCTCCCAAACCCGCAACCTCAACCACCGAGAAGGACAAGGGCAGCAGGCGCATGGGAACACCACCACCTCCAAGTTACACACCATCCTGACTTGGAAGTATATCGTCGTTCCTTCATCGTCGCTGGGTCAAAATCCTGGAACTCCCTCCCTAACAGCACTGTGGGAGTACCTTCACCACACGGACTGCAGCCGTTCAAGACGGCGGCTCACCACCACCTTCTCGAGGGCAACTAGGGATGGGCAATAAATGCCGGCCTTGCCAGCGACGCCCATATCCTGAGAATTAATAAAAATAAACCTCGAGGAAGTCTGCATGATTCACAGGCAGAGTCTACTGGATAGAGGTGAGCAGAGATCGCATGAAACTGGGCCTGTAATCCAGAGACTGCTCATTAAGTGTCGCGAGTAGTGAGATCAGGTCCGGCTGGAACTGTTCAGGGTCAAGTATTTCTTTAGACGAGGATCCCGTCCCCCACAGATGACTAAACAATCAACACAGAAAATAAGGAAAATTATTCCGAATCCTCAACTATAATAATGCCGTTCACTCTCCTGGTGCCGTGGCCAAGAGGCAGCAGGTGGGACACGAGATAACTTCACTTTGGGAGGGGACCAAAAAAAAACTCAGCCGGGGGTCCTGCTCCTCCTCCCTCTCCAAGGGACTCCTGCTGCAAAGTGAACGATGCTTCACGTCAGGCTGGGCTGCGATGCCTGTAACAGTCGACTAGCCCATCAACTCTCACTGTCCAGCCTCACTAGAGGATTGGGGGGGGGGGGGGGGGGGGGCGGAAGGCCTGCTGGTGCCTGTGAAACTGCACCCCCGTGCGAGTCAGTGCCTTAGGGAGGGGCGAGGGGCGGGAAGGGAACAATTACTGGTCCTTACTGGGGGGCCACTGATGAACAAGAGCAAATCAGCCGGGGGCGAATTCCGGGCTGAGCCTCTCACCGCGCTCTAGCACCGGGGGCAGCGTCCTCATCGTAAAATCACAAATCAACCCTCTGCTGTGTTCTACACTACGAACTCCCCGCAATGGGAGCCTTCAGTCTGGGGGGGGGGACACACGACCCAGAGTGGGACCCTCTTCATGGGAGCTTTAACAATGGAGCAGGGTGTGTGGGACAGGAGTCACGTGTCGGTCCAGCCCGGGTGGGGAGGCGAATTTTGCCGAGTTCAGTTTCACGCGAGATTTGAACTCTGACCCCCCAGGGCTGCTCAACCAGGACAGAAACCAGCAAAGATGAACCCAAGCCCCTTAAACTGGAGTCAGAGGGCAGGGGGGGTAGAGACCCTGAGCACCGGAGAAAGGGTTAAACCCGACCGAGATCCCGCTGTTCCTGCGGGCGCGCGTCCTGTTTTCAGACATTGTCTAAGAGGGGCTGACATTGGCACCGAGACTCGGTCCAACAAACAAGCAACGGAGATGGGAATCAGAGAACTTCTGCGACCGATGGGAGATTAAAATAAACTAATAATTAAAAAACATAATGCTCTGAATGTTCAACTTCTACTTCTAAATATAAAATGCTGAGTTGCTGATCACATCGACAAACAGAAGTTTATTTACAGGAGGTCGAGAGTTCGTGCCGGAGTGGAGTTTTCGATCTGGAGTGGTCAGGAGGGGGAAATCACGTAGAGTTGTGTCTGTCACTGTGACAGCACAATGGTGCAGTCCATGCGGGGGTGGGGTGCGGAACAGGAGGCTGTCGGAATGCTGCTGGTGAATCACAGTTCCCGCCGTAGTGTTAAAGTCGCTGGAGTCCCGGGTAAAAGGCGTCTCCATCGTTCCCACCGACGCTCCACCATTGTGGGCCGCGGAGGAGTGGAGCGAGGGGTCAGTCGGAATCAGAATCAGAATCTTCATCTCCTGAGGAAGAGCAGGAGGAGGAGGAGGAGGAGGAGCTGCTGGCGTTGGACTGGTTCTCTTCATCGTCATTCTAAAAAAGAAAAGGCAAAACCGGGGCTCAAAACAATTCAAAACCTCCTCTCCTTAAACCCTCTCTCCCTCCCTCCCTCTCTCTCTCACCCTATCTATCTCCCTCCCTCCCTCTCTCCCTCCCACTCCTCAAAGTTTCTCCACACCATGTGTTGTGGACAGTTCACCATTGACCTCTTTCTCCACTCCCTGGACTTGCTTGGATTACAGTGACCACCCCCGCCTCCAGTGCACCTCATCTCCTTCACGTATCTGGACAGTGAACAGGGCGAGGCAGAAGCCGACAGCAGGGGACCCACTCCTCCTCCCACAAGCTTCTAGAACTATCCAATAGGGATATAGTTATTGATCCCTGGGAATTTAGGAATTACCGGATGTAAAAAGACCAGGCTCCATCTCGGTCACCTTCTACCATCCTGGCAGTCGCTTGGGAACACCACCACCTCCAAGTCACACATCATCCTGACTTGGAAATATATCGGCCGTTCCTTCATCGTCGCTGGGTCAAAATCCTGGAACTCGCTCCCGAACAGCAGTGTGGGAGTACCTTCACCACACGGACTGCAGCGGTTCAAGAAGGCAGCTCACCACCACCTTCTCAAGGGAAACGGGCCTCACTGTTACCCTGCTGGAAGGCGCATGGATGTGGACATTGGATGAGGACAGGATTGGGATCACTGTGATCGCCCCCCCACCTCCCCCCCCCGATCGAATAGCCTGCCCGGTTTACGCACGATAATCGGCCTTGAGTAAGGTGGCAGAGAGAGGTGAGCAACACGTGGGACAGCACGGCATCGGACAGTGCCGGACAAGGAGCTTTGCCCGTCACTCACCTCTCCGTCTTCCTCCTCATCGCTGTTCGCTCCGCTATCTGACGAGGCCGAAGAGTCATCGCCTTCATCATCAGAATCGGACGAGTCGCTCTTTTCGGCATCTTCATCATCCTCATCGTCATCATCTTCTTCAGACGATTCCTGGGGAGAGCAAGATAATAGATTCAGAGAGAGGGAGGGGGAGAGAGAGAGAGAGAGGGAGAGGGGGAGGGAGGGAGAGGGGGAGGGAGGGAGAGAGGGGGGAGGGAGAGAGAGGGGGAGGGAGAGAGGGGGGGAGGGAGAGAGAGGGGGAGGGAGAGAGGGGGGGGAGGGAGAGAGGGGGGGGAGGGAGAGAGGGGGGAGGGAGAGGGGGGGAGGGAGAGAGGGGGGGCGGGAGAGAGAGAGGGGGAGGGAGAGAGAGGGGGAGAGGGAGAGAGGGGGGGAGGGAGAGGGGGAGGGAGAGAGGGGGAGAGAGAGAGAGGGGGGGAGGGAGAGGGGGAGGGAGAGAGAGGGAGAGGGAGAGAGGGGGGAGGGAGAGAGGGGGGAGGGAGAGAGGGGGGAGGGAGAGAGGGGGGAGGGAGAGAGGGGGGGAGGGAGAGAGGGGGGGAGGGAGAGAGGGGGGAGGGAGAGAGGGGGAGGGAGAGAGGGGGGGAGGGAGGCATGGGGAGAGGGAGAGAGGGGGGAGGGAGGGGGAGAGGGAGAGAGAGGGGGGAGGGAGAGAGAGGGATGGAGAGGGGGAGGGAGAGAGAGAGGGGGGGAAGGAAGGGGGAGGAGGGAGAGGGGGAGGAGGGAGAGAGGGGGGAGGGAGAGAGGGGGGGAGGGAGAGAGGGGGGAGGGAGAGAGGGGGGGAGGGAGAGAGGGGGGAGGGAGAGAGGGGGGGAGGGAGAGAGGGGGGAGGGAGAGAGGGGGGGAGGGAGAGAGGGGGGGGAGGGAGAGAGGGAGGGAGAGAGGGGGAGAGAGAGAGGGGGAGGGAGAGAGGGGGAGGGAGAGAGGGGAGGGAGAGAGGGGGAGGGAGAGAGGGGAGGGAGAGAGGGGAGGGAGAGAGGGAGAGGGAGAGAGGGGGGAGGGAGAGAGGGGGGGAGGGAGAGAGGGGGGGAGGGAGAGAGGGGGGGAGGGAGAGAGGGGGAGGGAGAGAGGGGGGAGGGAGAGAGGGGGGAGGGAGAGAGGGGGGAGGGAGAGAGGGGGGAGGGAGAGAGGGGGGAAGGAGAGAGGGAGGAGGGAGGGGGGTGGGAGAGAGAGGGGGAGGGAGAGAGGGGGGAGGAAGAGGGGGAGGGAGAGAGGGGGGAGGGAGAGAGGGGGGAGGGAGAGAGGGGAGGGAGAGAGAGGGGGAGGGAGAGAGAGGGAGGGAGAGAGGGAGGGATGGAGAGGGGGAGGGAGAGAGAGGGGGAGGGAGAGAGAGGGGGAGGGAGAGGGGGAGGGCGGGAGAGGGGGAGGGCGGGAGAGGGGGAGAGAGGGGGATGGGATGGAGAGGGGGGGAGGGAGAGAGTGGGGGGAGGGAGAGTGAGGGGGAGGGATGGAGAGGGGGGAGGGAGAGGGGGGGAGGGAGAGGGGGAGGGATGGAGGGAGGGGGGATGGAGGGAGAGGGGGGGAGGGAGAGAGAGGTCATTCAGTCAAACAGTGACAGGGTCGCACTATCGAGGGATCAATCAGTACAGAGTGGGAAGGACAGAAGGCGACTCACCGACGTGACCTGCGTTGACACTCTCACTTTAGCTGCGGGTCCCCCAGGCTTGCCTGGTCCTTTACGCTTCTGCAAAGAACAATGAAATGATATGTTGAAACAGGCAGCTCGCATCACTGCGCCCGAGGTTGTGTAACAGTCACATCACAGAGACCTGCTACTGTACAGGATTTCACCACAATGCAGGGATCAGATATTCTCAGCCTTAAACAAACAGAGAGTAATTCACTGAAAACTATCATCTGTGACTGCATCGAGCAGAAAAGGACAAATGTGTCTGCTTAGGGTGTTTGCTCAACACTGGGGTACACTCCAATGGTCAGTCACACCCCCCCCCTCTCGTCCCAAGTGTTGTGTTCGGGCAGCCTTTCTTTGAGCTTTGCACCTGGGCTATTCAGCAAGAGAGGCATCACCTGATATCTTACACACTTGCATTTTCTAGCAGAGGTTACTGGACTGGAGCCTCCCACCCCTTCCCCATCCCCGTCCCCCACACCCCATCCCCACTGCGATTTACCAAACTCCAGCACTATACCCGGTGTTACCAAACTTCAGGGTCATCTGCCTGCAATCAAAGATTGAAAATTCCCGGTCCCAGCACTGCCCGCTTCATAAATCCACCTTTTTTTATTCGTTTATGGGATGTGGGCGTCGCTGGCAAGGCCGGCATTTATTGCCCATCCCTAGTTGCCCTCGAGAAGGTGGTGGTGAGCCGCCTTCTTGAACCGCTGCAGTCCGTGTGGTGAAGGTGCTCCCACAGTGCTGTTAGGTAGAGTTCCAGGATTTTGATCCAGCGACGATGAAGGATTGGCCGATATATTTCCAAGTCAGGATGGTGTGTGACTTGGAGGGGAACTAGGAGGTGATGGTGTTCCCACGCGTCTGCTGCCCTTGTCTTTCTAGGTGGAAGAGGTCGCGGGTTTGGGAGGTGCTGCCGAAGAAGCCTTGGCGAGTTGCTGCAGTGCATCTTGTAGATGGTACACACTGCAGCCACGGTGCGCCGGTGGTGGAGGGAGTGAATGTTTAAGATGGTGGATGGGGTGCCGATCAAGGGGGCTGCTTTGTCCTGGATGGTGTCGAGCTTCTTCAGTGTTGTTGGAGCTGCACTCACCCAGGCAAGTGGAGAGTATTCCATCACACTCCTTACTTGTGCCTTGTAGATGGTGGAAAGGCTTTGGGGAGTCCAAAAATGTGTGGGTTAGGTTGATTTGGCTATGATAAATTGACCCTTAGTGTTAGGGGGGATTAAATATGTGGGGTTATGGGGATAGGATGGGATATGTTAGGGGGAATTAAATACATGGGGTTACAGGGGTAGGGTGGGATATGTGTACTGTGGGGATTAAAGCAGGGACAGGGTACTGGATTTGGATGATCAGCCATGATCGTATTGAATGGCGGAGCAGGCTCGACGGGCCGAATGGCCTACTCCTGCTCCTAGATTCTATGTTTCTATGTTTCTATGAGTCAGGAGGTGAGACACTCGCTGCAGAATACCGAGCCTCTGATCTGCTCTTGTTGCCACAGTATTTATGTGGCTGGTCCAGTTAAGTTTCTGGTCAATGGTGACCCTCAGGATGTTGATAGTGGGGGATTCGGCGATGGTAATGCCATTGAATGTCAGGGGGAGGTGGTTAGACACTTATCAGCCCAAGCCTGAATGTCGTCCAGGTCTTGCTGCATGTGGGCATGGACTGCTTCATTATCTGAGGAGTTGTGAATGGCGCTGAACACTGTGCAGTCATCAGCGAACATCCCCATTTCTGACCTTATGTTGGAGGGAAGGTCATTGATGAAGCAGCTGAAGATGGTTGGGCCTAGGACACAGCCCTGAGGTGTCCTAGGCCCATGCTACTTTGTTCTCAGCTTTAATACTAAAGGTTAGGGATAAAAATGAAATACATTGATAAATAAGCACAAACAAACTAAAAGGCTCTCATTTCTGTTTTTCACAGAATCATGGCCTTCGACCCCCAAACCCCCAAAAAAACTCCAGCTCACTTTCAATAAAATTGGAATTTGACTCGTTCAGTGGCCCTGACGTTATCATCGACATGACATCACACAGGACGAGGCCATTCAGCCCCTCGAGCCTGTTACACAGGAACAGGAGGAGGCCATTCAGCCCCTCGAGCCTGTTACACAGGAACAGAAGGAGGCCATTCAGCCCCTCGAGCCTGTTACACAGGAGCAGGACGAGGCCATTCAGCCCCTCGAGCCTGTTACACAGGAACAGGAGGAGGCCATTCAGCCCCTCGAGCCTGTTACACAGGAACAGGAGGAGGCCCATTCAGCCCCTCGAGCCTGTTACACAGGAACAGGAGGAGGCCCAATCAGCCCCCTCGAGCCTATTACACAGGAACAGGAGGAGGCCATTCAGCCCCTCGAGCCTGTTACACAGGAACAGGAGGAGGCCATTCAGCCCCTCGAGCCTGTTACACAGGAACAGGAGGAGGCCCAATCAGCCCCCTCGAGCCTATTACACAGGAACAGGAGGAGGCCATTCAGCCCCTCGAGCCTGTTACACAGGAACAGGAGGAGGCCCAATCAGCCCCCTCGAGCCTATTACACAGGAACAGGAGGAGGCCATTCAGCCCCTCGAGCCTGTTACACAGAAACAGGAGGAGGCCATTCAGCCCCTCGAGCCTGTTACACAGGAACAGGAGGAGGCCCAATCAGCCCCCCTCGAGCCTATTACACAGGAACAGGAGGAGGCCATTCAGCCCCTCGAGCCTGTTACACAGAAACAGGAGGAGGCCATTCAGCCCCTCGAGCCTGTTACACAGGAACAGGAGGAGGCCATTCAGCCCCTCGAGCCTGTTACACAGGAACAGGACGAGGCCATTCAGCCCATCGAGCCTGTTACACAGGAACAGGAGGAGGCCATTCAGCCCCTCGAGCCTGTTACACAGGAACAGAAGGAGGCCCATTCAGCCCCTCGAGCCTGTTACACAGAAACAGGAGGAGGCCATTCAGCCCCTCGAGCCTGTTACACAGGAACAGGAGGAGGCCATTCAGCCCCTCGAGCCTATTACACAGGAACAGGAGGAGGCCATTCAGCCCCTCGAGCCTGTTACACAGGAACAGGAGGAGGCCATTCAGCCCCTCGAGCCTGTTACACAGGAACAGGACGAGGCCATTCAGCCCCTCGAGCCTGTTACACAGGAGGAGGCCATTCAGCCCCACGAGCCTGTTACACAGGAACAGGAGGAGGCCCAATCAGCCCCCTCGAGCCTGTTACACAGGAGCAGGAGGAGGCCATTCAGCCCATCGAGCCTGTTACACAGGAGCAGGAGGAGGCCATCCAGCCCCTCGAGCCTGTTACACAGAAACAGGAGGAGGCCATTCAGCCCATCGAGCCTGTTACACAGGAGGAGGCCATTCAGCCCCTCGAGCCTGTTACACAGGAGCAGGACGAGGCCATTCAGCCCCTCGAGCCTGTTACACAGGAGCAGGACGAGGCCATTCAGCCCCTCGAGCCTGTTACACAGGAGCAGGACGAGGCCATTCAGCCCCTCGAGCCTGTTACACAGGAGCAGGAGGAGGCCATTCAGCCCCTCGAGCCTGTTACACAGGAACAGGAGGAGGCCATTCAGCCCCTCGAGCCTGTTACACAGGAACAGGAGGAGGCCATTCAGCCCCTCGAGCCTGTTACACAGGAACAGGAGGAGGCCATTCAGCCCCTCGAGCCTGTTACACAGGAACAGGACGAGGCCATTCAGCCCCTCGAGCCTGTTACACAGGAGGAGGCCATTCAGCCCCTCGAGCCTGTTAAACAGGAGCAGGAGGAGGCCCATTCAACAGCCTCGAGCCTGTTACACAGAAACAGGAGGAGGCCATTCAGCCCATCGAGCCTGTTACACAGGAGCAGGAGGAGGCCATTCAACAGCCTCGAGCCTGTTACACAGAAACAGGAGGAGGCCATTCAGCCCATCGAGCCTGTTACACAGGAGGAGGCCATTCAGCCCCTCGAGCCTGTTACACAGGAGCAGGACGAGGCCATTCAGCCCCTCGAGCCTGTTACACAGCAGGAGGAGGCCATTCAGCCCCTCGAGCCTGTTACACAGGAACAGGAGGAGGCCATTCAGCCCCTCGAGCCTGTTACACAGGAACAGGAGGAGGCCATTCAGCCCATCGAGCCTGTTACACAGAACAGGAGGAGGCCATTCAGCCCATCGAGCCTGTTACACAGGAACAGGACGAGGCCATTCAGCCCATCGAGCCTGTTACACAGGAACAGGACGAGGCCATTCAGCCCATCGAGCCTGTTACACAGGAACAGGACGAGGCCATTCAGCCCATCGAGCCTGTTACACAGGAACAGGACGAGGCCATTCAGCCCATCGAGCCTGTTACACAGGAACAGGACGAGGCCATTCAGCCCATCGAGCCTGTTACACAGGAACAGGAGGAGGCCATTCAGCCCCTTGAGCCGGTTACACAGGAACAGGACGAGGCCATTCAGCCCATCGAGCCTGTTACACAGGAACAGGAGGAGGACATTCAGCCCCTCGAGCCTGTTACACAGGAACAGGAGGAGGCCATTCAGCCCCTCGTGCCTGTTACACAGGAACAGGAGGCCATTCAGCCCCTCGAGCCTGTTACACAGGAACAGGAGGAGGCCATTCAGCCCATCGAGCCTGTTACACAGAAACAGGAGGAGGCCATTCAGCCCCTCGAGACTGTTACACAGGAACAGGAGGAGGCCATTCAGCCCCTCGAGCCTGTTACACAGGAACAGGAGGAGGCCATTCAGCCCCTCGAGCCTGTTACACAGGAGGAGGCCATTCAGCCCCTCGAGCCTGTTACACAGGAGCAGGAGGAGGCCATTCAGCCCATCGAGCCTGTTACACAGGAGCAGGAGGAGGCCATTCAACCCCTCGAGCCTGTTACACAGAAACAGGAGGAGGCCATTCAGCCCATCGAGCCTGTTACACAGGAGGAGGCCATTCAGCCCCTCGAGCCTGTTACACAGGAGCAGGACGAGGCCATTCAGCCCCTCGAGCCTGTTACACAGCAGGAGGAGGCCCATTCAGCCCCTCGAGCCTGTTACACAGGAGCAGGAGGAGGCCCATTCAGCCCCTCGAGCCTGTTACACAGGAACAGGAGGAGGCCATTCAGCCCCTCGAGCCTGTTACACAGGAACAGGAGGAGGCCATTCAGCCCATCGAGCCTGTTACACAGGAGCAGGAGGAGGCCATTCAGCCCCTCGAGCCTGTTAAACAGGAGCAGGAGGAGGCCCATTCAACAGCCTCGAGCCTGTTACACAGAAACAGGAGGAGGCCATTCAGCCCATCGAGCCTGTTACACAGGAGCAGGAGGAGGCCATTCAACAGCCTCGAGCCTGTTACACAGAAACAGGAGGAGGCCATTCAGCCCATCGAGCCTGTTACACAGGAGGAGGCCATTCAGCCCCTCGAGCCTGTTACACAGGAGCAGGACGAGGCCATTCAGCCCCTCGAGCCTGTTACACAGCAGGAGGAGGCCATTCAGCCCCTCGAGCCTGTTACACAGGAACAGGAGGAGGCCATTCAGCCCCTCGAGCCTGTTACACAGGAACAGGAGGAGGCCATTCAGCCCATCGAGCCTGTTACACAGAACAGGAGGAGGCCATTCAGCCCATCGAGCCTGTTACACAGGAACAGGACGAGGCCATTCAGCCCATCGAGCCTGTTACACAGGAACAGGACGAGGCCATTCAGCCCATCGAGCCTGTTACACAGGAACAGGACGAGGCCATTCAGCCCATCGAGCCTGTTACACAGGAACAGGACGAGGCCATTCAGCCCATCGAGCCTGTTACACAGGAACAGGACGAGGCCATTCAGCCCATCGAGCCTGTTACACAGGAACAGGAGGAGGCCATTCAGCCCCTTGAGCCGGTTACACAGGAACAGGACGAGGCCATTCAGCCCATCGAGCCTGTTACACAGGAACAGGAGGAGGACATTCAGCCCCTCGAGCCTGTTACACAGGAACAGGAGGAGGCCATTCAGCCCCTCGTGCCTGTTACACAGGAACAGGAGGCCATTCAGCCCCTCGAGCCTGTTACACAGGAACAGGAGGAGGCCATTCAGCCCATCGAGCCTGTTACACAGAAACAGGAGGAGGCCATTCAGCCCCTCGAGACTGTTACACAGGAACAGGAGGAGGCCATTCAGCCCCTCGAGCCTGTTACACAGGAACAGGAGGAGGCCATTCAGCCCCTCGAGCCTGTTACACAGGAGGAGGCCATTCAGCCCCTCGAGCCTGTTACACAGGAGCAGGAGGAGGCCATTCAGCCCATCGAGCCTGTTACACAGGAGCAGGAGGAGGCCATTCAACCCCTCGAGCCTGTTACACAGAAACAGGAGGAGGCCATTCAGCCCATCGAGCCTGTTACACAGGAGGAGGCCATTCAGCCCCTCGAGCCTGTTACACAGGAGCAGGACGAGGCCATTCAGCCCCTCGAGCCTGTTACACAGCAGGAGGAGGCCCATTCAGCCCCTCGAGCCTGTTACACAGGAGCAGGAGGAGGCCCATTCAGCCCCTCGAGCCTGTTACACAGGAACAGGAGGAGGCCATTCAGCCCCTCGAGCCTGTTACACAGGAACAGGAGGAGGCCATTCAGCCCATCGAGCCTGTTACACAGGAACAGGAGGAGGCCATTCAGCCCATCGAGCCTGTTACACAGGAACAGGAGGAGGCCATTCAGCCCATCGAGCCTGTTACACAGGAACAGGACGAGGCCATTCAGCCCATCGAGCCTGTTACACAGGAACAGGACGAGGCCATTCAGCCCATCGAGCCTGTTACACAGGAACAGGACGAGGCCATTCAGCCCATCGAGCCTGTTACACAGGAACAGGACGAGGCCATTCAGCCCATCGAGCCTGTTACACAGGAACAGGAGGAGGCCATTCAGCCACTTGAGCCGGTTACACAGGAACAGGACGAGGCCATTCAGCCCCTCGAGCCTGTTACACAGGAACAGGAGGAGGCCATTCAGCCCCTCGTGCCTGTTACACAGGAACAGGATGCCATTCAGCCCCTCGAGCCTGTTACACAGGAACAGGAGGAGGCCATTCAGCCCATCGAGCCTGTTACACAGAAACAGGAGGAGGCCATTCAGCCCCTCGAGCCTGTTACACAGGAACAGGAGGCCATTCAGCCCCTCGAGCCTGTTAACAGGAGGCCATTTAGTCCCTCGAGCCTGTTACCAGGAGGCCATTCAGCCCCTCGAGCCTGTTATACAGGAACAGGAGGCCATTCAGCCCCTTGAGCCGGTTACACAGGAACAGGAGGAGGCCATTCAGCCCATCGAGCCTGTTACACAGGAACAGGAGGAGGCCATTCAGCCCATCGAGCCTGTTACACAGAAACAGGAGGAGGCCATTCAGCCCCTCGAGACTGTTACACAGGAACAGGAGGAGGCCATTCAGCCCATCGAGCCTGTTACACGGGAACAGGAGGCCATTCAGCCCCTCGAGCCTGTTACACTAGGAACAGGAGGAGGCTATTCAGCCCCTCGAGCTTGTTACACTAGGAACAGGAGGAGGCCATTCAGCCCATTACACGGGAACAGGAGGAGGCCATTCATCCCCTTGAGCCTGTTCGCCATAAAAACTCACTCATACTATTATAAAACGGTCAGACTATGGCTCACTCTGTGCAACGCCACTGTAAGTCTATGAGTTCATTTAAATAAGTTCAACGTACATTTGTGCACGACAGACCAATGTTAGACCGGGGTACGAGGTCAGACCGGCGTCTGAGGGGATCTTGGGTTGGGCAATGCTGTCGCACAACTGGATTTAGAGCACACACAAATTTGTCGAGAGTTCAGTTTGCTGTCAGTCTGAATACTCACCGCGGTGATATATTCCTTGTACACAGTCCGTTCTTGTGGAGACAGAGACTGAAAGATATGAAAAGGGCATTAAATTCAAATTCAACCTTTACATTTACATAACCACCACAAACCGTCTGACAGGTCTGTCACTGCATAACACTGGGTTACAGTACTGGTGGGTACAGGTCTGTCACTGTATAACACTGGAGTACAGTACTGGTGGGTACAGGTCTGTCACTGTATAACACTGGGGTACAGCACTGGTGGGTACAGGTCTGTCACTGTATAACACTGGGTACAGTACTGGTGGGTACAGGTCTGTCGCTGTATAACACTGGGGTACAGTACTGGCGGGTACAGGTCTGTCACTGTATAACACCGGGGTACAGTACCGGTGGGCACAGGTCTGTCGCTGTATAACACTGGGGTACAGTACTGGTGGGTACAGGTCTGTCACTGTATAACACTGGGGTACAGTACTGGTGGGTACAGGTCTGTCACTGTATAATACTGGGGTATAGTACTGGTGGGTACAGGTCTGTCACTGTATAATACTGGGGTACAGTACTGGTGGGTACAGGTCTGTCACTGTATAACACTGGGGTACAGTACTGGTGGGGACAGGTCTGTCACTGTATAACACTGGGGTACAGTACTGGTGGGTACAGGTCTGTCACTGTATAACACTGGGTACAGTACTGGTGGGTACAGGTCTGTCACTGTATAACGGGTACAGTACTGGTGGGTACAGGTCTGTGAACACACGGAGGGCACCCACCTTGAGCCAGACCTCCAGCTCAATCTTGTATTCCTGCTGCTGCTCCTCCACTAGTTTCTTGTAGCCATCTTTCTGGGCCTGGCTCTGTTTTTGCCACCTCTTCCCGATCTCCACCATCCTCTCCTTCAGACCAAAGTGGTTGAGCTCCCCATTTGTCAGCAGCTCCTGGGAGAACATCTGGTAACCACTCCTGCAAGGGACAGGACGGGATAGCTCAACTCAGAACTAGACAGGACAGGGCAGCTCAGGACAAGTGTGGACAGGTCAGACCGGGGCAGCACAGGTCAGACCGGGGCAGCACAGGTCAGACCGGGGCAGCACAGGTCAGACCGGGGCAGCACAGGTCAGACCGGGGCAGCACAGGTCAGACCGGGGCAGCACAGGTCAGACCGGGGCAGCACAGGTCAGACCGGGGCAGCACAGGTCAGACACGGTCCTTTCAACTCTGGGACATGGGTTCAAATTAACAACTCACAGGAAACCAAATAACAACAGAAAATGCTGGAAACACTCAGCAGGCCAGGCAGCATCCGTGGAGAGAGAAACAGAGTCAATGTTTCAGGTCTGTGACCCTTCGTCAGATCTGGAAAAAGCTGGAGATGTAACAGATATTAAGCAGGTGCAGAGACAGGTGGGGGGGGGGGGGGGGAAGGAATTGAAGGAACATACTAAGGTAAGAGGCAGGAAAGATAACATGTTGCAAATGGGGATGGCAAAATCATACAGTATGAAAAATGGGGGCAGGGATTATAGATTGAAATTGTTGAACTCAATGTTGAGTCCAGAAGGCTGTAAAGTGCCTAATCAAAAGATGAGGTGCTGTTCCTCGAGCTTACGTTGAGCTTCATTGGAACAGTGTAATAGGCCGAGGACGGTGAGGTCTGAGTGGGCGTGGAGAGGTGAATTAAAGTGACAGGCAACCAGAAGCTCAGGGTCACCCTTACGGACTGAACGGAGGTGTTCCGCAAAGCAGTCACCCAATCTGCGTTTGGTCTCCCCAATGTAGAGGAGACCGCATCGTGAGCAGCGAATACAGTATATTAAATTGCAAGAAGTACAAGTAAATCGCTGTTTCACCTGGAAGGGGTGTTTGGGGCCCTGGACAGTGGGAAGGGAGGAGGTTAAAGGGCAGGTGTTGCATCTCCTGCGCTTCCACGGGAAGGTGCCTGGGCGAAGGGGAAGGGGTGTTAGGGATGATAGAGGGCTGGACCAGGGTGTCGTGGAGGGAGCGGTCCCTGCGGAATGCTGAAAGGGGAGGTGAGAGGAAGATGTGTTTGGTGGTGGGATCACGTTGGAGGTGGCGGAAATGGCGGAGGATGATCCGTTGAATGTGGAGGCTGGTGGGGTGAAAGGTGAGGACAAGGGGACAGTGCCCGGGGGGTCTCCCTGGTCAGCGGGCAGTGCCCGGGGGGGTCTCCCTGGTCAGTGAATGGTCAGGGGGCAATCAGTGGGCAGTCAGTGGATGGTCACTAGCGTTCAGCGGACGGTCAGCGGACAGTCAGTGGGCGGTCACTGGATGGTAAGTGGACCGTCAGTGGATACTCATTACTGGTCAGCAGATGGTCAGTGGCGGTCACTGAAGGTCCACTGACGGTCAATGGCGGTCACTGGATGGTCACTAAGAACGTAAGAAATAGGAGCAGGAGTCGGCCATTCGGCCCGTCGAGCCTGCTCCGCCATTCAATAAGATCATGGCTGATCTTCTACCTCATCTCCACTTTCCTGCCCGATCCCCATATCCCTTGATTCCCTTAATATCCAAAAATCTATCGCTCTCTGTCTTGAATATACTCAACGACTGAGCCTCCACAGCCCTCTGGGGTAGAGAATTTCAAAGATTCACCACCCTCTGAGTGAAGAAATTTCTCCTCATCTCAGTCCTAAATGGCCGACCTCTTATTCTGAGACTGTGACCCCTGGTTCTAGACTCTCCAGCCAGGGGAAACATCCTCCCTGCATCTACCCTGTCAAGCCCTGTAAGATTTTGTATGTTTCAATGACATCACCTCTCATTCTTCTAAACTCTAGAGAATATAAGGGAAGGTCATGTCTGACAAACTTGACTGAATTTTTTGAGGAGGTAACAAAGAGGGTGGATGAGGGTAGTGCGTTTGATGTAGTGTACATGGACTTTAGCATGGCAGACTGGTCAGGAAGTTAAAAGCCCATGGGATCCAGGGCAAAGTGTCAAGTTGGATTCAAAACTGGCTCGGAGACAGGAAGCAGAGGGTAATGGTTGATGGGTGTTTTTGTGACTGGAAGGCTGTTTCCAGTGGGGTTCCGCAGGGCTCAGTACTAGGTCCCTTGCTTTTTGTGGTATATATCAATGATCTAGACTTGAATATAGGGAGTATGATTAAGAAGTTTGCAGATGATACTAAAATCGGCTGTGTGGTTGATACTGAAGAAGAAAGCTGCAGACTGCAGGAAGATATCAATAAATTGGTCAGTGGTGGTCAGTGGATGGTCACTAGCGGTCAGTGGACGGTCACTAGCGGTCAGTGAACGGTCACTAGCGGTCAGTGGATGGTCAGTGAATGGTCACTAGTGGTCAGTGGACGGTCACTAGTGGTCAGTGAATGGTCACTAGTGGTCAGTGGATGGTCAGTGAATGGTCACTAGTGGCCAGTGGACGGTCACTAGCGGTCAGTGGATGGTCAGTGAATGGTCACTAGTGGTCAGTGGACGGTCACTAGTGGTCAGTGAATGGTCACTAGCGGTCAGTGGGCGGTCACTATTGGTCAGTGGCGGTCACTAGTGGTCAGTGGCGGTCACTAGTGGTCAGTGGATGGTCAGTGAAAGGTCACTAGTGGCCAGTGGACGGTCACTAGCGGTCAGTGGATGGTCAGTGAATGGTCACTAGTGGTCAGTGGACGGTCACTAGTGGTCAGTGAATGGTCACTAGCGGTCAGTGGACGGTCACTATTGGTCAGTGGCGGTCACTAGTGGTCAGTGGCGGTCACTAGCGGTCAGTGGATGGTCAGTGAATGGTTACTAGTGGTCAGTGGCGGTCACTAGCGGTCAGTGGATGGTCAGTGAATGGTCACTAGCGGTCAGTGGACGGTCACTAGTGGTCAGTGAATGGTCAGTGGATGGTCACTAGTGGTCAGTGGACAGTCACTAGCGTTCAGTGAATGGTCATTAGTGGTCAGTGAATGGTCACTAGCGGTCAGTGGACGGTCACTAGTGGTCAGTGGCGGTCACTAGCGGTCAGTGGTGGTCAGTGAACTGTCACTAGTGGTCAGTGGCGGTCACTAGCGGTCAGTGGATGGTCACTAGTGGTCAGTGGACGGTCACCAGTGGTCAGTGAATGGTCACTAGTGGTCAGTGGACGGTCACTAGTGGTCAGTGAATGATCACTAGTGGTCAGTGAATGGTCACTAGCGGTCAGTGGATGGTCACTAGTGGTCAGTGTCGGTCACTAGTGGTCAGTGGCGGTCACTAGCGGTCAGTGGTGGTCAGTGGACGGTCACTAGTGGTTAGTGGCGGTCACTAGCGGTCAGTGGATGGTCACTAGTGGTCAGTGGACGGTCACTAGTGGTCAGTGAATGGTCACTAGTGGTCAGTGGATGGTCACTAGTGGTCAGTGAATGATCACTAGTGGTCAGTGAATGGTCACTAGCGGTCAGTGGATGGTCACTAGTGGTCAGTGTCGGTCACTAGTGGTCAGTGGCGGTCACTAGCAGTCAGTGGTGGTCAGTGGACGGTCACTAGTGGTTAGTGGCGGTCACTAGTGGTCAGTGGATGGTCAATGAATGGTCACTAGTGGTCAGTGGACAGTCACTAATGGTCAGTGAATGGTCACTAGTAGTCAGTGAACGGTCACTAGCGGTCAGTGAATGGTCACTAGTGGTCAGTGAATGGTCACTAGCGGTCAGTGGACGGTCACTAGTGGTCAGTGGCGGTCACTAGCGGTCAGTGGTGGTCAGTGGACGGTCACTAGTGGTCAGTGGCGGTCACTAGCGGTCAGTGGACGGTCACTAGTGGTCAGTGGACGGTCACTAGTGGTCAGTGGACGGTCACTAGTGGTCAGTGGACGGTCACTAGTGGTCAGTGGATGGTCACTAGTGGTCAGTGGATGGTCAGTGAATGGTCACTAGTGGTCAGTGGACGGTCACTAGTGGTCAGTGAATGGTCACTAGTGGTCAGTGAACGGTCACTAGCGGTCAGTGGACGGTCACTAGCGGTCAGTGGACAGTCACTAGTGGTCACTAGTGGTCAGTGGACATAGAAACATAGAATCTAGGAGCAGGAGTAGGCCATTCGGCCCGTCGAGCCTGCTCCACCATTCAATACGATCATGGCTGATCATCCAAATCCAGTACCCTGTCCCTGCTTTAATCCCCACAGTACACATATCCCACCCTACCCCCGTAACCCCACGTATTTAATTCCCCCTAACATATCCCATCCTATCCCCATAACCCCACATATTTAATCCCCCCACTAACACTAAGGGTCAATTTATCATAGCCAAATCAACCTAACCCACACATTTTTGGACTGTGGGAGGAAACCGGAGCACCCAGAGGAAACCCACGCAGACACGGGGAGAATGTGCAAACTCCACACAGACAGTCACCCGAGGCCGGATTCGAACCCGGGTCCCTGGCGCTGTGAGACACCAGTGCTAACCACTATGCCACCGTGGACGGTCACTAGTGGTCACTAGCGGTCAGTGGATGGTCACTAGTGGTCACTAGTGGTCAGTGGACGGTCACTAGTGGTCACTAGCAGTCAGTGGATGGTCACTAGTGGTCAGTGGACGGTCACTAGTGGTCACTAGCGGTCAGTGGACGGTCACTAGTGGTCACTAGCAGTCAGTGGACGGTCACTAGCGGTCAGTGGACGGTCACTAGTGGTCAGTGGACGGTCACTAGTGGTCAGTGGATGGTCACTAGTGGTCACTAGCGGTCAGTGGATGGTCACTAGCGGTCAGTGGATGGTCAGTAGTGGTCACTAGCGGTCAGTGGATGGTCAGTAGCGGTCAGTGGACGGTCACTAGCGGTCAGTGGATGGTCAGTAGTGGTCACTTGCAGTCAGTGGACGGTCACTAGTGGTCACTAGCAGTCAGTGGATGGTCACTAGCAGTCAGTGGATGGTCACTAGCAGTCAGTGGATGGTCACTTGCAGTCAGTGGACGGTCACTAGTGGTCAGTGGATGGTCACTTGCAGTCAGTGGACGGTCACTAGTGGTCACTAGCAGTCAGTGGATGGTCACTAGCGGTCAGTGGATGGTCAGTAGCGGTCAGTGGACGGTCACTAGCGGTCAGTGGATGGTCAGTAGTGGTCACTTGCAGTCAGTGGACGGTCACTAGTGGTCACTAGCGGTCAGTGGATGGTCACTTGCAGTCAGTGGACGGTCACTAGTGGTCACTAGCAGTCAGTGGATGGTCACTAGTGGTCAGTGGACAGTCACTAGCGTTCAGTGAATGGTCACTAGTGGTCAGTGAATGGTCACTAGCGGTCAGTGGACGGTCACTAGTGGTCAGTGGCGGTCACTAGCGGTCAGTGGATGGTCAGTGAATGGTCACTAGCGGTCAGTGGACGGTCACTAGTGGTCAGTGAATGGTCAGTGGATGGTCACTAGTGGTCAGTGGACAGTCACTAGCGTTCAGTGAATGGTCACTAGTGGTCAGTGAATGGTCACTAGCGGTCAGTGGACGGTCACTAGTGGTCAGTGGCGGTCACTAGTGGTCAGTGGTGGTCAGTGAACTGTCACTAGTGGTCAGTGGCGGTCACTAGCGGTCAGTGGATGGTCACTAGTGGTCAGTGGACGGTCACCAGTGGTCAGTGAATGGTCACTAGTGGTCAGTGGACGGTCACTAGTGGTCAGTGAATGATCACTAGTGGTCAGTGAATGGTCACTAGCGGTCAGTGGATGGTCACTAGTGGTCAGTGTCGGTCACTAGTGGTCAGTGGCGGTCACTAGCGGTCAGTGGTGGTCAGTGGACGGTCACTAGTGGTTAGTGGCGGTCACTAGCGGTCAGTGGATGGTCACTAGTGGTCAGTGGACGGTCACTAGTGGTCAGTGAATGGTCACTAGTGGTCAGTGGACGGTCACTAGTGGTCAGTGAATGATCACTAGTGGTCAGTGAATGGTCACTAGCGGTCAGTGGATGGTCACTAGTGGTCAGTGTCGGTCACTAGTGGTCAGTGGCGGTCACTAGCAGTCAGTGGTGGTCAGTGGACGGTCACTAGTGGTTAGTGGCGGTTACTAGTGGTCAGTGGATGGTCAATGAATGGTCACTAGTGGTCAGTGGACAGTCACTAATGGTCAGTGAATGGTCACTAGTAGTCAGTGAACGGTCACTAGCGGTCAGTGAATGATCACTAGTGGTCAGTGAATGGTCACTAGCGGTCAGTGGACGGTCACTAGTGGTCAGTGGCGGTCACTAGCGGTCAGTGGTGGTCAGTGGACGGTCACTAGTGGTCAGTGGCGGTCACTAGCGGTCAGTGGACGGTCACTAGTGGTCAGTGGACGGTCACTAGTGGTCAGTGGACGGTCACTAGTGGTCAGTGGATGGTCACTAGTGGTCAGTGGATGGTCACTAGTGGTCAGTGGATGGTCAGTGAATGGTCACTAGTGGTCAGTGGACGGTCACTAGTGGTCAGTGAATGGTCACTAGTGGTCAGTGAACGGTCACTAGCGGTCAGTGGACGGTCACTAGCGGTCAGTGGACAGTCACTAGTGGTCACTAGTGGTCAGTGGACATAGAAACATAGAATCTAGGAGCAGGAGTAGGCCATTCGGCCCGTCGAGCCTGCTCCACCATTCAATACGATCATGGCTGATCATCCAAATCCAGTACCCTGTCCCTGCTTTAATCCCCACAGTACACATATCCCACCCTACCCCCGTAACCCCACGTATTTAATTCCCCCTAACATATCCCATCCTATCCCCATAACCCCACATATTTAATCCCCCCACTAACACTAAGGGTCAATTTATCATAGCCAAATCAACCTAACCCACACATTTTTGGACTGTGGGAGGAAACCGGAGCACCCGGAGGAAACCCACGCAGACACGGGGAGAATGTGCAAACTCCACACAGACAGTCACCCGAGGCCGGATTCGAACCCGGGTCCCTGGCGCTGTGAGACACCAGTGCTAACCACTATGCCACCGTGGACGGTCACTAGTGGTCACTAGCGGTCAGTGGATGGTCACTAGTGGTCACTAGCGGTCAGTGGACGGTCACTAGTGGTCACTAGCAGTCAGTGGATGGTCACTAGTGGTCAGTGGACGGTCACTAGTGGTCACTAGCGGTCAGTGGACGGTCACTAGTGGTCACTAGCAGTCAGTGGATGGTCACTAGCGGTCAGTGGACGGTCACTAGTGGTCAGTGGACGGTCACTAGTGGTCAGTGGATGGTCACTAGTGGTCACTAGCGGTCAGTGGATGGTCACTAGCGGTCAGTGGATGGTCAGTAGTGGTCACTAGCAGTCAGTGGATGGTCACTAGCGGTCAGTGGATGGTCAGTAGCGGTCAGTGGACGGTCACTAGCGGTCAGTGGATGGTCAGTAGTGGTCACTTGCAGTCAGTGGACGGTCACTAGTGGTCACTAGCAGTCAGTGGATGGTCACTAGCAGTCAGTGGATGGTCACTTGCAGTCAGTGGACGGTCACTAGTGGTCACTAGCGGTCAGTGGATGGTCACTTGCAGTCAGTGGACGGTCACTCGTGGTCACTAGCAGTCAGTGGATGGTCACTAGCGGTCAGTGGATGGTCAGTAGCGGTCAGTGGACGGTCACTAGCGGTCAGTGGATGGTCAGTAGTGGTCACTTGCAGTCAGTGGACGGTCACTAGTGGTCACTAGCGGTCAGTGGATGGTCACTTGCAGTCAGTGGACGGTCACTAGTGGTCACTAGCAGTCAGTGGATGGTCACTAGCGGTCAGTGGATGGTCAGTAGCGGTCAGTGGACGGTCACTAGCGGTCAGTGGATGGTCAGTAGTGGTCACTTGCAGTCAGTGGACGGTCACTAGTGGTCACTAGCAGTCAGTGGATGGTCACTAGCAGTCAGTGGATGGTCACTTGCAGTCAGTGGACGGTCACTAGTGGTCACTAGCAGTCAGTGGATGGTCACTAGTGGTCACTAGCGGTCAGTGGACGGTCACTAGCGGTCAGTGGACGGTCACTAGCAGTCAGTGGATGGTCACTAGTGGTCACTAGCAGTCAGTGGACGGTCACTAGTGGTCACTAGCAGTCAGTGGATGGTCACTAGTGGTCACTAGCAGTCAGTGGATGGTCACTAGTGGTCACTAGCAGTCAGTGGACGGTCACTAGTGGTCACTAGCAGTCAGTGGATGGTCACTAGTGGTCACTAGCAGTCAGTGGACGGTCACTAGTGGTCAGTGGACGGTCACTAGTGGTCACTAGCAGTCAGTGGACGGTCACTAGCAGTCAGTGGATGGTCACTAGCGGTCAGTGGACGGTCACTAGTGGTCACTAGCTGTCAGTGGATGGTCACTTACATTGGTGGTTTCTTTGGCTCCCCATCGAATTTCAGTTTCTTGGAATGCTGCGCTGAGGCCGGCGACCAGCGACTCTCCGTTAGTTCCCTCTGCAACACAACACGAGCTCTCGTTACAACAACACCCTCTGAACCATCTCTGTAAACACTGGGGTGGGCGGGGGGACCGGGGGTGAGGGCGGGGGATGGGGGGACAGGGATGGGTCAGACACTGGGCAGGTGGGGCTCGTTTTCACATCTCCTCTGCAGGACAGCGGCACCTCTGACAGGGTAACTCTGGAGTTAGTGATTTAGTTAGATCGGAAGGGTAAGAATAGTTCCGAGCTTTCATTACCTCCACAACGACTTCATTAACCACTGCCAGTGTGTCTCAGTACAGCCCCCACTCAATCCAAATTGTCCGTATGTGGTCAATGTTGCAATTCTGTGTTTATTGTTCACCCAGAACTGTTTTATTCAACATCTGAGTGACTTGTTCTACCACTTCAGAGGGCATCAGAGTCAAGCACACAGTGTGGGGCTAGAGTCACGTGTAGGCCAGACCGGGTAGGGGGCGGCAGGGTCCCTTCCCTCAAGGACATCAGGGATCCAGTTGGGTTTTTCTGACAATCTGGCAATTTTCATGGTGATTTTTCCTGCTGCCAGCTCACGGATTACCAGATTTATTCAATTCACTTTACCAACTTGCCCTGGTGGGATTTGAACACACGATCCCTGGGTTTCTAGCCCAGGTCCCGAATCATCAGAAAGGCTTTAATAAATATATTCATCAGAAACCAGCAGAAAAAATCTTTCTGTATTTACCTTCTCAAAACCTTTCTTAATTTTGCACACCTCCATTAGGTACAGCACAGGTTAGATACAGAGTAAAGCTCCCTCTACACTGTCCCATCAAACACTCCCAGGGCAGGTACAGCACGGGTTAGATACAGAGTAAAGCGCCCTCTACACTGTCCCATCAAACACTCTCAGGGCAGGTACAGCACGTGTTAGATACAGAGTAAAGCTCCCTCTACACTGTCCCATCAAACACTCCCAGGGCAGGTACAGCACGGGTTAGATACAGAGTAAAGCTCCCTCTACACTGTCCCATCAAACACTCCCAGGGCAGGTACAGCACGTGTTAGATACAGAGTAAAGCTCCCTCTACACTGTCCCAACAAACACTCTCAGGGCAGGTACAGCACGTGTTAGATACAGAGTAAAGCTCCCTCTACACTGTCCCATCAGACACTCCCAGGGCAGGCACAGCACGGGTTAGATACAGAGTAAAGCTCCCTCTACACTGTCCCCATCAAACACTCCCAGGGCAGATACAGCACGGGTTAGATACAGAGTAAAGCTCCCTCTACACTGTCCCATCAAACACTCCCATAGCAGGTCCAGCACGGGTTAGATACAGAGTAAAGCTCCCTCTACACTGTCCCATCAAACACTCTCAGGGCAGGTACAGCACGGGTTAGATACAGAGCAAAGCTCCCTCTACACTGTCCCATCAAACACTCCCAGGGCAGGTACAGCACGGATTAGATACAGAGTAAAGCTCCCTCTACACTGTCCCAACAAACACTCCCAGGGCAGGTACAGCACGGGTTAGATACAGAGTAAAGCTCCCTCTGCACTGTCCCATCAAACACTCCCAGGGCAGGTACAGCATGGGTTAGATACAGAGTAAAGCTCCCTCTACACTGTCCCATCAAACACTCCCAGGGCAGGTACAGCATGGGTTAGATACAGAGTAAAGCTCCTTCTACACTGTCCCATCAAACACTCCAAGGGCAGGTACAGCACGGGTTAGATACAGAGTAAAGCTCCCTCTACACTGTCCCATCAAACACTCCCAGGGCAGGTACAGCATGGGTTAGATACAGAGTAAAGCTCCCTCTACACTGTCGCATCAAACACTCCCAGGGCAGGTACAGCACGGGTCAGATACAGAGTAAAGCTCCCTCTACACTGCCCCATCAAACACTCCCAGGGCAGGTACAGCACGGGTTAGATACAGAGTAAAGCTCCCTCTACACAGTCACGTCAAACACTCCCAGGGCAGGTAGATAGAGAGTCGAAGTCTCTGTACTTGTGGCCTCTCTGAGTGAGCTTGCAATGTTGCTGCTGAATTGGGATGTCCTTTGCTGCATGTAAATATTTATCACTGAAACAGATTATCTGGTCATTATCACATTGCTGTTTGTGGGAGCTTGCTGTGCACAAATTGGCTGCCGCGTTTCCTACATTGCAACAGTGACCACACTTCATTGGCTGAGGTCGAGAAAGGCGCTATCGAAATGCAAGTCTTTCTTGCTCAAGTCACTCTCTGGGCTGTCAATTGTGGAAAGCCCACTGGGGTGAGGAACCAGGAGGGCAGTTGGCTCCCCCGGGACCCGTCTCCCCTCCCGGGACCCGTCTCCCCTCCCGGGACCCGTCTCCCCTCCCGGGACCCGTCTCCCCTCCCGGGACCCGTCTCCCCTCCCGGGACCCGTCTCCCCTCCCGGGACCCGTCTCCCCTCCCGGGACCCGTCTCCCCTCCCGGGACCCGTCTCCCCTCCCGGGACCCGTCTCCCCTCCCGGGACCCGTCTCCCCTCCCGGGACCCGTCTCCCCTCCCGGGACCCGTCTCCCCTCCCGGGACCCGTCTCCCCTCCCGGGACCCGTATCCCCCCCCTGGGACCCGTATCCCCCCCCCGGGACCCGTCTCCCCTCCCAGGACCCGTCTCCCCTCCCGGGACCCGTCTCCCCCCGGGACCCGTCTCCCCCGGGACCCGTCTCCCCCAACAACAGTCGGCACCTCCAGGAGTCAAGAGGAGAGAGCTGGGGTGGGGGGGGGGGGGGGGGGGGGGGTGAGGGGAAAGGAGGACAATCCGCGCCGCACACACCTCGTATCTCCTCTGGTCGTCCGCAGCCTTCTTAATCCAGGGAATCTTCTCCTTCTTCTCCATGGCCTTCCAGGCGGCCTCCATTGCTGATTGCGCCTTCTTGCGGTCGTTCTGCGGGTGTGAGGACCAGCGGGTAGAAAGGGTTAAAAAAGCAAGATAGACTTTGCACAATAAACTGGAACTTAATAACAACAACCCAACCCGCCAATGTGGGAGATCCGAGCTGCAACCGGTGGAAGGGCCGACAACTGACAGGCTAAGCGGCCTTCTCTCTCTCCGTCTGTGACACTCTCTCTCTCACAGTTGGTCTCTCCCTGTCTGTCTCTCACCCTCGCTCCCTGTCTGTCTTCCTCCCTCCCTGTCTGTCTGTCTTCCTCCCTCCCTCCCACCGTCTCTCTCCCTCTCGGTTGGTCTCTGCCTCTCTGTTTGTCTCTCTCCCTCCCCCTCTCTCTCCACTGTGCCTGTCTGTCTGTCTCTCTCTCTCTCTCTCTCCCTTCTGTCTTTCTCTGTCTCTCTCCCCTCTGTCTCTCTCCCCTCTGTCTCTCTCTCCCCACATAGAAGGCTGGTTAACAAAACTGAGGCTCATGGAATAGGTGGGTCAGTGGCAGCTTGGACAAGGAATTGGCTTAAGGACAGAAAACAGCGAGTTGTGGTAAATGGCTGTTTTTCAGACTGGAGGATGGTAGACAGTGGTGTTCCCCAAGGGTCAGTGCTGGGGCCACTGCTTTTTTTGATATATATATGACCTGGATATTGGAATACAGAGTAGAATTTCTAAATTTGCCGATGACACCAAACTTGGGGGTGTGGCAAACAATCGACTGCAACAGGACATAGAAAGGCAAGCAAATGGGCAGACAAGTGGCAGATGGAATTTAATATAGAGAAGTGTAAGGTGATGCATTTTGGCAGAAGGAACAGGGAGAGGCAATATACACTTAATGGCACAGTTTTAAAGAGTGTGCAGGGACAGAGGGAGCTGGGAGTTAATGTGCATAGGTCCCTGAAGGTGGCAGGACATATTGAGAGAGTGGTTAGAAAAGCATATGGGATCTTGGGCTTCATAAATAGAGGTATTGAGTACAAAAGTAGAGAAGTTATACTGAACCTTTATAAAGCGCTGGTTAGGCCACAACTGGAATATTGCATCCAGTTCTTGTCACCACACTTTAGGAAAGATGTGAAGGCACTTGAGAGGGTGCAGAGGAGATTTACAAGAATGGTTCCGGGGATGGAGGATCTTAGCTACAAGGACAGGTTGGAGAAGCTGGATTTGTTTACATTAGAGCAAAGGAGGTTGAGGGGTGATTTGATAGAGGTGTACAAGATTATGACGGGTTTGGATAGGCTAGACGGGGAAAGGCTGTTCCCACTAGTTGATGGTACAAGGACAAGGGGACACAGATTTAAGGTTTTGGGCAAGAGATACAGGGGGGACGTGAGGAAAAACTTTTTTACGCAGCGAGTGGTGATAGAAACATAGAAAAATAGGAGCAGGAGTAGGCCATTTGGCCCTTCGAGCCTGCTCCGCCATTCAATATGATCATGGCTGATCCTCTATCTCAATACCATATTCCCGCTCTCTCCCCATACCCCTTGATGCCTTTTGTGTCTAGAAATCTATCTATCTCCTTCTTAAATATACTCTGTGACTTGGCCTCCACAGCCTTCTGTGGTATAGAATTCCACAGGTTCACCACCCTCTGAGTGAAGAAATTTCTCCTCATCTCAGTCCTAAATGTCCTACCCCGTATCCTGAGACTGTGACCCCTCGTTCTAGACCCCCCAGCCAGGGGAAACATCCTCCCTGCATCCAGTCTGTCTAGCCCTGTCAGAATTTTATACGTTTCAATGAGATCCCCTCTCATTCTTCTAAACTCTAGTGAATACAGGCCTAGTCGATCCAATTTCTCTTCATACGACAGTCCTGCCATCCCAGGAATCAGTCTGGTGAACCTTCGCTGCACTCCCTCTCTGGCAAGTATATCCTTTCTTAGGTAAGGAGACCAAAACTGCACACAGTACTCCAGGTGTGGTCTCACCAAGGCCCTGTACAACTGTAGTAAGACATCCTTGCTCCTGTACTCAAATCCTCTTGCAATGAAGGCCAACATACCATTTGCCTTCCTAACTGCTTGCTGCACCTGCATGTTTGCTTTCAGTGACTGGTGTACAAGGACACCCAGGTCCCTTTGTACATCAACATTTCCCAATCTATCACCATTTCAATAATACTCTGCCTTTCTGTTTTTCCTACCGAAGTGGATAACTTCACATTTATCCACGTTATACTGCATCTGCCATGTATTTGCCCACTCACTCAACTTGTCTAAATCGCCTTGAAGCCTCTTTGCATCCTCCTCACAACTCACAACCCCACCTAGTTTCATGTCGTCAGCAAACTTGGAAATATTACATTTGGTTCCCTCATCCAAATCATTGATATATATTGTGAAAAGCTGGGGCCCAAGCACTGATCCCTGCGGTACCCCACTAGTCACCGCCTGCCACTCCGAAAAAGACCCATTTATTCCTACTCTCTGTTTCCTGTCTGTTAACCAATTTTCAATCCATGCCAGTATATTACCCCCAATCCCATGTGCTTTAATTTTGCACACTAACCTCTTATGTGGGACTTTATCAAAGGCCTTCTGAAAATCCAAATACACCACATCCACTGGTTCTCCCTTATCTATTCTACCAGTTACATCCTCAAAAAAATCCAGTAGGTTTGTCAAACACGATTTCCCTTTCATAAATCCATGTTGTCTTTGTCTAATTCCGTTGATATTTTCTAAGTGTCCTGTTATCACATCCTTTATAAAAGACTCTAGCATTTTCCCTACTACTGATGTTAGATCTGTAGTTCCCTGTTTTCTCTCTCCCTCCTTTTTTAAATAGTGGGGTTACATTTGCCACCCTCCAATCTGCAGGAACTGTTCCATAGTCTATAGAATTTTGGAAGATGACAACCAATGCATCCACTATTTCCATGGCTACCTCTTTTAGTACTCTGGGATGCAGATTATCAGGCCCTGGGGATTTATCAGCTTTCAGTCCCATTAATTTCTCCAGCACTATTTTTTTACGAATACTAATTTCCTTTAATTCCTCCTTCTCACTAGACCCTTGGTTCCCTAGCATTTCTGGGAAGTTATTTGTGTCCTCTTCCGTGAAGACAGAACCAAAGTATTTGTTTAATTGCTCTGCCATTTCCTTGTTCCCCATTATAAATTCTTCCGTTTCTGACTGTAAGGGACCTACATTGGTCTTCACTAATCTTTTTCTTTTTACATACTTGTAGAAGCTTTTACAGTCCGCTTTTATGTTCCTTGCAAGTTTACTCTCATACTCTATTTTTCCCCTCTTAATCAATCTCTTGGTCCTTTTTTGCTGAACTCTAAACTGCTCCCAATCCTCAGGCTTGCTACTTTTTCTGGCAACTTTATATGACACCTCTTTGGATCTAATACTATCCTTAATTTCTTTTGTTAGCCATGGTTGGGCTGCTTTTCCTTTTGTGTTTTTGCGCCAGAAAGGAATGTATAACTCTTGCAATTCATGCATTCGTTCCTTAAATATTAGCCATTGCCTATCCACCGTCATGCCTTTTAATGAAGCTCCCCAATCTATCATAGCCAACTCATTCCTCATACCATCGTAGTTTCCTTTGTTTAGATTTAGGACCCTAGTTTCGGATTGGACTTCTTCACTTTCCATTTTAATGAAGAATTCTATCAAGTTATGGTCGCTCTTCCCTAAAGGACTCCGCACAACAAGATTACTAATTAACCCCTTCTCATTGCACCTGATGACCTGGAACTCGCTGCCGACGAAAGTGGTGGAAGCGGAGACACTCAATGTTTTCAAGGGGAGACTGGATAGGCACTTGAGGGAAATAAACTTGCAGGGCTACGGGGATAGAGCGGGGGAATGGGACTGACTGGATTGCTCTGCAGAGAGCTGGCACGGACTCGATGGGCCAAATGGCCTCGTTCTGTGCCGTTATGACTGTATAAGTTCCCCGCCAAGTCACACCCCTTCCCGACATGGACATATATCGCCGTTTTTTCATCATCGCTCTTCACTATCCTGAAACTCCCTACTTGGGTGTCAGCCGTGGCTCAGTGGGCAGCTCGCTCGCCTCGGAGTCAGAAAGTTGTGAGTTTAAGTCCCACTCCAGAGACTTGAGCACAAAATCTAGGCTGACACTCCAGTGCAGTACTGAGGTAGTGCTGCACTGTCAGAGGTGCCGTCTTTCGGATGAGACATTAAACTGTGGCCCTGTCTGCCCTCTCAGGTGAATGTAAAAGATCCCAAGGTACTATTTTGAAGAAGTGCAGGGGAATTATCCCTGGTGTCCTGGCCAAAAAGTACTTCATTGACTGTGAAGCGCTTTGTGAAAGGCACTATATAAATGCAAGTCTTTCTTTCTTTAATAACAGCACTGTGGGAGTACCTTCACTACACGGACTGCAACGGTTCAAGAAGGTGGCTCACCACCACCTTCTCAAAGGGCAATTAGGGACGGGCAATAAATGCCGGCCTGGCCAGTGACGCCCACATCCCGAGAACAGAAACCTAAAAGTGAATAAAAGCAGCTTGGTTGCACGGGTCACTTACCCGGTGCTTTGCCATGTAATCTCTGATCACCGTCTGCTCCCAGATCTCCTCAGCGGTTTTGGGGGACTCGGGCAGCCTGCCTTTCCTCATGGTCCCGGCCTCCTTCTTCTCCTTCAGGAAGTTCTGCATCTTTCGCTCGTGTTCTGCCTTCAAGGCCCTTTCCATCTTCTTGTACTTTTCCTGGTAAATGGTGAAATGAAGAGATCAGATAATCAGTGACCAGAGCACGGAATATTCGGCACGGAGATACCCGTCTCCCCACTCCCCCACCCACCCCTCTACCCTCCCCTCTCAACCCCCATGTTCCCCTCCGCCCCCCCCAATCCATCCCTAATGTGGGGTGAGGGGATGGGTGGGGGAGGGAGGGGAGGGCGGGGGAGAGAGGGGATGGGTGGGGGAGAGGGATGGGAGAGCGGGGAGGGTGCGGGAGAGGGGATGGGTGGGGGAGAGTGGGAGAGGGCGGGGGAGAGGAGATGGGCGGGGGAGGGGGGATGGGCGGGGAGAGGGGAGGGGGGAGAGGGAGGGGGAGAGGGAAGGGAGGGGAGGGCGGGGGAGAGGGGATGGGGAGAGCGGGGGAGAGAGGGGTGGGTGCAGGAGAGGGGATGGGTGGGGGAGAGGGGAGGGCAGGGGAGGGAGGATGGGCAGGGGAGGGAGGATGGGCAGGGGAGGGAGGGGAGGGGAGAGCGGGGAGGGAGGGGGAGAGAGGGGATGGCGGGGGAGGGGGGATGGGCGGGGGAGGGAGGGGAGGGGATGGGAGAGCAGGGAGGGTGGGGGAGAGAGGGGTGGGTGCGGGAGAGGGGATGGGCGGGGGAGGAGGTGGAGGAGAGGGGATGGGTGGGGAAGAGGGGATGGGTGGGGGAGAGGGGAGGGCCGGAGAGGGAGAGGAGGGCGGGGGAGAGCGGGGAGGGAGGGGGAGAGAGGGGATGGTGGGGGAGGAGGGATGGGCGGGGGAGAGGGGAGGGACAGTAAAAAAAACTGGGAGCCCAGATCTGGCCTACACGATGGATTAAAAAGCAGAAAGGGTGAACAAGACTCAGAGCCAATAGGGATGAAAGAATGAAGATCAGGTGCAGCTACAGGCTCTCCCTGTACAGAACAAGGCACAGCTCAGGGTGAAGGGAAACATCAATTCCAAAGTGATAAAAGTTCCTGATCTCAGTCCGACATTTGGCTGACGTTTCACTGTCTGGCAAGTGAGTTCAGGAGAGAAAGGGAGAAGAGTTAGAGGGTGTGACGGGGCATCATTCGAAGGGGAGAGTTAGAACGTGAGGGCGCAGATACTCAGCCTGCCCAAGCTCCTTCACCGCCGGGCTTACAGACCCTACCCTCTTCCTCTCCGACAGCTCGTTCCACATCCTGGCCAGCTGTCGCGTCAGCTCGCTCTCCGTTAGATCAGGATTGTCCTTCCGCTTCTCCTGGAAGAAGAGGAACATGGCGGAGATTGGCTGCTGCGGACGGTCAGGGACGCTCTGCAGTGGGAAAGAGAAGATTAATTAAATGAAAAGGCTGCGGCTAGGCATTATCTGCAAAACACTTTGGAGGCAGTTAGCAAATAAACTGAACTCAATGGGGTTGCGTTACAGGTCAGCCATGATCTAATTGAATGGAGGAATGGGCTCGAGGGGCTGAATGGGCTCCTCCTGTTCCTATGTATAAATTCTGAGACGGGAGTGTATAACACAGAGACATTAAACACTTTGAAATCACTCTCACGCTCTTCCTTAGCCTGTTTCTCGCCCTCTGCTCCTCAAGGCACTCACTCTCACTGGGGTACAGTTCCACAGACACTGACTCTCACTGGGGTACAGTTCCACAGACACTGACTCTCACTGGGGTACAGTTCCACAGACACTGACTCTCACTGGGGTACAGTTCCACAGACACTGACTCTCACTGGGGTACAGTTCCACAGGCACTGACTCTCACTGGGGTACAGTTCCACAGACACTGACTCTCACTGGGGTACAGTTCCACAGACACTGACTCTCACTCGGATACAGTTCCACAGGCACTCACTCTCACTGGGGTACAGTTCCACAGGCACTGACTCTCACTGGGGTACAGTTCCACAGACACTGACTCTCACTGGGGTACAGTTCCACAGACACTGACTCTCACTGGGGTACAGTTCCACCGACACTGACTCTCACTGGGGTACAGTTCCACCGACACTGACTCTCACTGGGGTACAGTTCCACAGACACTGGCTCTCACTGGGGTACAGTTCCACAGACACTGACTCTCACTGGGGTACAGTTCCACAGACACTGACTCTCACTCGGATACAGTTCCACAGGCACTCACTCTCACTGGGGTACAGTTCCACAGGCACTGACTCTCACTGGGGTACAGTTCCACAGACACTGACTCTCACCAGGGTACAGTTCCACAGGCACTGCCTCTCACTGGGGTTCGGGTTCCACAGACACGGACTCTCACTGGGGTACGGGTTCCAGACACTGACTCTCACTGGGATGCAGTTCCACAGACACTGACTCTCACTGGGGTACAGTTCCACAGACACTGACTCTCACTGGGGTACAGTTCCACAGACACTGACTCTCACTGGGGTACAGTTCCACGGGCACTGACTCTCACTGGGGTACAGTTCCACAGACACTGACTCTCACTGGGGCACAGTTCCACAGACACTGACTCTCACTGGGGTACAGTTCCACAGACACTGACTCTCACTGGGGTACAGTTCCACAGACACTGACTCTCACTGGGGTACAGTTCCACAGGCACTGACTCTCACTGGGGTACAGTTCCACAGGCACTGACTCTCACTGGGGTACAGTTCCACAGACACTCACTCTCACTGGGGTACAGTTCCACAGGCACTGACGCTCACTGGGGTACTGTTCCACAGACACCAACTCTCACCGGGCTACAGTTCCACAGACACTGACTCTCACTGGGGTACAGTTCCACAGACACTGACTCTCACTGGGATACAGTTCCACACACACTGACTCTCACCAGGGTACAGTTCCACAGGCACTGCCTCTCACTGGGGTACGGGTTCCACAGACACGGACTCTCACTGGGGTACGGGTTCCAGACACTGACTCTCACTGGGATGCAGTTCCACAGACACTGACTCTCACTGGGGTACAGTTCCACAGACACTGACTCTCACTGGGGTACAGTTCCACAGACACTGACTCTCACTGGGGTACAGTTCCACCGACACTGACTCTCACTGGGGTACAGTTCCACAGACACTGACTCTCACTGGGGTACAGTTCCACAGACACTGACCTTCACTGGGGTACAGTTCCACAGACACTGACTCTCACTGGGCTACAGGTTCCACAGACACTGACTCTGACTGGGGTACAGTTCCACAGACACTGACCTTCACTGGGGTACAGTTCCACAGACACTGACTCTCACTGGGCTACGGGTTCCACAGACACTGACTCTGACTGGGGTACAGTTCCACAGACACTGACCTTCACTGGGGTACAGTTCCACAGACATTGACTCTCACTGGGGTACAGTTCCACAGACACTGACTCTCACTGGGGTACAGTTCCACAGACACTGACCTTCACTGGGGTACAGTTCCACAGACACTGACTCTCACTGGGCTACGGGTTCCACAGACACTGACTCTGACTGGGGTACAGTTCCACAGACACTGACTCTCACTGGGGTACAGTTCCACAGACACTGACTCTCACTGGGGTACAGTTCCACAGACACTGACTCTCACTGGGGTACAGTTCCACGGGCACTGACTCTCACTGGGGTACAGTTCCACAGACACTGACTCTCACTGGGTACGGGTTCCACGGTGACTGGCTGCCGACTTGGCCCACCTGACCATCCTTCACGCCGGGTGCATCAGCAGGTTACTCAACTGCGGTGTGCATCGCAGCTGGGCCTGATTCCATCCTCACTCGACCACCACGCACAACAGGGGATAGTAAAAGGAGAAGAAACCCTGTCGGATTGGATCCCTCCAATACCCCGGGGCACTGAGGATAATTACAGCCCCTTCTAACTGAACCGAGCTGCCAGCTCTTTCACAGCGACCGACCGCAGTGTTGCCCCTTCATGCACCACCTTACAAAAGAAAATCATTCACGGGATGTGGGCGTCACTGGCAAGATTAGCATTTATTGCCCATCTCTAATTGCCCTGAGAAGGTGGTGGTGAACCGCCTTCTTGAACCGTTGCAGTCTGTGTGCTGAAGGTGCTCCCACAGTGCTGTTCGGTAAAGAAAGAAAGAATTGCATTTATATAGCGCCTTTCACGACCTCAGGACGTCCCAAAGCGCTTTACAGCCAATGAAGTACCATTGAAGTGCAGTCACTGTTGTAATGTAGGAAACCTGACAGTCAAGGTCCCACAAACAGCAACTGATAATGACCAGATAATCTTTTTTAGTGATGTTGGTTGAGAGATAAAGATTGGCCAGGACACCGGGGAGACATCTTGAACTGCTGAAAGCAGGTCTTGCTGGGCCACTTCAGAGGGCAATTAAGTGTCGCACGTTGGTGCGGGACTGGAGTCACATATAGACCCAGACCGGGTACGGTTCCCTTCCCTAAAGGACATTAGTGACCCAGTTGGGTTTTTACCACAATCCGACAGTTTGATGCTCACTTTTACTGATCCCAGATTTTTATTCCCAGATATTCTCTTTGAACTGAATTCAGATGATGCCACAATACACTCACTCGCCAATGTCACTCCAGTCAGCCACTTCCCAATGGGTCCAATTCCCAGGAATTCATTAGGTTTCACACAGCTGGAAAGTGGAAGCAGGGAGAGGAGGCCCAGGATCAGCGTTCCCCCCCGTCCCCCACCGAGCCCGGTTCGCCCCCCACCGAGCCCGGTTCTCCCCGCACTCTGCCAGGATCGTGCGGAGAGCGGCGCGGAGACGGGGAAAAGTCATTTAAAAGCTCAGTGGAAAAGTTGCCCATCATCGGGGCTGCTCTTGTGCGCCTCCTGGTGGCAGAGCAGGTGGGACGATGTCACCATTCACCCCGTCTCCACGGTACATTACTCAGGAAGCCCCAGATAGGAGCGATAAACTGATGCACAAAAACGGCTGGCGGCTACAAGCTGGAGGGGCAGCTGAATATGGTCGTACATTTAGTCTGGGACCAAGAGACTGACACACGAGTGCAAAACTGTGACCAGCACCCTCAGGGGTTCTGATGTTGGGGGTCCTGCCTTTGGGTTGCCGCAGTTGACAGCTTTAGGGGCCCAGTGTTGGGACCTGGCCTCCACCATCGAACACAGAGACCACCTGCTCTATCTTAGTAATATCTCAAGGGGGCTGGAATACAAAGGGGAGGAAGTGATGCTTCAGCTGTACAGAGCTCTGGTTAGACCCCCATCTGCAGTAACTGGGTTCAGTTGTGGGCGCCGCATCTCAGGAAGGATATACTGGCCTTGGAGGGGACTCAGCGCAGATTCACCAGAATGATACCAGGGCTTAATGGGTTAAATTAAGAGGATAGGTTGCATAGACTAGGCCTGTATTGGCTCAAGTTTAGAAGGTTGAGGGGTGATCTAATCGAGGTGTTTAAAATGATTAAAGGGATTCGATAGGGTCGAGAGAGAGAGAGAAACTATTTCCTCTGGTGGGGGGAGTCCAGAACAAGGGGGCAGAACCTTAAAATTAGAGCCAGGCCGTTCAAGGGTGATGTCAGGAAGCACTTCTTCACACAAAGGGGAGTGGAAATCTGGAACTCTCTCCCACAAAAAGACTGTGAATGCTGCGGGTCAATTGGAGCTTTCAAGACTGAGATCGATAGATTTTTGTTGGGTAAGGGTATCAAGGGATGTGGAGCAGAGCCAGGTAAATGGAGTTGAGGTGCATATCAGCCATGATCTAAATTGAATGGCGGAACAGGCTCGAGGAGCTGAATGGCCTCCCCCTGTTCCTGTCTGCCGTTAGGCCAGTCCCACAGCGGCTATCAGAGGACTCACCTTGCAGGTTGGCGAGGCCGGCGAGCTCGGGGTGCCGGATTTTGTCTGCTGAGGGCCATTGCTCTGTACGTTCGTTGTGACGCTGTTTATGATTCTGCTTCCTCCCATTTTCTCCTCCAGTAACACTCTCTCCCGCTCTTCACCTGGGAGGCTCTGAGCAATAAAGCAACATTTCACTATTAATATAAACTTCACAATAGAACCGCACAGCACGTACCAATAGGGAGAGGTAGATACAGAGGCAGCCAGTGTACAGAGAGATAGGGAGGAGGAGGGAGGAGACAGAGATCGAGTAGGACACATAGAAAAAGTATCACACACACACACACACACACACACACACACGGTAGCTGGGGAATTTAAATTCAGTTAATTAAATAAATCTGGAATAAAAAGCTAGTATCAGTAATGGTGACCATGAAACTATCGGATTGTTGTAAAAACCCATCTGGTTCACTAATGTCCTTTAGGGAAGGAAATCTGCTGCCCTTACCTGGTCTGGTCTATATGTGACTCCAGACCCACAGCAATGTGGTTGACTCTTAACTGCCCTCTGAAATGGCCTAGCAAGACACTCAGTTGTAACAAACCGCTACAGAAAAAAATAAGAAGAATAAAACCAGACTGACCTCGGCACCGACTTCGAACACGACAATGGCACACCCAGCCCAATCGACCCTGCAAAGTCCTCCTCACTAACATCTGGGGACTTGTGTCAAAATTGGGAGAGCTGTCACATAGACTAGTCAAGCAACAGCCTGACATAGTCATACTCACAGAATCATACCTTTCAGCCAATGTCCCAGATTCCTCCATCACCATCCCTGGGTATGTCCTTTCCCACCAGCAGGACAGACCCACCAGGGGTGGTGGCACAGTGGTATACAGTCGGGAAGGAGTGGCCCTGGGAGTCCTCAACATTGACTCCGGACCCCATGAAGTCTCATGGCTTCAGGTCAAGCTTGGGCAAGGAAACCGCATGCTGATTACCACCTATCGCCCTTCCTCAGCTGATGAATCAGTACTCCTCCATGTTGAACACCACTTGGAGGAAGCACTGAGGGTAGCAAGGGCACAGAATGTACTCTGGGTGGGGGACTTCAATGTCCATCATCAAGAGTGGCTCGGTAGCACCACTACTGACCGAGCTGGCCGAGTCCTGAAGGACATTGCTGCCAGACTGGGCCTGTGGCAGGTGGTGAGAGAACCAACACGAGGGAAAAACCTACTTCACCTTGTCCTCACTAATCTACCTGTCGCAGATGCATCTGTCCATGACAGCATTGGTTGCAGTGACCACCACACAGTCATTGTGGAGACGAAGACCTGTCATCACACTGAGGACATCCTCCATCGTGAGGTGAGAGTGACGGCCCAGCACACGAGTGCAAAAGACAAGGCAGAAGAGTTTGCAACTATTTTCAGCCAGAAGTATCAAGTGGATGATCCATATCAGCCTCCTTCTGACGTCCCCACTATCACAGAAGCCGGTCTTCAGCCAATTCTATTCACTCCACGTGTTATCAAGAAACGGCTGAGCGCACTGGACACAGCAAAGGCTATGGGCCCTGACAACATCCCGGCTGTCGTGCTGAAGACTTGTGCTCCAGAACTAGCCACGCCTCTAGCCAAGCTGTTCCAGTACAGCTACAACATTGGTATCTATCCGACAATGTGGAAAACTGCCCAGGTATGTCTTGTCCACAAAAAGGACAAATCCAATCCGGCCAATTACCGCCCCATCAGTCTACTCTCAATCATCAGCAAAGTGATGGAAGGTGTCGTCGACAGTGCTATCAAGTGGCACTTACTCACCAATAACCTGCTCACTGATGCTCAGTTTGGGTTCCGCCAGGACCACTCGGCTCCAGACCTCATTACAGCCTTGGTCCAAATATGGACAAAACAGCTGAATCCCAGAGGTGAGGTGAGAGTGACTGCTCTTGACATCAAGGCAGCATTTGACCGGGTGTGGCATCAAGGAGCCCTAGTAAAATTGAAGTCAATGGGAATCAGGGGGAAAACTCTCCACTGGCTGGAGTCATACCGAGCACAAAGGAAGATGGTCGTGGTTCTTGGAGGTCAATCATCTCAGCCCCAGGACATCGCTGCAGGAGTTCCTCAGGTCAGTGTCCTAGGCCCAACCATCTTCAGTTGCGTCATCAATGACCTTCCCTCAATCAGAAGGTCAGAAGTGGGGATGTTCGCTGATGATTGCTCAGTGTTCAGTTCCATTCGCAACTTCCCAGATAATGAAGCTGTCCATGCCCGCATGCAGCAAGAGCTGGACAACATTCAGGCTTGGGCTGATAAGTGGCAAGTAACATTCGTGCCACACAAGTGCCAGGCAATGACTACCTCCAACTTGAGCGAGTCTAACCACTGCCCCATGACATTCAACGGCATTACCATCGCTGAATCCCTCAACATCAACATCCTGGAGGTCACCATTGACCAGAAATTTAACTGGACCAGACACAGTATTTATGTGAGTGTCTCACCTCCTGACACCCCAAAGCCTTTCCACCATCTACAAGGCACAAGTAAGGAGTGTGATGGAATACTCTCCATTTGCCTGGATGAGTGCAGCTCCAACAACTCAAGAAGCTTGACACCATCCAGGACAAAGCAGCCCGCTTGATCGGCACCCAGGCTGCTGTGTGAGGCAAGGGAGGAGATTGCAGGGGCTCTGACACAAATTTTCAGAGCCTCTCTGGCCACAGGGGAGGTGCCAGAGGACTGGAGAACAGCTAACGTAGTACCATTGTTCAAGAAGGGTAGTAGGGATAAACCAGGGAATTACAGGCCAGTGAGCCTAACATCAGTGGTAGGGAAATTATTGGAAAAAATTCTGAGGGACAGAATTAGTCTCCACTTGGAGAGGCAGGGATTAATCAGGGATAGTCAGCATGGCTTTATCAGGGGGAGATCATGTCTGACCAATTTGATTGAATTTTTCGAGGGGGTGACTCGGTGTGTGGATGAGGGTAGTGCAGTTGATGTAGTCTACATGGACTTCAGTAAGGCATTTGACAAAGTCCCGCATGGGAGACTGGTCAAGAATATAAGAGCCCATGGGATCCAGGGCAATTTGGCACATTGGATCCAAAATTGGCTTAGTGGCAGGAGGCAGAGGGTGATGGTTGAAGGTTGTTTTTGTGACTGGAAGCCTGTGTCCAATGGTGTACCGCAGGGATCGGTGCTGGGTCCTTTGCTGTTTGTAGTGTACATTAATGATTTAGATATGAATGTAGGAGGTATGATCAGTAAGTTCGCAGATGACACGAAAATTGGTGGAGTGGTAAATAGCGAGGAGGGAAGCCTCAGGCTACAGGACGATATAGACGGGATGGTTAGATGGGCAGAACAGTGGCAAATGGAATTTAACCCTGAAAAGTGTGAGGTGATGCATTTTGGGAGGACAAACAAGGCAAGGGAATACACAATGAATGGTAGGACCCTAGGAAGGACAGAGGATCAGAGGGACCTTGGTGTGCATGTACATAGATCCCTGAAGGCAGCAGGACAGGTAGATAAGGTGGTTAAAAAGGCATATGGGATACTTGCCTTCATTAGCCGAGGCATAGAATATAAGAGCAGGGAGGTTATGATGGAGCTGTACAAAACGCTAGTTAGGCCACAGCTGGAATACTGTGTGCAGTTCTGGTCGCCACACTATAGGAAGGATGTGATTGCATTGGAGAGGGTGCAGAGGAGATTCACCAGGATGTTACCTGGGCTGGAGCGCTTCAGCTATGAAGAGAGACTGGACAGGCTGGGGTTGTTTTCCTTAGAGCAGAGAAGGCTGAGGGGGGACCTGATTGAGGTGTACAAAATTATGAGGGGCATAGATAGGGTAGATAGAAAGGAACTTTTCCCCTTAGTAGAGGGGTCAATAACCAGGGGGCATAGTTTCAAGGTAAGTGGCAGGAGGTTTAGAGGGGATTTGAGGAAAAACTTTTCACCCAGAGGGTGGTTGAAATCTGGAACTCACTGCCTGAAAGGGTGGTAGAGGCAGGAATCCTCACAACATTCAAGAAGCATTTAGATGAGCACTTGAAACGCCATAGCATACAAGGCTACGGACCAAGTGCTGGAAAATGGGATTAGAATAGACAGGGCTTGATGGCCGGTGCGGATACGATGGGCCGAAGGGCCTCTTTCTGTGCTGTATAACTCTATGACTCTATTCACTCCCTCCACCACCAGCGTACCTTGGCTGCAGTGTGTACCATCTACAAGATGCACTGCAGCAACTCGCCAAGGCTTCTTCGACAGCACCTTCCAAACCCATGACCTCTACCACCTAGAAGGACAGCACCACCTCCAAGTTCCCCTCCAAGTTACACAACATCCTGACTTGGAAATATATCGCCGGTCCTTCATCGTCGCTGGGTCAAAATCCTGGAACTCCCTCCCTAACAGCACTGTGGGAGTACCTTCACCACACGGACTGCATCGGTTCAAGATGGCAGCTCACCAGCACCTTCTCAAGGGCAATTAGGGATGGGCAATAAATACTGGCCTTGCCAGCGACGCCCACATCCCATGAACGAATTAAAAAAAAGACATACAGAGGGAGACAAATAGGTGGGCAACGAAAAAAATAATCAGGAAAAAAAGAATGAGGCAAGGAGAAAAAGAGCGAATGGAAAAGGTTAAGGTACAGAGTAACGCTCCCTCTACACTGTTCCCTCAAACACTCCCAGGGCAGGTACAGCACGGGTTAGATACAGAGTAAAGCTCCCTCTACACTGTCCCATCAAACACTCCCAGGGCAGGTACAGCACGGGTTAGATACAGAGTAAAGCTCCCTCTACACTGTTCCCTCAAACACTACCAGGGCAGGTACAGCACGGGTTAGATACAGAGTAAAGCTCCCTCTACGCTGTCCCATCAAACACTCCCAGGGCAGGTACAGCACGGGTTAGATACAGCGTAAAGCTCCCTCTACACTGCCCCATCAAACACTCCCAGGGCAGGTACAGCACGGGTTAGATACAGAGTAAAGCTCCCTCTACACGGTCCCATCAAACACTCCCAGGGCAGATACAGCACGGGTTAGATACAGAGTAAAGCTCCCTCTACACTGTCCCATCAAACACTGGTCATGATGCGGAGATGCCGGTGTTGGACTGGGGTGGACAAAATTGAGAGGTCGCACAACACCAGGTTATAGTCCAACAGTTTTATTTGAAATCACAAGCTTTCGGAGCTATCGATCGCCCCTTCCTCAGGTTCACCTGAGGAAGGGGCGATCGATAGCTCCGAAAACTTGTGATTTCAAATAAAACTGTTGGACTATAACCTGGTGTTGTGCGACCTCTCAATTTTGTCCATCAAACACTCCCAGGGCAGGTACAGTAAGGCTCAGGATGACACTCCCAGCACTGTAGGAATGGCTGTTTACTCACCTCGAGGAACCGCTGCATCTCAGACTCGTAAAGTTTCTTCTTCTGAGGAAGGAACAGAAAATGAGAGTCACAATACGACAGCAGACATTACAAAAAGGTTATCAAGGCACTAGAGAAGGTGCAAAGAAGATTTACAAGGATGATACCAGAAATGAGAGGATATACTTATCAGGAAGGATTGGAAAGGCTGGGGCTCTTTTCTTTAGAAAAGAGAAGACTGATGGGTGATCTGATAGAGGTCTTTAAAATTATGAAAGGGTTCGATAGGGTAGACGTAGAGAAGATGTTTCCACTTGTGGGGTAGACCAGAACTAGGGGCCATCAATATAAGACAGTCACTAATAAATCCAATCGGGAATTCAGGAGAAACTTCTTTACCCAGAGAGTGGTGAGAATGTGGAACTTGCTGCCACAGGGAGTAGTTGAGGCGAATAGTATAGATATATTTAAGGGGAAGCTCGATAAACACATGAGGGAGAAAGGAATAGAAGGATATGCTGATGGGGTGAGATGAAGAGGGTTGGGAGGAGGCTCGTGTGGACCTGTTGGGCCGAATGGCCTGTTTCCATGCTGTACATTCTGTTTAATTCTATGTTATATCCAGCATCTTATCACCACTCTCAAATGTCCCAAAGCGTTTCACACGCTGTGAATGAATGAGGTGGAGTCGCTGTTCTGTGAGTAAACAGCAAGGACCAGTTAATCCCTGTTTTTAGGTGCTCAGACCACATGTACCAACCATCGCGAGTTAGAGGCTGGTTTTCTACAACTGAGTGGAATGTTAGGCCAGTTCAGAGTGCATTGAGTCAGCACACAGTGTGGGACTGGAGTCACGTGTCACCCAGGCCGAGTAGGGGGTGGCGGGTTCCCTTCCCTGAAGGACATCAGTGACCCAGTTGGGATTTTACAACAATCCGGCAGTTTTCATGGTGATTTTTCCTGGTGCCACAGATTACCAGATTTATTCAATTCAGTTCCACAACTTGCCCTGGTGGGATTTGAACTCACGATCTCTTGGTTGAGCAGCTGGAAAGAGAACAGAGAGGTTGCGAAGTTTCCGGGGTCCACCATGTATTGGAGGATGTGTTCACAGCTCAAACCTCGTAACATGTCGTTACTCTTTCCAGGTGCTCACTCACCTGCTCGGGATTTCCACCATTTTCGGCTTTAATTCAGATTTGCAGTTTTTCCTTTTACTCTCTGATGTATGTCTCTGGGGAGCTAGTCTAGTTCCATAACCACGACATCCTTTAGTTAATCTGTTTCTGATGGTAACAGAAGGCACCGGCTGAGGTTAGTGACCGAGGCATCGCGTCGCATTTACCCCCGGACCATTTTTATAAATTCGTTCTCGGGACGTGGGTGACACTGGTAGGGCTTCCGCATAGTGTCGGACTAGGGTCACACAGGAAGAGGAGTAGGCCATTGTGCCAATCCAGTATGGTATTGAGACCCACAAAGAGAAGGAAAATCCCTGGCTCCATCAATGTGCTCAAAGTTAACTGATATTTACACAAAGCAGGAAAGGGCCGCACGAAGGATATATTGGCCTTGGAGGGGAGTGCAATTCAAGAAAGGAGGGAGGTATTCAAGAAAGAAGGGAGAGAGAAAACATGGAACTACAGGCCAGTTAGCCTGACATCTGTCGTTGGGAAAATGCTGGAATCCATTATTAAGGAAGTGGTAACAGGGCACTTAGAAAACCATAATATGATTAGGCAGAGTCAACATGGTTTTATGAAAGGGAAATCGTGTTTGAAAAACTAATTCGAGGATGTAACTAGCAGGGTAGATAAAGGGGAACCAGTGGATGTAGTATATTTGGATTTCCAAAAGGCATTCGATAAGGTGCCACATAAAAGGTTGCTAGGCAAGATAAGGGCTCACGGTGTTGGGGGTAATATATTAGCATGGATAGTGGATTGGTTAACAGACAGAAAACAGAGAGTAGGGATAAACGAGTCATTTTCAGGTTGGCAGGCTGTAACTAGTGGGGTGCCACAAGGATCAGTGCTTGGCCCTCAGCTATTTACAATCTATATTAATCATAGAATCATAGAAATTTACGGCACAGAAGGAGGCCATTTGACCCATTGTGTCTGTGCCGGCCGAAAAAGAGCTATCCAGCCTAATCCCACTTTCCAGCACTTGGTCCGTAGCCCTGGAGGTTACGGTACTTCAAGTGCATATCCAAGTACTTTTTAAATGTGATGAGGGTTTCTGCCTCTACCACCCTTTCAGGCAGTGAGTTCCAGACCCCCACCACCCTCTGGGTGAAAAAAGTTCTCAACTCCCCTCTAATCCTTCTTCCAATTACTTTACATTTATCGCCCCTGGTTATTGACCTCTCTGCTGAGGGAAATAGGTGCTTCCTATCCACTCTATCTAGGACCCTCATAATTTTATACACATCAATTAGGTCTCCCCTCAGCCTCCTCTGTTCCAAAGAAAACAACACCAGCCTATCCAATCTTTCCTCATAGCTAAAATTCTCCAGTCCTGGCAACATCCTCGTAAATCTCCTCTGTACCCTCTCTAGTGCAATCACATCTTTCCTGTAATGTGGTGACCAGAACTGTACGCAGTACTCTAGCTGTGGCCTAACTAGTGTTTTGTACAGTTCTAGCATAACCCCTGCTTTTATATTCTATGCGTCGGCTAATAAAGGAAAGTATCCCATATGCCTTCTTAACCACCTTATCTACCTGTCCTGCTACCTTCAGGGATCTGTGGACATGCACTCCAAGGTCCCTCTGTTCCTCTACACTTCTCAGTATCCTACCATTTATTGTGTATTCCCATGCCTCGTTAGCCCTCCCCAAATGCATTACCTCACACTTCTCCGAATTGAATTTCATTTGTCACTTTTCTGCCCACCTGACCAGTCCATTGATATCTTCCTGCAGTCTACAACTTTCTTCCTCACGATCAACCACACGGCCAATTTTTGTATCATCTGCAAAATTCTTAATCATGCCCCCTATATTGAAGTCTAAATCATTGATGTATACCACAAAAAGGAAGGGACCTAGTACTGAGCCCTGCGGAACCCCACTGAAAACAGCCTTCCAGTCACAAAAACATCTGTTGACCATTACCCTCTGCATCTTGCCACTGAGCCAATTTTCGATCCAATTTGCCACTTTGCCTTGGATCCCATGGGCTTTTACTTTTCTGACCAGTCTGCCATGTGGGACCTTGTCAAAAGCCTTGCTAAAATCCATATAGACTACATCTAACGCACTGCCCTCATCGACCCTCCTTGTTACCTCCTTAAAAAATTCAATAAAGTTAGTCAGACACGACCTTCCCTTAACAAATCCATGCTGACTGTCCTTGATTAATCCGAGCCTTTCTAAATGATGATTAATACTATTCCTCAGAAATTTTTTCCAACAATTTACCCACCACCGAGGTTAGGCTAACTGGCCTGTAATTTCTCGGTCTATCCCTTTCTCCATTTTTGAACAATGGTACAACGTTAGCAGTCCTCCAGCACACCTGTAGCCAGAGAGGATTGGAAAATGATGGTCAGAGCCTCTGCTACTTCCCCCCTTGCTTCTCTTAACAGCCTGGGATGCATTTCATCCGGGCCTGGCGATTTATCTACTTTCAAAGATGCTAAACCTCTCTCAATATGTTTATCTCATCTAATATTTCACACTCCTCCTCAACTACAATGTCTGCATCGTCCCTTACTTTTGTGAAGACAGACGCAAAGTATTCATTAAGGACCATACCCACGTCTTCCGTCTCCACACACAAGCTTCCTTTTTGGTCTCTAATAGGCCCTACTCTTTCTTTAGTTATCCTCTTGCTCCTTATATATTTATAAAACATCTTTGGGTTTTCCTTGATTTTACTTGCCAACGTTTTTTCATGCCTTCTCTTTGCTTTCCTAATTTCCTTTTTAATTTCACCCCTGCACTTTCTATACTCCTCTAGGCTATCTACAGTATTTAGCTCTCGGTATCTGACATAAGCTTCCCTTTTTTGCCTTATCCTACCCTGTATGCCCCTTGACATCCGGGGGGGGGGCTCTAGATTTGGGAGACCCACCCTTTTTCTTTGTGCGAACATATTTGCTCTGAACACTCACTATCTCCTCCTTGAAAGCTCTGATGAGATGTATCCCAGGCTGCTGTGTGAGGCAAGGGAGGGGAGGTGCCAGAGGACTGGAGGACAGCTAACGTAGTACCATTGTTCAAGAAGGGTAGTAGGGATAAACCAGGGAATTACAGGCCAGTGAGCCTAACATCAGTGGTAGGGAAATTATTGGAAAAAATTCTAAGGGACAGAATTAGTCTCCACTTGGAGAGGCAAGGATTAATCAAGGATAGTCAGCATGGCTTTGTCAGGGAGAGATCACGTCTAACCAATTTGATTGAATTTTTCCAGGGGGTGACTAGGTGTGTGGATGAGGGTAGTGCAGTTGATGTAGTCTACATGGACTTCAGTAAGGCTTTTGACAAAGTCCCGCATGGGAGACTAGTCAAGAAGGTAAGAGCCCATGGGATCCAGGGCAATTTGGCACATTGGATGCAAAATTGGCTTAGTGGCAGGAGGCAGAGGGTGATGGTCGAAGGTTGTTTTTGTGACTGGAAGCCTGTGTCCAGTGGTGTACCGCAGGGATCGGTGCTGGGTCCTTTGCTGTTTGTAGTGTACATTAATGATTTAGATATGAATGTAGGAGGTATGATCAGTAGTAAGTTCGCAGATGACACGAAAATTGGTGGAGTGGTAAATAGTAAGGAGGGAAGCCTCAGGCTACAGGACGATATAGACGGGTTGGTCAGATGGGCAGAACAGTGGCAAATGGAATTGAACCCTGAAAAGTGTGAGGTGATGCATTTTGGGTGGACTAACAAGGCAAGGGAATACACAATGAATGGTAGGACCCTAGGAAGGACAGAGGATCAGAGGGACCTTGGTGTGCATGTACATAGATCCCTGAAGGCAGCAGGACAGGTAGATAAGGTGGTTAAAAAGGCATATGGGATACTTGCCTTCCTTAGCCGAGGCATAGAATATAAGAGCAGGGAGGTTATGATGGAGCTGTACAAAGCGCTAGTTAGGCCACAGCTGGAATACTGTGTGCAGTTCTGGTCGCCACACTATAGGAAGGATGTGATTGCATTGGAGAGGGTGCAGAGGAGATTCACCAGGATGTTACCTGGGCTGGAGCGCTTCAGCTATGAAGAGAGACTGGACAGGCTGGGGTTGTTTTCCTTAGAGCAGAGAAGGCTGAGGGGGGACCTGATTGAGGTGTACAAAATTATGAGGGGCATAGATAGGGTAGATAGAAAGGTACTTTTCCCCTTAGTAGAGGGGTCAATAACCAGGGGGCATAGTTTCAAAGTAAGGGGTAGGAGGTTTAGAGGGGATTTGAGGAAAAACTTTTTCACCCAGAGGGTGGTTGGAATCTGGAACTCACTGCCTGAAAGGGTGGTAGAGGCAGGAACCCTCACAACATTCAAGAAGCATTTAGATGAGCACTTGAAACGCCATAGCATACAAGGCTACGGACCAAGTGCTGGAAAATGGGATTAGAAAAGACAGGGCTTGATGGCCGGCGCGGACACGATGGGCCGAAGGGCCTCTTTTTGTGCTGTATAACTCTATGACTCTGAATTACCTTCAAGTAGCTGTTTCCAGTCCACTTTTGCTAAATCCCATCTCAGCTTAGTAAAATTGGCCTTTCCCCAATCGAGAACTTTTACTCCTGGTCTATCTTTGTCCTTTTCCATAACTACGCTAAATCTAACTGAATTATGATCACTACCACCAAAATACTCTCCCACTGAGACCCCTTCAATTGCCCAGCTTCATTCCCTAAGACTTAGGGGGGAGATATAGAAGGGATGTCCGAGGTAGATTCTTTACTCAGAGAGTGGTTGGGGTGTGGAATGGACTGCCTGCTGTGATAGTGGAGTCGGACACTTTAGGAACTTTCAAGCGGTTATTGGATAAGCACATGGAGCACACCAGAGTGATAGGGAGTGTGATAGCTTGATCTTGGTCTCGGACAATGCTCGGCACAACATCGAGGGCCGAAGGGCCTGTACTGTGCTGTACTGTTCTATGTTCTAAGTCCAGAACTGCCCTCTATTGTTGGGCTTGCTACGTAATGGCTAAAAAAGTTCTCCTGAATGCATTTTAAGAATTCTGCGCCCTCTATACCTTTTACACTGAATCTATCCCAGTTAATATTAGGGTAGTTGAAATCCCCAAGATGACAGGACCGAGTGCAATGTATCCAAGTTTGCTGATGATACAAAGCTAGGTGGGAAAGTAAGCTGTGAGGAGAACACAAAGAGCCTGCAATGGGATATAGACAGGTTAAGTGAGTGGGCAACAAGGTGGCAGATGGAGTATAATGTAGGGAAATGTGAGGTTATTCACTTTGGTAGGAAGAATAGAAAAACAGAATATTTTTTAAATGGTGAGAAACTATTAAATGTTGGTTTAGGACCGGCACCTCATCTTTCGATTAGGCACTTTACAGCCTTCTGGACTCAACATAGAGTTCAACAATTTCAGACCATAACCTCTGCCCATATCCTTTTTTCCCCCATTTCTTTTCCCTCTCTCCCACATGGCAGCTGTCTTTCATTCTGCCAGTGCCATTTACACTTCATCTAGAGCCATCTTTTGTTCCTTAACTTGTCCCATTACCATCTCCTTTTGCCTTGCACCATCTCTCAATCTCTCTTAATGTCTCTTAATCTCTCCTGCCTTCCATCCTATCACAGACCTTCCCTTTTGTTCTTTCCTCCCCTCCCCCCTTTCCCTGCCCCTACACTTGCTTAAAATCTGTTACATCTCCAGCTTTTTCCAGTTCTGACGAAGGGTCATCGATCTAAAGCGTTAACTCTGTTTCTCTCTTCACAGATGCTGCCTGACCTGCTGAGTATTTCCAGCATTTTCTGTTTTTATTTCAGATTTCCAGCATCCTCAGTATTTTGCTTTTGTATTAAATGTTGGTGTTCAGAGAGATTTAGGTGTCCTCGTACAGGAAACACAGAAAGTTAGCATGCAGTTACAGCAAGCAATTAGGAAGGCAAATGGTATGTTGGTCTTTATTGCTAGAGGGTTGGAGTACAAGAGTAAGGAAGTCTTGCTGCAATTGTACAGGGCCTTGGTGAGACCACACCTGGTGTACTGTGCACAGTTTTGGTCTCCTTATCTGAGAAAGGATATACTTGCCTTAGAGGGAGTGCAACGAAGGCTCACTAGATTGATCCCTGGGATGAGAGGGTTGTCCTATGAGGAGAGATTGAGCCTATACGCTCTGGAATTTAGAAGAATGAGAGGCAATTTCATTGAAACATAAGATTCTGAGGGGGATTGACAGGGTAGTTGCTGAGAGGTTGTTTCCCCTGGCTGGAGTGTCTAGAACTAAGTTGCATAGTCTCAGGATAAGGGGTCGATCATTTAAGACTGAGATGAGGAGGAATTTCTTCACTCAGAGGGTTCTGAATCTTTGGAAATCTCTAACCCAAAGGGCTGTGGATGCTCAGTCGTTGAGTATATTCAAGGCTGAGATTGATAGATTTTTGGACTCTAGGGGAATCAAGGGATATGGGGATCGGGCGGGAAAGTGGAGTTGAGGTCGATGATCAGCCATAATCTTATTGAATGGTGGAGCAGGCTCCTAATTCTTATGTTATGCAGCGCAGATTGACCAGAATGATACCGGGGCTAAAAGAGTTAAATTAAGAGGACAGGTTGCACAGACTAGGCTTGTATTCCCTCGAGTATAGAAGATTGAGGGGTGATCGAATTGTGGTGTTTAAAATGGTAAAAGGATTTGATAGGTTAGATAGAGAGAAGCTATTTCCTCTGGTGGGAGAGTCCAGAACAAGGGGGCATAACCTTAAAATTAGAGCCAGGCCGTTCAGGGGTGATGTCAGGAAGCACTTCTTCACACAAAGGGTAGTGGAAATCGGGAACTCTCTCCCCCCAAAGGCTATAGAAGCTGGGGGTCAATTGAATTTCTCTAGACTCAGATCGCTAGGTTTTTATTAGGCAAGTGTATTGAGGGATATGGAGCCAAGGCGGGTAGATGGATTTAAAATACAGCTCAGCCATGATCTAATTGAATGGTGGAACAGGCTCGAGGGGCCGAATGGCCTCCTCCTGCTCCTAAGTTCCCTACTTCGAGAACCCTCAATGACTGAAAACATTCTACCTACTCTGTCTCAGCCCTTTGTAATTTTAAACCCCTCCAATGCCCTGCGTTCTAACAAGTTTCTCAGTCTGTGTTTGAATTCCTGGTGCTGTGCTGGGAGCCCCGAGCTCAGTGTGTCTCTCACCTGCTCACACCGTTTCTGGTACATGTCCTTCTCTTTCTGTGACATGACCTTCCACTGCTTGCTGCACAGCACCATGCGCTCAGTGCTGGGAACGTCCTTCATGTTAACCATCAGCTCGGCACAGTACAACGAGTACCCATTCCTGAAATAAAAACAAGCTTCAGATCTTCAGCCTGGAGCAGCGGCGCACGCAGTGCGTTAGACACCTCTGGGAGACACAGCGGGTTAGACACCTCTGGGAGACACAGCGGGTTAGACACCTCTGGGAGACACAGCGGCACAGCGCAGAGGGTTAGACACCTCTAGGAGACACAGCGGCACAGCGCAGTGGGTTAGACACCTCTGGGAGACACAGCAGCACAGCGCAGTGGGTTAGACAGCTCTAGCAGACACAGCAGCACAGCAGAGTGCGTTACGACAGCTCTGGGAAACTGGTTTGAATCGGCCCAGCCTGACGAGATTGGAATCTCCCGTCTGGAGGCCTTCGCGATACGAGTTCGGGCAGTCTCGGTCAGGAGCGCAGTTTCAATGCTAAGCCTCTCCCAGTTTCGAACGTCAGGGAGGCTGCAGAATGGCTGATGCGGGAAGTGTGATAATGTCTCACTGAGGTGTGTGGGATTGAGACACATTGTTCGATGCAGAGGGAGCTTTACTCTGTATCTAGCCCGTGCTGTACCTGCCCTGGGAGTGTTTGATGGGACAGTGTAGAGGGAGCTTTACTCTGTATCTAACCCGTGCTGTACCTGCCCTGAGAGTGTTTGATGGGACAGTGTAGAGGGAGCTTTACTCTGTATCTAACCCGTGCTGTACCTGCCCTGAGAGTGTTTGATGGGACAGTGTAGAGGGAGCTTTACTCTGTCTCTAACCCGTGCTGTACCTGCCCTGGGAGTGTTTGATGGGACAGTGTAGAGGGAGCTTTACTCTGTATCTAACCCGTGCTGTAACTGCCCTGGGAGTGTTTGATGGGACAGTGTAGAGGGAGCTTTACTCTGTATCTAACCCGTGCTGTACCTGCCCTGGGAGTGTTTGATGGGACAGTGTAGAGGGAGCTTTACTCTGTATCTAACCCGTGCTGTAACTGCCCTGGGAGTGTTTGACGGGACAGTGTAGAGGGAGCTTTACTCTGTATCTAACCCGTGCTGTACCTGCCCTGGGAGTGTTTGATGGGACAGTGTAGAGGGAGCTTTACTCTGTATCGAACCCGTGCTGTACCTGCCCTGGGAGTGTTTGATGGGACAGTGTAGAGGGAGCTTTACTCTGCATCTTACCCCGTGCTGTTATCAAGTCCGGATTCACTGCACTGGGTGCCAGCTGTAACTAATGGAACTAATCCGTACGGAGTGTTCCTGACACACAGACATGTGCTGGGCTAGCTGACCACAGCCACTCTGGTACGTGGGCTCGGCACCTCTAGGTTAGGAAGAGAGAATAGAAAAACAAATGACCCAGGCTCCCTGCTCCTCATCGCAATCTGTTGACTCCCGCTGGAGGTGCAGATCAAGTGAGGGCTCAACAGTGAAGCCTAAAATGGTCGAACAGCACACCAACTCGCACTGTCTGGGCTCACCACTTGGGTGATGTACCAGGGTCTTGCCAGCAGCCATGCCAGTGTCCTCTGGAGAAAATTAGCAGCAACCTGCCCCCTGTCCCCCCGCTGTTTGAAGACTCACGGAGGCGGCTTTGTGGGTCGTCCGTCGAATTTATCTTTCAGCTGTCGCTCGGCTTTGGTTAGAACGGACTTGGCGGGTTCTTCGAAATTCAAATCTGGGTGAGCTTCGACATAAACTCTCCTAGTTGCCTGCAAAAACAATTCAGAATAAAAGCTCACAAACTGAGTGTCCATTTTAAAATCCTAAATGAAAGACTTGCATTTATGGAGCGCCTTTCACCACCTCAGGACGCCCCAAAGCGCTTTACAGCCAATGAAGTACTTTTTGAAGTGTGGTCACTGCTGTAATGTAGGAAATGTGTCAGCCAATTTGTGCACAGCAAGATCCCACAAACAGTAATGTGATAATGGCCAGATAATCTGTTTTAGGTTAAACTGTTAAATCTCTAAAGTCTTCCAGTTCTGATGAAAGGACATCGAGCCGAAACGATAACTCTGTTTCTCACTCCACAGATGCTGACCTGCTGAGTATTTCCAGCATTTTGTTTTTATTTTGTAATCTGTTTTAGTGATGTTGGTTGAGGGATAAATATTAGTCAGGTCACCGGGGAGAACTCCACAGCTCTTCTTCGAAATAGTGGCTGTGGGATCTATTACGTCCACCTGAGGGGGCAGACAGGGCCTTGGTTTAACGTCTCAATCGAAAGACAGCACCTCCAACAGTGCAGCACTCCCTCAGTACTACCCCTCCGACAGTGCGGAGCTCCCTCAGTACTACCCCTCCGACAGTGCAGCGCTCCCTCAGTATTGACTCTCCGACAGTGCGGAGTTCCCTCAGTACTGCCCCTCCGACAGTGCAGCGCACTCTCAGTACTGACCCTCCGACAGTGCAGCGCTCCCTCAGTACTGCCCCGCCGACAGTGCAGCGCTCCCTCAGTACTGCCCCTCCGACAGTGCAGCGCTGCCTCAGTACTGCCCCTCCCGACAGTGCAGCGCTCCCTCAGTACTGCCCCTCCGACAGTGCAGCGCACTCTCAGTACTGACCCTCCGACAGTGCAGCGCTCCCTCAGTACTGCCCCTCCGACAGTGCAGCGCTCCCTCAGTACTGCCCCTCCGACAGTGCAGCGCTCCCTCAGTACTGCCCCTCCGACAGTGCAGCGCTCCCTCAGTACTGCCCCTCCGACAGTGCAGCGCTCCCTCAGTACTGCCCCTCTGACAGTGCAGCGCTCCCTCAGTACTGCCCCTCCGACAGTGCAGCGCTCCCTCAGTACTCATGGGTTCCGTTGCTGTTTGTTCTCAGTGCTGAGCGCAATCCGTTTAACTGCGATGTTGGATGCTGTCCTTACCTCGTACTCTTTCTGCAGCTCCAGGGCTTTGCTGATCCACTTGAGCCGCTTTTTATCGGACAGCTGAGACCACTGTCTGCGAAGGGCATCCTTCAGCTCCTTCGGACTCACCTGGAAATACAAACTGGTCAAAATAGAAACGCATCTAGTGCGGTGCTCGGCTCCACCAACTCTCGGATACACCGACTCATAGGAACATAAGAAATAGGAGCAGGAGTAGGCCATACGGCCCCTCGAGCCTGCTCCGCCATTCAATAAGATCCTTGACTGATCCTTGACCTCATCTCCACTTTCCTGCACTATCCCCATATCCCTTGATTCCCTGAATATCCAAAAATCTATCGATCTCTGTCTTGAATATACTCAACGACTGAGCCTCCACAGCCCTCTGGGGTAGAGAATTCCAAAGATTCATCACCCTCTGAGTGAAGAAATTTCTCCTCATCTCAGTCCTAAATGGCCGACCCCTTATTCTGAGACTGTGACCCCTGACTCTAGACTCCCCAGCCAGGGGAAACATCCTCCCTGCATCTACCCTCTCAAGCCCTGTAAGAATTTTGTATGTTTCAATGAGATCACCTCTCATTCTTCTAAACTCTAGAGAATATAGGCCTAGTCTGCTCAATCTCTCCTCAAAGGACAATCCCCCCCATCCCAGGAACCAGTCTGGTGAACCTTCGTTGCACTCCCTCTATGGCAAGTATATCCTTCCTTAGGTAAGGCGACCACAACTGTACACAATACTCCAGGTGTGGTCTCACCAGGGACATATATAATTGCAGTAAGACGTCTTTACTCTTATACTCAAATCCTCTTGTAATAAAGGCCAACATACCATTTGCTTTCCTAATTGCTTGCTGTACCTGCATCTTAACTTTCAGTGATTCGTGTACAAGGACACCCAGGTCCCTCTGAACACCAACATTTCCCAATCTCTCACCATTTAAAAAATACTCTGCTTTTCTATTTTTCCTACCAAAGTGGATAACTTCACATTTCTCCACATTATATTCCATTTGTCATGTTCTTGCCCACTCACTTAGCCTGTCGATATCCCCTTGAAGCCTCCTTGCATTCTCCTCACAACTTACATTCCCTCACAACTTACATTCCCACCCAACTTTGTATCATCAGCAAACTTGGATATATTACATTTGGTCCCCTCATCCAAATCATTGATGTAGATTGTGAATAGCTGAGGCCCAAGCACTGATCCTTGCGGTACCCCACTAGTTACAGCCTGCCAACCCGAAAATGACCCGTTTATTCCTACTCTCTGTTTTCTGTCCGTTAACCAATCCTCAATCCATGCTAGTATATTACCCCCAATCCCATGAGCTCTAATTTTGTTTAATAACCTCTTGTGTGGCACCTTATCATAGAAACATAGAAGATAGGAGCAGGAGTAGGCCATTCGGCCCCTCGAGCCTGCTCCGCCATTCGATGAGATCATGGCTGATCATCCAAACTCAGTACCCTGTACCTGCCTTCTCCCCATATCCCTTTATACCTTTAGCTTTAAGAAATATATCTAACTCATTTTTGAATATATTTAATGACTTGGCTTCAACTACCTTCTGTGGTAGAGAATTCCACAGGTTCACCACTCTCTGGGTGAAGAAATTCTTCCTCATTTCTGTCCTAAATGGCTTACCCCTTATCCTTAGATTATGACCCCTGGTTCTGGACTCTCCGACCATCGGGAACATTCTTCCTGCATCTAGTTTGTCCAGACCTGTCAGAATTTTATATGTTTCGATGAGATCCCCTCTCATTCTTCTATACTCCAGCGAGTATAAGCCCAATCGACCCAATCTCTCCTCATATGTCATTCCTGCCATCCCAGGTATCAGCCTTGTGAATCTTCGCTGAACTCCTTCCATGGCAAGAACATCCTTCCTCAGATAAGGCAACCAAAACTGCACACAATACTCAAGTACTCATCGAATGCCTTCTGAAAATCCAAATACATCACATCCACTGGTTCCCCCTCATCTAATCTGCTAATTACAACCTCAAAAAACTCTAACAGATTTGTCAAACACAATTTCCCTTTCATGAATCCGTGTTGACTCTGCCCAATCCTATTATAATTTTCCAAGTGCCCTGTTACCACATCCTTAATAATAGATTCTAGAATTTCCCTACTACTGATGTCAGGCTAACTGGCCTGTAGTTCCCCGTTTTCTCTCTCCTTCCTTTCTTAAATAGCGGGGTTACATTTGCTACCTTCCAATCCGCGGGAACCATTCTAGAATCTATGGAATTTTGGAAAATGACAACCAATGCATCTACTGTTTCAAACCCTAGGATGTAGGCCATCAGGTCCAGGGGATTTATCAGCTTTCAGTCCCATTAATTTCTCCAGTACTACTTTTTTACTAATACTAATTTCTTTCAGTTCCTCATTCTCGCTAGACCCTTGGTTCTCCACTATTTCGGGGAAGTATTTTACGACTTCTTCCGTGAAGACAGACACAAAGTATTTGTTTCATTTCTCTGCCATTTCCTTATTCCCCATTATAATTTTTCCTGTCTCAGCCTGTAAGGGACCCACATTTACTTTCGCTAATCTTTTCCTTTTTACATACCTATAGAAGCTTTTACAGTCCGTTTTTATGTCTCTCGCTAGTTTACTCTCATATTCTATTTTCCCTTTCTTTATCAATTTCTTGGTCCTCCTTTGCTGAATTCAAAAATCCTCCCAATCCTCAGGCTTACTGCTCTTTTTGGCAACATTATAAGCCTCTTCCTTTGATCTAATACTATCTTTAACTTCTCTTGTTAGCCACGGTTGAACCACTTTTCCTGTGGGGTTTTTGTGCCTTAAAGGAACGTATATTTGTTGTAAATTATGTACTCCCGGCCATGCCCCGACTCCCAGCCACGCCCCGATTACACACCCAAGGCTTAGCTGTTGGTGGCACCACAATTGGTGGCAGTGTCCCTGGGCTGGGGAGCGAGGAAGCAAAGACCCTCCTTGGAGATAATCTAGTAACTTCTGCTGGGAGTGTAAATGTGTTGAGTGAGTGAGTCTGTGTGTATATGTGTGTGTGTGAGAGTGCGTGCGCGCGTGAGTGAGAATGTGTGTGAATGAGAGAGTGTGGGTGTGTGTGTGGGTGAGTGTGTGTGTCTGTGTGTGAGAGTGTGTGGGTGAGTGTGTACAGGTGAGTGTGTGCGAGTGCGAGTGCGAGTGAGTGACTATGTGTGTGTGCGTGTGAGAGAGATTGTGTGGGTGATTGTGTGTGTGTGTGTGTGAGAGAGAGAGAGAGTCTGTGCCTGAGAGATAGTGTGGGTGATTGTGTGTGTGTGTGGGTGAGAGAGTGTCTGTGTCTGAGAGATAGTGTGGGTGATTGTGTGTGTGTGTGGGTGAGAGAGTGTCTGTGTCTGAGAGATTGTGTGGGTGATTGTGTGTGAGAGAGAGATTGTGCGGGTGATTATGTGCGAGTGTGAGTATGTGTCTGTGTGTGAGAGTGTGTGGGTGAGTGTGTGCAAGTGCGAGTGGGTGACTGTGTGTGTGTGCGCGTGTGTGTGAGAGAGAGAGTGAGTGAGTGAGAGAGAGAGAGTGAGAGAGAGAGAGAGAGTGTGTCTGTGTCTGAGAGAGTGTGTGGGTGAGTGTGTGCGAGTGCGAGTGGGTGACTGTGAGTGAGTGAGTGAGTGAGAGAGAGTGTCTGTGTCTGAGAGATAGTGTGGGTGATTATGTGCGCCTGCGCGTGTGCGAGAGAGTGTGTGATGCTCCAGTATAACTGTACAGTCGCTGATGAACAGTGTGGTTCTGGTCCTGGACTAGAAATCCAGGGGAAATGATGTTCAAATCCCAGCAGGGCAGGTTGATAAACTGAATTGAATAAATCTGGTAATCTGTGGGCTGGCACCAGGAAAAAGCACCATGAAAACTGCTGGATTGTCATAAAAACCCAACTGGGTCAGTAACACCTTTCTGGGCCTAAACGTGACTCCCTCCCATACTAGGAGGTCGGCTCTCTGGCCCAGAAAACCACTGTGTAAAAAGGACCGCAAGGTGACCGGGGAAGCTCAGGAAGGCTCAACGCCAGCTTCAGAGGGCAGCACAGGACAGGCAATAATCCTGGCCCACTCGCTCAGAGGCACCAACGCGCCACGCTTCCTCTACCTCTGGGTGAACTTTCAGGAACGCTTTCTTCTCGTGATTATACCACAGCTGCTGGGGGGTTTTTGGCTTTTCCGGAACATCCGATTTTTTCTGTACTTCAAGGAGTTCCGGGTGTTCATCCCTGGGAATACAGATAATTCAATGACATTAACATCACCGTCAAACCCTACATGATCAGTTTGCCATTTTCTCCCCTCTACTGCTGATGGTGCTGACTCTCACTGGGGTACAGTTCTACAGACACTGACTGTCACTGGGGTACAGTTCCACAGACACTGACTCTCACTGGGGTACAGTTCCACAGACACTGACTCCCACTGGGTTACAGTTCCACAGACACTGACTCTCAATGGGGTACAGTTCCACAGACACTGACTCTCACAGGGGTACAGTTCCACAGACACTGACTCTCACTGGGGTACAGTTCCACAGACACTGACTCCCACTGGGGTACAGTTCCACAGACACTGACTCCCACTGGGATACAGTCGCACAGACACTGATTACCACTGGGGTACAGTTCCACAGACACTGACTCTCACTGGGGTACAGTCGCACAGACACTGATTACCACTGGGGTACAGTTCCACAGACACTGACTCTCACTGGGGTACAGTTCCACAGACACTGACTCTCACTGGGATACAGTTCCACAGGCACTCACTCTCACTGGGGTACAGTTCCACAGACATTGACTCTCACTGGGGTACGGGTTCCACAGACACTGACTCCCACTGGGGTACAGTTCCACAGGCACTGACTCTCACTGGGGTACAGTCCCACAGACACTGATTCCCACTGGGGTACAGTTCCACAGGCACTGATTCTCACTGGGGTACAGTTCCACAGACAATGACTCTCACTGGGGTACAGTTCCACAGACACTGACTCTCACTGGGCTACAGTTCCACTGACACTGACTCTCACTGGGGTATGGGTTCCACCAACACTGACCCTCACTGGGGTACAGTTCCACAGACACTGACTCTCACTCGGGTACAGTTCCACAGAGACTGACTCTCACTGGGGACAGTTCCACAGACACTGACTCTCACTGGGTTACAGTCCCACAGACACTGACTCTCACTGGGGTACAGATATTAGCTCTGATGATGTAGAATCTGTATGGGTAGAGCTGAGAAATACCAAGGGACAGAAAACGTTAGTGGGAGTTGTATACAGTCCCCCAAACAGTAATGCGGAGGTTGGGGATGGCATTAAACTGGAAATTAGAGACGCGTGCAATAATCATGGGTGACTTTAATCTACATATAGATTGGGCTAACCAAATTAGTAACAATACTGTGGAGGAGGAATTCCTGGAGTGTATATGGGATGGTTTCCTGGACCAATATGTCGAGGAACCAACTAGAGATCAGGTCATCTTAGACATGGTATTATGTAATGAGAAAGGAATAATTAGCAATCTTGTTGTGCGAGGCCCCTTGGGGCGGAGCGATCATAATATGATAAAATTCTTCATTAAGATGGAGAGTGAAGTATTTGACTCAGAGACTAGGGTCCTGAATTTAAATAAAGGAAACTACGATGGTATGAGGCGCGAATTGGGTAGGATTGATTGGGGAATGTTACTCAAAGGGTTGACGGTGGATAGGCAATGGCAAACATTTAAAGATCGCATGGATGAACTACAGAATTTGTTCATCCCTGTTTGGCATAAAAATAAAACAAAAAATGTGAATCAACCGTGGCTAACAAGGGAAATTAGGGATAGCATAAGATCCAAGGAGAGGACATATAAATTGGCCAGAAAAAGCAGCAAACCTGAGGATTGGGAGCAGTTCAGGATTCAGCAAAGGAGGACAAAGGGATTAATTAAGAGGGGGAAAATAAAGTATGAGAGTAAGCTTGCAGGGAACATAAAAACTGACTGTAAAAGCTTCTATAGATATGTGAAGAGAAAAAGATTGGTGAAGTCAAACGTAGGTCCCTTGCAGTCAGAATCAGGGGAATTTATAATGGGGAACAAAGAAATGGCAGACCAATTAAATACATACTTTGGTTCTGTCTTCACAAAGGAGGACACAAATAACCTCCCAGAGATGTCGGGGAACATAGGGTCTAATGAGAGGGAGGAACTGAAAGAAATCAGTATTTGTAGGGAAATGGTGTTAGGGAAATTGACGGGATTGAAGGCCGATAAATCCCCAGGGCTTGATAATCTACATCCTAGGGTACTTAAGGAAGTGGCCCTAGAAATAGTAGATGCATTGCTGGTCATCTTCCAAAATTCTATAGACTCTGGAACAGTTCCCATGGATTGGAGGGTAGTTAATGTAACCCCACTATTCAAAAAAGGTGGTAGAGAGAAAACGGGGAATTAAAGACCGGTAAGCCTGACATCGGTAGTGGGGGAAATGCTAGAGTCCATTATAAAAGATGTAATAGCAGAGCACTTGGAAAACATGACAGGATCGGTCAAAGTCAACATGGATTTACAAAAGGTAAATCGTGCTTGACTAATCTACTGGAATTTTTTAAGGATGTAACTGGTAAAATAGATAAGGGAGAACCAGTGGATGTGGTGTATTTGGACTTTCAGAAGGCTTTCGATAAGGTCCCGCATAAGAGATTAGCGTGTAAAGTTAAGGCACATGGGATTGGGGGCAGGGTACTGACTTGGATAGAGAACTGGTTGGCAGACAGGAAGCAAAGAGTTGGAATAAACGGGTCTTTTTCCGAGTGGCAGGCAGTGACTAGTGGGGTACCGCAGGGATCAGTCCCAGGACCCTAGCTATTCACAATATATATTAATGATCTCGACGAGGGAACTAGATGTAATATCTCCAAGTTTGCAGACGACACAAAGCTGGGTGGGCGTGTGTGCTGTGAGGAGGATGCCGAGAAACTCCAGTATGATTTGGATAGGTTGGGTGATTGGGCAGATGCATGGCAAATGCAGTACAATGTGGATAAATGTGAGGTTATCCACTTCGGTGGCAGAAACAGGAAGGCAGATTATTATCTGAACGGCAATAGATTGGGAGAAGGGGAAGTGCAACGAGACCTGGGTGTCCTTGTGCACCAGTCGCTGAAGGTAAGCGTGCAGGTGCAGCAGGCGGTTAAGAAGGCAAATGGTATGTTGGCCTTCGTAGCGAGAGGGTTCGAGTACAGGAACAAGGATGTCTTGCTGCAGTTGTACAGAGCCTTGGTGAGACCACACCTTGAGTATTGTGTGCAGTTTTGGTCGCCTTATCTGAGGAAGGATGTTCTTGCCATGGAGGGAGTGCAGTGAAGATTCACCAGACTGATACCTGGGATGGCAAGAATGACCTATGAGGAGAGATTGGGTCGATTGGGCTTATACTCGCTGGAGTTTAGAAGAATGAGAGGGGATCTCATTGAAACTTATAAAATTCTAACAGGACTAGACAGACTAGATGCAGGAAGGATGTTCCCGATGGCGGGGGAGTCCAGAACCAGGGGTCACAGTCTAAGGATAAGGGGAAAGCCATTTAGGACAGAAATGAGGAAGAATTTCTTTACCCAAAGAGTGGTGAACCTGTGGAATTCTCTACCACAGAAGGCAGTTGAGGCCGAGTCATTAAATATATTCAAGGAGTTCGATATATTTCTTAAGGCTAAAGGGATCAAGGGATATGGGGAGAAGGCAGGGACAGGGTACTGAATTTGGATGATCAGCCATGATCTCATTGAATGGCGGAGCAGGCTCGAGGGGCCGAATGGCCTACTCCTGCTCCTATCTTCTATGATTCTCTGGTTCCACAGACACTGACTGTCACTGGGGTACAGTCCCACAGACACTGACTCTCACTGGGATACAGTTCCACAGACACTGACTCTCACTAGGGTACAGTTCCACTGACACTGACTCTCACTGGGGTACAGTTCCACAGACACTGACTCTAACTGGGGTACAGTTCCACACACACTGACTCTCACTGGGGTACAGATCCACAGACACGGACTCTCACTGGGGTACAGTTCCACAGACACTGACTCTCACTGGGGTACAGTTCCACAGACACTGACTCTCACTGGGGTACAGTTCCACAGACACTGACTCTCACTGGGGTACAGTTCCACAGACATTGACTCTCACTAGGGTACAGTTCCACAGACTCTGCACAGACCAGGGATGGGGCCCAGGCCTTTCCTGTTCTGTACAGCTCAGTACCAGACCAGTTTTTGTTTGTTCATTCTGGGGTTGTGCGCGTCACTGGCAAGGCCGGCATTTATTGCCCGTCCCTACTGAACTCAGCACAGAGCAGGTATGGAATCTGAGCCCCTTTCAGACTCAGTACCTCCATCCTGTATAACACTGTATCCCTCTCCGCTGAGTTCATTGGGTGTTGGCACCCTTCAGTACCCTGACCACGTGCTCAATCTACAGGTATCCGCCTCGACCGTGAGTGTCAGCCAGATATCCGACTGCGGAGGGCATCACAACAGAGTCTGAGAACGACCCAGCCACCCCCTGCGCACACTCAGCACAGACTGCGCACCCAGCTTGCTCCGTACGATTTTGCGACTGACTGGATTAAGTCACTGAAGGGTCAAAGGAAGCCAGAACTAGAGTCGCAAGAGGATGCTGATAAAACAGTGCTGGTACCTGAACTTGGCCATCGCCTGCCCGAAACTCCCCTTCTCCTGCTGGAAGTCCTGAACGTACTTGAGCTGTGGGAAGAGAAACACGGTTAAAAATGGAAAATGAAACGCTGGGGAGCGGCAGCTGATGCCGAGATCATGATTTGGCTCTTCTCCTGCAAATTGTTTTATTCTCATGTATTCCGGGGGCTGTTTTCACTCCTGCACGTGGGAGAATTATGTAAAAAACACACAGGTGTCGGCTGTGGCTCAGTGGGCAGCACGCTTGCCTCTGAGCCAGAAGGTTGATTCAAAAAAGGGTGTAAAGATAAACCCAGCAACTACAGGCCAGTCAGTTTGACCTCGGCAGTGGGGAAGCTTTTAGACACAGTAACCAGGGACAAAATTAACAGTTACTCGAATAGGGGTGGATTAATTAAGGAAAGCCAGCACGGATTTGTTAAAGGCAAATCGTGTTTAACCAACTTGATCGAGTTTTTTGATGAGGTAACAGAGAGGGTTGATGAGGGTAATGCAGTTGATGTAGTGTACATGGATTTCCAAAGGCATTCAACAAAGTATCACGTAATAGGCTTGCCAGCAAAGTTGAAGCCCATGGAATAAAAGGGACAGTGGCAGCATGGACACGAAATTAGCTAAGTGATAGGAAACAGAGAGTAGTGGTGAACGGTTGTTTTTCGGACTGGAGGAAGGTATACAGTGGTGTCCCCCAGGGGTCGGTTCTAGGACCACTGCTTTTCTTGATATATATTAATGACTTGGACGTGGGTGTACAGGGCACAATTTCAAAATTTGCAGATGACACAAAACTTGGAAGTATAGTGAACAGTGAGGAGGAGAGTGATAGACTTCAAGAACACATAGACAGGCTGGTGGAGTGGGCGGACACGTGGCAGATGACATTTAACGCAGCAAAGTGTGAAGTGATACATTTTGGTAGAAAGAATGAGGAGAGGACATATAAACTGAATGGTACAATCCTAAAGGGGGTGCACGAAGAGAGAGACCTGGGGGTATGTGTGCATAAATCGTTGAAGGTGGAAAGTCAGGTTAAAAAGGTTTATGGGATCCTGGGCTTCATGAATAGAGGTATAGAGTGCAAAAGTGTGGAAATTATGATGAACCTGTATAAAACACTGGTTCGGCCTCAACTGGAGTATTGTGTCCAATTCTGGGCACCGCACTTTAGGAAGGATGTGAAGGCCTTAGAGAGGGTGCAGAAAAGATTTACAAGAATGGCTCCAGAAATGAGGGACTTCAGTTACGTGGAGAGACTGGAGAAGCTGGGGTTGTTCTCCTTAGAGCAGAGAAGGTTGAGAGGAGATTTGATAGAGGTGTTCAAAATCATGAGGGGTCTGGACAGATTAGATAGAGAGAAACTGTTCCCATTGGCAGAGCGGTTGAGAACCAGAGGACACAGATTTAAGGTGATTGGCAAAAGAACCAAAGGCGACATAAGAAAAAACTTTTTTACGCAGCGAGTGGTTAAGATCTGGAATGCACTGCCTGAAAGGGTGGTGGAGACAGACTCAATTTTATCTTTCAAAAAGGAGTTGGATAAGTATCTGAAGGAAAATTAATTGCAGGGCTACAGGGAAAGGGCGGGGGAGTGGGACTAGCGGAGAGTTGGCACGGGCGCGACGGGCCGAATGGCCTTCTTCCATGCTGTAACCATTCTATGATTCTATGTTGTGGGTTCAAGTCCCACTCCAGAGACTTGAGCAAAAAAATCCAGGCCGACACCCCCAGTGCCGTACTGAGGTAGTGCTGTCAACTGGGATTGATACTGGGCTATGGGGAGAGAGTGAGGCAATGGGATTAGTTTGGGATTGATACAGGGCTATGGGGAGAGAGCGGGGCAGCGTGATTAGTTTGGGATTGATACAGGGCTATGGGGAGAGAGCGGGGCAGTGGGATTAGTTTGGGATTGATACAGGGCTATGGGGAGAGAGCGGGGCAGTGGGATTAGTTTGGGATTGATACAGGGCTATGGGGAGAGGGCACTGAACCCGGTAGTCCCACACCGGACCATCAGACGGAGTTAGAACGAGCCCTCGCACCTTTTTCTTCTCCGGCAACTCCTTGTATTTCTTGGAGAGGATTTTAGTCAGGTCTAGGTTACTCATTTCCGGGTGAATCTTGGCATACTTGGCTCTTTTCTCCATGAAGAATCGGAAGTACGGAGTCAGCGGCTTCTTCGGAAAATCAGGATGAGTCTGCAATAATGATTCGTATTTTAACGTTTTAAGTCACAGCGGTCGTGATCTTGTGCTCACGGCATACACACATAACCCCCATAACCCCTTTCCAACAGATGATAGCGACCAGGAACTGGAACAGCACCCCCCCTACACCCGCACCCCTCCACACCCCACCACCACCCCCCCCAGCCCCTCTGCACGATCAGCGATACAGTCATTGCTCAGTGTTCTCTGCACTATCAGGTGTTTTTCAATTGCTAGGTTAAGCTAATGATTAGCTTATTTACTATCTATAAGGTTACATCAAATCTAGCTCATTAGCTACATAATGTCTCAGTCCCAATTTTTAAAATTTGCATGAATATAAGATGCTTTAAAATGCAGCATTTAAAGTAACTCCTTCCTCCTAATCGCAAATCCTTTCTGTGGACAAATGATCAAAAGATCCTGAAACATGACAAGGACACTGAAATTGAGTCTGAAGTGTGTGTAAGGGTTCTGGTCCTGGGCCAACAACCGTGAGGTTTGTGAGTTCAATGGCCACCTGGGCAACTTGTGAAATGCAACTCAAAAATCTGTGGGCTGGCACCAGGAAAGTCACCATGAAAGCTGCCGGATTGTCATAAAAACCCAACTGGGTCACTGATGTCCTTCAGGGAAGGGAATCTGCCGCCCTTACCCGGCCTGGGCCTACACGTGACTCCAGTCCCACACTTAATTTTAAAAATGAATTCTCGGGTGTGGGCGTCGCTGGCAAGGCTGGCATTTATTGCCGACCTCTAGTTGCCCTGGGAAAGTGGTGGTGGGCCTTCTAGCAGTTTGATACAACTGAGTGTCTTGCTTGGCCACTTCAGAGGGCAGTTAAGAGTCAACCACGTTGGTGTGGGTCTGGAGTCACATATAGGCCCAGATCAGGTAAGGACAGCAGGTTTCCTTCCCTAAAGGACATGAATGAACCGGTTGGGTTTTTACGACAATCTGCCAGCTTCATGGTCACTTTTACTGAGAGCAGCTTTTTACTTCAATTGTACTCAAATTCTCAAACTACCACGGTGGGATTTGAACACTCGTTCTCTGGATTATTGATCCAGTAACAATAACCACTACAACACCGTAGCAAATGCACCATCGCCCACATCCTGAAAGCGTATCCGGCAGTATCTGACACGCTGTCCTGGGCCTACCTTCAGTTTCTTGCCCTTGTACGGATTTTTCACGAACTCCACTGCATCCGTGAGCAGCTCACTCAGCGTGCGATACTTTCTGATCTAAAGAAATGAGAGAGTTAGAGTCTAGCTAAAGAACGAATCAACACCTGACGATTATACAGCTGCTTTAACAAATTAGGTCCAACAACAATAAGCAGTAATGGGAAAGTCAGGGGAGCAGAGTAAAGAAAGAAAAACTTGCATTTATATAGCACCTTGTACAATCTCAGGACATCCCAAAGCGCTTTACAGCCACTGGTTTCTTGGAACAATATGTTGTGGAACCAACTAGGGAGAAGACTATTTTAGATCTGGTAACGTGTAACGAGGCTGGATTAATTAATGATCTCGAAGTGAAGGATCCTCTTGGGAAGAGTGATCATAGCATGGTAGAATTTCAAATTCAGTTTGAGGGTGAGAAAGCTAGGTCTCAAACTAGTGTCCTGAACTTAAACAAAAGTAATTACAAAGGTATAAAGGCAGACTTGGTTAAAGTGGACTGGGAAAATATATTACAGGGTAAGACTGTAGAAAAGCAGTGGCAAACATTTAAGGAGATATTTCATAACTCTCAGCAAAGGTATATTCCAGTGAGAAAGAAAGACTCGAAGAGAAGGATGAACCATCCGTGGCTAACTAAGGAAGTAAAGGATGGTACAGGTTGAGCGTCCAAAATCCGGAGTTCCGGAATCCAGAATGTTCCGGAATCCAGACTCCAGGACGATTGGTGGCAGGGTCGTCTGGAATCCGTAAAATGTTCCGGAATCCGGACACCATGAGGGAGGCTTACCAAAAACCGGAAATATATTGCAACCTGGGCCCAGGCATTTCCGGGCTTGGAACGTGTTTCTGATGTCCGAAGTCCGGAAATATCGCAACCTGGGCTCGGGCGTTTCCGGACATCAGAAACACGTTCCGAAGTCTGGAAAAACACAAAAACCAGCTCGGCCTCGGTCCCGAGATTGCCGGATTCGGGACGCTCAACCTATAGCAAATTGAAAACAAAAGCATACAATGTTGCGAAGAATAGTGAAAGGCCAGCGGATTGGGAAATTTTAAAAAACCAGCAAAGGACGACTAAAAAAATGATAAAGAGAGAGAAGATAGCTTATGAGAGTAAGCTAGCATGAAATATAAAAACAGACAGTAAGAGCTTCTACAGGTATATAAAAAGGAAGAGAGTAGCTAAAGTAAACGTTGGTCCCCTAGAGGATGAGTCTGGGGAATTAATAATGGGAGACAGGGAAATGGCGGAGACTTTGAACAAATATTTTGTATCAGTCTTCACGGTAGAAGACACTAAAAGCATCCCAATAATGGATAATCAAGGGGCTATTGGGGTTGGGGGGGACTTAAAACAATCACTATCACTAGAGAGAAAGTACTAGGCAAACTAATGGGACTAAAGGTGGACAAGTCCCCTGGACCCGATGGCCTGCATCCTAGAGTCTTAAAAGCGGTGGCTGCAGAGAAAGTGGATGCATTGGTTGTAATCTACCAAAATTCCCTGGAATCTGGAGAGGTCCCAGCGGACTGGAAAACCGCAAATGTAACGCCCCTATTTAAGAAAGGAGGGAGACAGAAAGCAGGCAACTATTGATCAGTTAGCCTAACATCTGTCATTGGGAAAATGCTGGAGTCCATCATTAAGGAAGTGATAGCAGGACATTTAGAAAATCATAATATAGTCAAGCAGAGTCAGCATGGTTTTTTGAAAGGGAAATCATGTTTGACAAATTTGCTGGAGTTCTTTGAGGATGTAACGAGCAGGGTGGATAAAGGAGAACTAGTAGATGTCGTGTATTTGGATTTCCAGAAGGCATTCGATAAGGTGCCATATAAAAGGTTACTACACAAGTTAAGAGCTCACGGGGTTGGGGGTAATATATTAGCATGGATAGAGGATTGGCTAACTAACAGAAAACAGAGAGTCGGGATAAATGGGTCATTTTCAAGTTGGCAAACTGTAACTAGTGGGGTGCCGCAGGGATCAGTGCTGGGGCCTCAACTATTTACAATCTATATTAATGACTTGGATGAAGGGACTGAGTGTAATGTAGCCAAATTTGCTGATGATACAAAGATAGGTGGGAAAGCAAACTGTGTGGAGGATGCAAAGAATCTCCAAAGGGATATAGATAGGCTAAGTGAGTGGGCAAAAATCTGGCAGATGGAGTTTAATGTGGGAAAATGCAAGGTTATCCACTTTGGTAGGAAAAATAAAAAAGCAAATTATTATTTAAATGGGGAGAGATTACAAAATGCTAAGGTACAGAGGGATCTGGGGGTCCTTGTACATGAATCACAAAAAGTTAGCATGCAAGGAAGGCAAATTGAATGTTGGCCTTTATTGCAAAGGGAATGAAGTATAAAAGTAGGGAAGTCCTGTTACAACTGTACAAGGTGTTGGTGAGACCACACCTGGAGTACTGCGTACAGTTTTGGTCTCCTTATTTAAGGAAGGATATACTTGCATTGGAGGCAGTTCAGAGAAGGTTCACGAGGTTGATTCCGGAGATGAAGGGGTTGTCTTATGAAGAAAGGTTGAGCAGGTTGGGCCTATACTCATTAGAGTTTAGAAGAATGAGAGGGAATCTTATTGAAACATATAATATTCTGAAGGGGCTTGACAGGGTAGATGCAGAAAGGATGTGTCTCCTCGTGGGGGAATCTAGAACTAGGGGCATAATTTCAGAATAAGAGGAAACCCTTTTAAATCGGAAATGAGGAGGAATTTCTTCTCTCATAGGGTCGTGAATCTTTGGAATTCTCTTCCCTAGAGAGCTGTGGAGGAGGAGTCATTGAATATATTTAAGGTGGAGATAGACAGATTTTTGAACGATAAGGGAGTCGAGGGTTATGGGGAGCGGGCAAGGAAGTGGAGTTGAGGCCAAGATCAGATCAGCCATGATCTTATTGAATGGCGGAGCAGGCTCGAGGGGCCAAATGACCTGCTCCTGCGCCTACGTCTTATGTTCTTATGTTCGATGTAAGTACTTTTGAAGTATAATCACTGTTGTAATGTAGGAAACGCAGCAGCCAATTTGTGCACAGCAAGCTCCCACAAACAGCAATGAGAGAATGACCAGATAATCTGTTTTCAGTGATGTTGGTTGAGGGATAAATATTGGCCCCAGGACACCAGGGAGAACTCCCCCCTGCTCTTCTTACAATAGTGCCACGGGATCTTTTACATCCACCTGAGAGGGCAGCCTTGGTTTAATGTCCAAAAGACGGCACCTCTGACAATGCAGTACTCCCTCAGTACTGCACTGAAATGTCAGCCTAGTCTCTGGAGTGGCACTTGATCCCATCACCATCCAACTCAAAGGCGAGAGTGCTACCCATTAAGCCACGGGTAACACTAATACAACTAAAGGTATGCTCCAAGAGATAGGATTTGACACGAGGGGGAAAGGTGAGAGGGAAAGAGATAGACAGAGAGGACAGACAGATACAGAGAGTGAAAGATAGAGACAGTCAGTTAGACAGACACAGTGAGAGATAGTGGCATTGCTCAGTGCGCACTGCAAACCAGTTATTCATCAAAATCAATCTACAAACATGACTGAGGAAGGTGTGGTTCCACAGGCAAATCAGGGCTTCTTAATGACCCAAGAATCACGGCGGCAGGTTAATCGTCCCTGGCCGTGAGCTCCAAACAGGCTTTAATACCTAAAGGAAGATTTCAGGATCATGAAGGGATTGAAGAAACTGATGGAGGACGGTTGCTTCGTGTGGTGGGGGGCTAAAACCCAGGGGTCACAAGTTAAATATGAGGTTAGGAATGAGAAGGGAAGTCGGAGGAATCTGGTCAGCCAGAGTAATTAAGCTGCGCAATAATTGACCATAGGACAGTGAAGCAGACAGTGACAATGAGATGTGTTTCTAGAGAGAAGGGGTGAGGGACATGGGGAGAAGGTGTGTTGGTGGGATTGAGTGATATGGGGAGAAGGTGGGAATGAGTAATATGGGGAAAAGGTGGAATTGAGGGGTATGGGGAAAAGGTGGGATTGAGGGATAAGGGAAGAAGGTGGGGTTGCGAAATATGGAGAGAAGGTGGGATTGAGAGATATGGACAGAAGGTGGGTCGGTGGGGTTGAGGGATATGGGGAAAGGTGGGTAGGTGGAGTTGAGGGATATGGGGAGAAGGTGGGATTGAGGGATATGGGGAGAAGGTGCGATTGAGGGATATGGGGAGAAGGTGCGGTTGAGGGATAGGGAGAGAAGGTGGGGTTGAGGGATATGGGGAAAGGTGGGTAGGTGGGGTTGAGGGATATGGGGAGAAGGTGGGTAGGTGGAGTTGAGGGATATGGGGAGAAGGTGGGATTGAGGGATATGGGGAGAAGGTGCGATTGGGGGATATGGAGAGACGGTGGGATTGAGGGATATGGGGAGAAGGTGGGATTGAGGGATATGGGGAGAAGGTGCGGTTGAGGGATAAGAACATAAGAACATAAGAAATAGGAGCAGGAGTAGGCCAATCGGCCCCTCGAGCCTGCTCCGCCATTCAATAAGATCATGGCTGATCTGATCCTAACCGCCAATCTACTATCTACTATCACAGAACCATCTCCTGCATCTAACAGAATTGCACACACGAAATAGGAGCAGAATCAGCCTACACGGTCCCTGGGCCCGCTCCACTACCCACAGGGCCATGACCGATCCGAACCTGGACTCATGTCCAAATTCCTGCCCGCTCCCCGTAACCCTTAATGCCCTTTACTTCTAGGAAACTGTCTATTTCTGTTTTAAATTTATTTAATGATGTAGCTTCTACAGCTTTTTGTGGCAGCATATTCCATGGACCTACCACCCTCTGAGTGAAGTAGTTCCTCCTCATCTCAGTTTTGAAAGAGCAGCCCCTTATTCTAAGACTATGTCCCCTAGTTCTAGTCTCACCCGTCATCGGGAACATCCTCCCCGCATCCACCCGATCCAACCCCTTCACAATCTTATATGTTTCAATAAGATCGCCTCTCATTCTTCTGAACTCCAATGAGTAGAGTCCCAATCTACACAACCTCTCCTCATATGACCACCCCCTCATCCCCGGGATTAACCGAGTGAACCTTTTTTGCACTGCCTCGAGAGCAAGGATGTCTTTCCTTAAGTAAGGACACCAAAACTGTATGCAGTATTCCAGGTGCGGTCTCACCAATACCTTGTACAACTGAAGCAATACCTCCCTATTTTTATATTCTATCCCCCTAGCAATGAAAGCCAACATTCCATTTGCCTTCTTAATCACTTGCTGCACCTGCATACTAACCTTTTGAGTTTCGTGTACCAGGACCCCCAGATCCCTTTGCACTTCAGTACTCTCCAGTTTCTTGCCATTAAGATAATAAATTGCTCTAGGATTTTTCCTGCCAAAGTGCATCACCTCACACTTTCCAGTGTTGTATTCCATCTGCCAAATCTCTGCCCACTTACTTAGCCTGTCTATGTCCCCTTGCAGGTTTTTTATGTCCTCCTCACTCACTACTTTCCCTCCCATCTTTGTATCATCTGCAAATTTTGATATGTTACACTTGGTCCCTTCCTCCAAATCGTTAATATAGATTGTAAAGAGTTGGGGACCCAGCACTGACCCCTGTGGAACACCACTAGTTACTGATTGCCAGTCTGAGAATGAACCATTTATCCCAACTCTTTGCTTTCTGTTAGATAGCCAATCCTCTATCCATGCCAGAATATTACCCCCAATCCCGTGATTTTTTACCTTAAGCAATAATCTTTTGTGTGGCACCTTGTCAAATGCCTTTTGGAAGTCTAAATACACTACGTCTACTGGTTCCCCTTTATCCACTCTATATGTTACTTCCTCAAAGAACTCCAGCAAATTTGACAAACATGACTTCCCCTTCGTAAAACCATGCTGACTTTGTCCTATTAAATTATGATTATCCAAATGTCCTGTTACTGTTTCCTTAATAATGGACTCCAAAATTTTACCTACCACAGATGTTAGGCTAACCGGTCTATAGTTACCAGCCTTCTGTCTACTGCCCTTTTTAAATAAGGGTGTTACATTAGCAGTTTTCCAGTCTGCCGGGACCTTAGCGGAGAGAAGGTGGAGTTGAGGGATATGGAGAGAAGGTGGAGTTGAGGGATATGGAGAGAAGGTGGGGTTGATGGTTACGGGGAACAGGTGGGGTTGAGGGATATGACTAGAAGGTGGGTAGGTGGGGGTGAGGGATATGGGGAGAAGGAGGGATTGAGGGATATGGGGAGAAGATGGGATTGAGGGATATGGGGAGAAGGTGGGATTGAGGGATATGGGGAGAAGGTGCCGTTGAGAGATAGGGAGAGAAGGTGGGGTTGAGGGATATGGGGAGAAGGTAGGGTTGAGGGATATGGAGAGAAGGTGGGTAGGTGGGGTTGAGGGATATGGTGACAAGGTATGTTGGTGGGATTGAGGGATATGTGGAGAAGGTGGGTCGGTGGGGTTGAGGGATGGGGAGCAGTGGGTTAATGGGGATGAGGGATATGGGGAGAAGGTGGGTTGGTGGGGTTGAGGGATATGGGGAAAAGGTGGGATTGAGGGATATGGGGAAAAGGTGGGATTGCGGGATATGGAGAGGAGATGCGATTGGGGGATATGGGGAGGTGGGATTGAGGGATATGGGGAGAAGGTGCAGTTGAGGGATATGGAGAGAAGGTAGGGTTGAGGGATATGGGGAAAGGTGGGGTTGAGGGATATGGGGAAAGGTGGGGTTGAGGGATATGGGGAGAAGGTGGGGGTGAGGGATATGGGTAAAAGGTGGGATTGAGAGATATGGGGAGAAGGTAGGTTTGAGGGATATGGGGAGAAGGTGGAATTGAGGAATATGGAGGGAAGGTGGGATTGAGGGATATGGGGAGAAGGTGGGGAGGAGAGAAGGTGGGGAAGAGGGATATGGGGAAAAGGTAGGTAGGTGGGGTTTAAGGATATGGGGAGAAGCTGGGATTGAGGGCTATGGAGAGAAGGTGGGATTGAGGGATACAGAAAGTGGGAATGAGGGATATGGGGAGAAGGTGGGTAGGTGGGGTTGAGGGATATGGGGAGAAAGTGGGGTTGAGGGATATGGGGAGGTGTGTTGGTGGGATTGAGGGATATGGGGAGAAGGTGTGTTGGTGGGATTGAGGGATACCCCAAGCAGCCCACTTGATTGGCACCCCATCCACCACCTTAAACATTCACTCCGTCCACCACCGGCGTACCGTGGCTGCAGTGTGTACCATCTACAAGATGCACTGTAGCAACTCGCCAAGGCTTCTTCGGCAGCACCTCCCAAACCCGCGAGCCCTTCCACCTAGAAGGACAAGGGCAGCAGGTGCATGGGAACACCACCACCTCCAAGTTCCCCTCCAAGTCACACACCATCCTGACTTAGAAATATATCGCCAATCCTTCATCGTCACTGGGTCAAAATCCTGGAACTCCCTACCTGACAGCACTGTGGAGTACCTTCACCACACGGACTGCAGCGGTTCAAGAAGGCAGCTCACCACCACCTTCTCAAGGGCAATTAGGGATGGGCAATAAATGCTGGCCTTGCCAGCGACGCCCACATCCCATAAACGAATAAAAAAAAAGGGGAGAAGGTGGGGTTGAGGGATTGGAGAGAAGGTGGGATTGAGGGATACAGAAAGAAAGTGGGAATGAGGGATATGGGGAGAAGGTGGGTAGGTGGGGTTGAGGGATATGGGGACAAGGTGGGCTTGAGGGATATGGGGAGAAGGTGGGATTGAGGGATATGGGGAGAAGGTGGGCAGGTGGGATTGAGGGATATGGGGAGAAGGTGGGTAGGTAGGATTGATGGATATGGGGAGCAGTGGGTAGATGGTGATGAGGGATATGGGGAGAAGGTAGATAGGTGGGATTGAGGGATATGGGGAGAAGATGGGGAGTTGGGTTTGTGGGATGTGGGGCGAAGGTGGGATTGAGGGATATGGGAAAAGGTGGGATTGAGGGATATGGGGAGAAGGTGTGGTTGAGGGATATGGGGAGAAGGTGGGATTGAGGGATATGGGAAAAGGTGGGGTTGAGGGATATGGGGAGAAGGTGTGGTTGAGGGATATGGGGAGAAGGTGGGGTTGAGGGATATGGGGAGAAGGTGGAATGAGGGATATGGGGAGGTGGGTAGGTGGGGTTGAGGGATATGGTGGGTTTGAGGGCAGCAGATCTAGCAGCTCAAAACGGGTCATCCATGAGGTGCTGTGGGCCATCAGCAGCAGCAAAATTGTATTCCACCACAATCTGTCACCTCATGGCCCAGCATATCCCTCATTCTACCATCAACATCAAGCCAGGCACCAACCCTGGTTCAACGAGGAGTGTAGAAAAGTGTATAGGCATATAAATAGTAAAAGGGTAGTAAGAGGAGGGTGGGGTCGATTAGGTACCAAAAAGGAGACCTATGCATGGAGGCAGAGGGTATGGCTGAGATACTGGCTGAGTACTTTCCATTTGTCTTCACCGAGGAAGAGGATGCTGCCAGACACAGTGAAACAGAAGGTAGTGGAGATACGTGATAGGATAAAAATTGATAAAGAGGAGGTATTAGAAAGGCTGGCTGTACTTAAAGTAGGTAAATCACCAGGAGCGGATGGGATGCATCCTCGGATGCTGAGGGAATTGAGGGAGGAAATCGCAGAGGTACTGGCCATAATATTCCAATCCTCCATAGATACGGGGGTGGTGGCCAGACGACTGGAGAATTGAAAATGTTACACCATTGTTCAAAAAAGGGTGTAAAGATAAACCCAGCAACTACAGGCCAGTCAGTTTGACCTCGGCAGTGGGGAAGCTTTTAGAAACAGTAATCAGGGACAAAATTAACAGTCACTTAGATAGGTGTGGATTAATTAAGGAAAGCCAGCACGAATTTGTTAAAGGCAAATCGTGTTTAACTAACTAACTTGATTGAGTTCATTGATGAGGTAACAGAGAGGGTTGATGAGGGTAATGCGGTTGATGTAGTATACATGGATTTCCAAAGGCTGTTTGACAAAGTGCCACATAATAGGCTTGCCAGCAAAGTTGAAGCCCATGGAATAAAAGGGACAGTGGCACCATAAATACGGAATTAGCTAAGTGACAGGAAACAGAGAGTAGCGGTGAATGGTTGTTTTTCGGACTGGAGGAAGATATACAGTGGTGTTCCCCAGGGGTCGGTTCTAGGACCACTGCTTTTCTTGATATATATTAATGACTTGGACGTGGGTGTACAGGGCACAATTTCAAAATTTGCAGATGACACAAAACTTGGAAGTATAGTGAACAGTGAGGAGGAGAGTGATAGACTTCAGGAAGACATCGACAGGCTGGTGAAATGGGCGGACACGTGGCAGATGAAATTTAACACAGAAAAGTGTGAAGTGATACATTTTGGTAGAAAAATGAGAAGAGGACATATAAACTAAATGGTACAATCCTAAAGGGGGTGCACGAAGAGAGAGACCTGGGGGTATGTGTGCATAAATCGTTGAAGGCGGCAGGGCAGGTTGAGAAAGCAGTTAAAAAGGCTTACGGGATCATGGGCTTCATAAATAGAGGTATAGAGTACAAAAGTGTGGAAATTATGATGAACCTGTAAAAAACACTGTTTCATAGAAACATAGAAGATAGGAGCAGGAGTAGGCCATTCAGCCCCTCGAGCCTGCTCCGCCATTCAATGAGATCATGGCTGATCATCCAAATTCAGTACCCTGTCCCTGCCTTCTCCCCATATCCCTTGATCCCTTTAGTTTTAAGAAATATATCTAACTCCTTCTTGAAGATTGAGAGGAGATTTGATAGAGGTGTTCAAAATCATGAGAGGTCTGGAGAGGGTAGATAGAGAGAAACGGTTCCCATTGGCAGAAGGGTCGAGAACCAGAGGACACAGATTTAAGGTGATTGGCAAAAGAACCAAAGGCGACCTGAGGAAAAACTTTTTTACGCAGCGAGTGGTTAAGATCTGGAATGCGCTGCCTGAAAGGGTGGTGGAGGCAGATTCAATCACGGCTTTCAAAAGGGAGTTGGATAAGTATCTGAAGGAAAGAAATTTGCAGGGCTACGGGGAAAGGGCGGGAGAGTGGGACTAGCTGAAAGCCGGCACGGGCTCAATGGGCCGAACGATCTTCTTCCGTGCTGTAACCATTCTATGATTCTATGACGAGCATGCTAGGAGCAGCACCAGGCGTACCTAAAAATGAGGTGCCAACCTGGGGAAGCTGCAACACAAGACTTCTTCATCTTAGGCAGTCCCTCGGAACCGAGGATGACTTGCTTCCACATTAAAAATGAGTTCTCAGGTGACTGATGAGTCCAATGCGGGACCTACAGTCTCTGTCACAGGTGGGGCAGACGGTGGTTGAAGGGGCGGGTGGGTGGGGTGCTTGGGTTGACGTGCGCTCCTTCCGCTGTTTGCGCTTGGCTTCCGCTTGCTCCCGGCGAAGAGACTCGAGGTGTTTGGCGCCTTCTCGGATGCTTCTCCTCCACTTTGTGCGGTCTTGGGCCAGGGATTCCCAGGTGTTGGTGGGGATGTTGCACTTTTTCAAGAAGGCTTTGAGGGTGTCCTTGAAGCATTTCCTCTGCCCAACTGGGGCTCTCTTGCCGTGTCGGAGTTCCGAGTAGAGCGCTTGTTTTGGGAGTCTTGTATCGGGCATGCGGACGATGTGGCCCGTCCATCGGAGCTGATCGAGCGTGGTCAGAGCTTCGATGCTGGGGATGTTGGCCTGTGCGAGAACACTGACGTTGGTGCGCCTATCCTGCCAATGGATTTGCAGGATCTTGCGGAGGCAGCGTTGGTGGTACCTCTCCAGTGCTTTGAGGTGCCTGCTGTACATGGTCCATGTCTCTGAAGCATACAGGAGGGCGGGTATCACTACTGCTCTGTAGACCATGAGCTTGGTGCCGGGTTTGAGATCCTGGTCTTCAAACACTCTCTTCCTCAGGCGACCGAAGGCTGCACTGGCATACTGAAGGCGGTGTTGGACTTCGTCATTGACGTCTGCCCTTGTTGACAGTAGGCTCCCGAGGTATGAAAAGTGGTCCACATTGTCCAAGGCCTCGTCATGGATTTAGATAATCGGGGGGCAGTACTGTGTGGTGGGGGCAGGTTGGTAGAGGACCTTTGTCTTACGGATGTTTAGTGTAAGGCCTATGCTCTCGTACACTTCGGTGAAGGTGTTGACGATGGTTTGGAGTTCGACCTCCGAGTGTGCGCAGACGCAAGCGTTGTCTGCATACTGTAATTCGATGACAGAGGATGGGACGATCTTGGATCTGGACTGGAGGCGACGGAGGTTGAACAGTTTCCCATTTGTTCTGTAGATTAGCTCCACTCCAGCGGGGAGCTTACTGAGGGCGAGATGTAGCATTGCAGCAAGGAAGATCGAGAAGAGCGTTGGCGCGATGACATAGCCTTGCTCGACCCCGGTCCGTACATGAATTGGGTCTGTGGTGGATCCATTGGTCAGGATCACGGCTTGCATGTCGTCGTGAAGCAGGCGGAGGATGGTGACAAACTTTTGAGGGCAGCCGAATTTGAGGAGGACACTCCATAATCCCTCACGGTTGACAGTGTCGATGACCTTTGTGAGGTCAAAGAAGGCCATGTACAGCGGTTGGTGCTGTTCCCTGCATGTCTCTTGTAATTGACGCGCGGTGAAGATCATGTCCATTGTGCCCCTTAGTGGGCGGAATCCGCATTGCGACTCTGGGAGGAGCTCTTCAGCCACTGGGAGAAGGCGATTGAGGAGGATTCTTGCGATGACTTTCCCTGTGGCAGACAGCAGGGAAACTCCTCTGTATGAAGAGCATGCCAGGAGCAGCACCAGGCGTACCTAAAAATGAAGTGCCAACCTGAGGAAGCTGCAACACAGGACTACATGCATGCTAAACAGCGGAAGCAGCATGCTATAGACAAAGCTAACTGATCCCACAACCAACGGATCAGATCAAAGCTCTGCGGTCCTGCCACATCCAGTCGTGAATAGTGGTGGGCAATTAAACAACTAACGGGAGGAGGAGGCTCCATGAACATCCCCATCCTCAATGATGGCAGTGCCCAGCAAGCGAGTGCAAACGACAAGGCTGTAACGTTTGCAACCATCTTCAGCCAGAAGTGCCGAGCGGATGATTCATCTTGGCCTCTTCTTGAGGTCCGCACCATCAGAGAAGCCAGTCTTCAGCCAATTCGATTCACTCCACATGATATCAAGAAACAGCTGAGCGCACTGAATGGTTACAGCACGGAAGAAGGCCATTCGAGCCCGTCGAGCCCGTGCCGGCTCTCAGCTAGTCTTTAAACTAAAAAAGGGGGGGGGGGGAGGGGTCAGGTGAGGGGAAATTTAGAAATCTAAAGAGAAAGGTCAGGGCAATAGAGCAGTGTAGTGATTTGGGTAAAAATAAGCCGAGTGTGACAGGAAGGGACAGAGAGTTTAACGATAGCAGTGCAGCAGAGAATAAGGTCAAAGCAGGGAAAAATTGTAAAAAATTTAAATTAAAGGCACTTTATCTGAATGGATGAAGCATTCGTAACAAGATAGACGAACTAGTGGCACAAATAGAGATAAATGGGTTTGATCTCATAGCTATTACAGAGACATGGTTGCAAGATGGCCAAGATTGGGAACTAAATGTTCCAGGGTACTTGATGTTTCGAAAAGACAGGCAGAATGGAAAAGGAGGGGGAGTAGCTCTGATAATAAAGGATGACATAAGGACAGTAGCGAGAAAGGATCTCGGCTCGGAAGATCAGGAAGTAGAATCAGTATGGATAGAGATAAGGAATAACAAGGGGCAAAAAACACTGGTAGGAGTAGTATAAAGGCCCCCTAACAGTAGCTGTACCGTTGGACAGAATATTAATCAAGAAATAGTAGGAGCATGCAACAAAGGTAATGCAATAATCTTGGGGGACTTTAATCTTCATATAAACTGGACAAATCAAATTGGCAAAGGTAGTCTGGAGGACGAGTTCATGGAATGCATTCGAGACAGTTTTCTAGAACAATGGCCCAGAAATTAAACAGTGAGTGTTCACGCGGGGGTAAGGCTTCCCCGCGATATCTCACTCCGCGCCTACCTTTTTCCTCCGGGCCCACACGAACTTTAGTTTCAAGGCCAGTCCCACATGCAGCCGTGCAGTGCTTGCGTGTCCCAGAGACGCAATTAGTTCGTGCGAGCTCTGGGATCACGTGATTCAGTTAGAGCCAATGGCAGCACACCATCTTTCATTCATAGTTTTGACGGCAAGAGCTGTCAAAGCTATGAATACTAAACCCCCCAAAACAGCTAAACCTCAATTAAATTTAAAAAAAAAGCCATCACATTAATAAAATAAGTATAGTTAAATAAATTAACCACTTTAAACCAAAAATTAAATTTTTGAAAAAATTTAAAATCTTTTTAAAAGTTATAAAAATAAACTTACCTTTCTTTAAAGTCTCTAAAAAAGATAAACCTGTTGAAAATTTTTTGAAATAACACTTAATTAACTACTTACCTTGTTAAAAGAGGGTCTTACGCCTGCTTTCTTTATGTGTAAAATCTTCAACACTTACCTGCACGTTCAAAGCTGCAAAAATAACTAAGTGCACTGCGTGCACGCAGCCTGTAGTGGGCACGCGGTTCACTTAGGAACCGCCCCCTTTTGAATTCACGAAGTGCCGGTTTCCCGCGCATGCGCAGTGCATGCAGGAAACCGGCAATTGGAGACCTAAAACGCGAGAGTGCACAGTGCGTACTCTCGCGTATTAGGTCTAATTTTCGGGCCAATATGTCGTGGAACCAACCAGGGAACAGGCTATTTTAGATCCTGTACTGTGTAATGAGACAGGATTAATTAGCAATCTCATAGTAAAGGATCCTCTGGGGCAGAGTGATCAAAATATGATAGAATTTCACATTAATTTTGAGAGTGACTTGCCTAAGTCCGAAACTAGAGTCTTAAACTTAAATAAAGGCAATTACAGAGGTATGAGGGTAGATTGGAAAAATAGATTAAAAGCTATGGCGGTAGATAAGCAGTGGCTAGCATTTAAAGAAATATTTCATAATTCTCAACAAAAATTCATTCCATTGAGAAACAAAAACTCCATGGGAAAAATGATTCAACCATTGTTAACTAAAGAAGTTAAGGATAGCATTAGATTGAAAGAAGAAGCTTATAATGATGCAAAGAATAATAGTAAGCCTGAGGATTGGGAGAGTTTCAGAAACCAGCAAAGGTTGACAAAAAAATTGATAAAAAGGGAAAAAATAGAATGAGAGAAAACTAGCAAGAAATACAAAAGCAGATTGTAAGAGCTTCTACAAGTATGTAAAAAGGAAGAGAGTAGCAAAAGTAAACGTTGGTCCCTTAGAGGCTGAGACAGGAGAAATTATTATGGGGAATAAGGTGATGGCTGAAACGTTAAACAAATATTTTGTATCTGTCTTCACAGTAGAAGACACAAAAAGCATACCAAAAATGCTGGGGAACCAAGGTTCTAATGAGGGTGAGGAACTTAATGTAATTAATATAAGTAGAGAAAAAGTACTAGAGAAACTGATGGGACTAAAAGCCGACAAATCCCCTGGACCTGACGGCTTACATCCTGGGGTTCTAAAAGAGGTGGCTGAAGAGATAGTGGATGCATTGGTTTTGATCTTCCAAAATTCCCTAGATGCTAGAATGGTCCCAGCAGATTGGAAGGTCGCAAATGTAACACCGCTATTCAAGAAAGAAGGGAGAGAAAGCCAGTTAGCCTGACATCAGTCGTCAGGAAAATGCTGGAATCCATTGTTAAGGAAGTGGTATCAGGGCACTTAGAAAAACATAACATGATTAGGCAGAGTCAACATGGTTTTATGAAAGGGAAATCGTGTTTGACAAATTTATTAGAGCTTTTTGAGGATGTAACTAGCAGGGTGGATAAATGGGAACCAGTGGATGTACTTTATTTGGATTTCCAAAAGGCATTCGATAAGGTGCCACATAAAAGGTTATTACACAAGATAAAGGCTCATGGGGTGGTGGGGGTAATATAGTAGCATGGATAGAGGATTGGTTAACGGACAGAAAACAGAGAGTAGGGATAAACGGATCTTTTTCAGGTTGGCAGGCTGTAACTAGTGGGGTGCCACAAGGATCAGTGTTGGGGCCTCAGTTATTTACAATCTATATTAATAACCTAGATGAAGGGACCGAGTGTAATGTTTGCTGATGATACAAAGCTGTGAGGAGAACACAAAGTCTGCAAAGGGATATAGATAGAGTAAGCGAGTGGGCAGTAAGGTGGCAGATGGAGTATAATGTAGGGAAATGTGAGGTTATTCACTTTGGTAGGAAGAATAGAAAAACAGAATATTTTTAAACGGTGAGAAACTTTCAAATGTTGGTGTTCAGAGAGATTTGGGTGTCCTCGTGCAAAAAACACAGAAAGCTAGCATGCAGGTACAGCAAGCAATAAGGAAGGCAAATGGCATGTTGGCCTTTATTGCAAGAGGGTTGGAATATAAGAGTAAGGAAGTCTTGCTACAATTGTACAGGGCCTTGGTGAGACCACACCTGGAGTACTGTGCACAGTTCTGGTCTCCTTATCTAAGGAAGGATATACTTGCCTTGGAGGCAGTGCCACGAAGGTTCACTAGATTGATTCCTGGGATGAGAGGGCTGTCCTATGATGAGAGATTGTGTAGAATGGGCCTATACTCTCTGGAGTTTAGAAGAATGAGGTGATCTCATTGAAACATACACGATTCTGAGGGGGATTGACAGGGTAGATGCTGAGAGATTGTTTCCCCTGGCTGGGGTGTCTAGAACTAGGGGGCATAGTCTCAGGATAAGGGGTCGGCCATTTAAGACGGAGATGAGGAGGAATTTCTTCACTCAGAGGGTTGTGAATCTTTGGAATTCTCTGCCCCAGAGGGCTGTGCATGCTGACTCTTTGAGTATATTTAAAGCTGAGATCGATAGATTTTTGGACCCAAGGGGAATCAAGGGATATGGAGATCGGGCGGGAAAGTAGAGTTGAGGTCGATGATCAGCCATGGTCTTATTGAATGGCTGAGCAGGCTCGAGGGGCCGTATGGTCTACTCCTGCGCTTATTTCTTATGTAGTCCCAATACCCTGCCCTTTCCATGTAGCCCTGCAATTTTTTTCCTTCAGATACTTATCCAACTCCCTTTTGAAAGAATAAATTGAGTCTGCCTCCACCATCCTTTCAGGCAGTGCATTCCAGATGTTAACCACTTGCTGAGTAAAAAAGTTTTTTCTTACGTCGCCTTTGGTTCTTTTGCCAATCACCTTAAATCTGTGTCCTCTGGTTCCCGACCCTTCTGCCAATGGGAACAGTTTCTCTCTATCTACCCTGTTCAGACGCCTCATGATTTTGAACACCTCTATCAAATCTCCTCTCAATCTTCTCTGCTCCAAGGAGAACAACCCCAGCTTCTTCAGTCCATCAACGTAACTGAAGTCCCTCATTCCTGGAATCATTCTCGTAAATTTTTTCTGCACCCTCTCTAAGGCCTTCACATCCTTCCTAAAGTGTGGTGCCCAGAATTGGAAACAATACTCCAGTTGAGGCCGAACCAGTGTTTTAGACAGGTTCATCATAACTTCCACACTTTTGTACTCTATACCTCTATTTATGAAGCCCAGGATCCTGTAAGTCTTTTTAACTGCTTTCTCAACCTGCCCTGCCCTCTTCAACGATATATGCACACATACCCTCAGGTCTCTCTGTTCGTGCATCGCCTTTAGAATATATCCCGGCTGTCGTGCTGAAGACTTGTGCTCCAGAACTAGCCGCGCCTCTAGCCAAGCTGTTCCAGTACAGCTACAACACTGGCATCTACCCGACAATGTGGAAAACTGCCCAGGTAGGTCCTGTCCACAAAAAGGACGAATCCAATCCGGCCAATTACCGCCCCATCAGTCTACTCTCAATCATCAGCAAAGTGACGGAAGGTGTTGTCGACAATGCTATCAAGCGGCACTTACTCACCAATAAACTGCTCACCGATGCTCAGTTTGGGTTCCGCCAGGACCACTTGGCTCCAAACCTCATTATAGCCTTGGTCCAAACATGGACAAAAGAGCTGAATTCCAGAGGTGAGGTGAGAGTGACTGCCCTTGACATCAAGGCAGCATTTGACCGAGTGTGGCATCAAGGAGCCCTAGTAAAACTGAAGTCAATGGGAATCAGGGGAAAACTCTCCACTGGCTGGAGTCATACCTAGCACAAAGGAAGATGGTTGTGGTTGTTGGAGGTCAATCATCACAGCCCCAGGACATCGCTGCAGGAGTTCCTCAGGGCAGTGTCCTATGACAACCATCTTCAGCTGCTTCATCAATGACCTTCCCTCCATCATAAGGTCAGAAGTGGGGATGTTCGCTGATGACTGCAAAGTTTTCAGTTCCATTCGCAACTCCTCAGATAATGAAGCAGTCCATGCCCGCTTGCAGCAAGACCTGGACGACATTCAGGCTTAGGCTGATAAGTGGCATAAGAACAGAAGAACATAAGAAATAGGAGCAGGAGTAGGCCATTCGGCCCTTCGAGCCTGCTCCGCCACTCAATGAGATCATGGCTGATCTTCTGCCTCAACTCCATTCACTGGCCCTATCGCCATATCCCTTGATGCCCTTACTAGTCAGAAATCTATCGACTTCTGTTTTGAATATACCCAATGACTGAGCCTCCACAGCCCTCTGCGGTAGAGAATTCCAAAGATTCACCACCCTCTGTGTGAAGAAATTTCTTCTCATCTCAGTCCTGAATGGCCTACCCTTTATCTTGAGGCTGTGGCCCCTGGTTCTAGACACCCCAGCTAAGGGAAACATTCTCCCAGCATCCATCCTATCAAGCCCTGTAATAATTTTGTATGCTTCAATGAGATCCCCTCTCATTCTTCTGAATTCAAGAGAATACAGGCCTAGTTTACTCAATCTCTTCTCATACGACAGTCCCGCCATCCCAGGAATCAATCTCGTAAACCTTCGTTGCACTCCCTCTATGGCAAGTATATCCTTCCTTAGGTAAGGAGACCAAAATTGTACACAGTACTCCAGGTGTGGTCTCACCAAGGCCCTATATAATTGGAGTAAGACTTCTTTACTCCTGTACTCAAATTCTCTTGTAATAAAGGCCAACATACCATTTGCCTTCCTAATGGCTTGTTGCACCTGCACATTCACTTTCAGTGACTCATGTACAAGGACACCCAGGTCCCTTTGAGCATCTGCATTCCCCAATCTTTCACCATTTAGGAAATACTCTGCCTTTCTGTTTTTTCTCCCAAAGTGGATAACTTCACATTTATCCACATTATATTACATCTGCCATGTTCTCGCCCACTCACTGAGCCTGTCGAGATCCCCTTGAAGCCTCTTCACATCCTCTTCACAACTGACACTGCCACCTAGCTTTGTATCATCAGCAAATTTGGAAATGTTACATTTAGTCCCCTCATCCAAATCATTGATATAGATTGTGAATAGCTGGGGCTCAAGCACCGATCCTTGCAGTACCCCACTAGTCACAGCCTGCCATCCTGAAAAAGACCCGTTTATCCCTACTCTTTGTTTTCTGTCTGCTAACCAATTCTCAATCCATGCTAGTATATTACCCCCAATTCCATGTGCCCTCATTTTGTTCACCAACCTCTTGTGTGGGACCTTATCGAAGGCCTTCTGAAAATCCAGATACACCACATCTACCGGTTCCCCTTTGTCTACTCCACTAGTTACATCCTCAAGGAACTCCAATAGGTTTGTCAAACAGGATTTCCCTTTCATAAATCCATGTTGACTCTGCCCAATCTTACTATTAGTTTCTAAGTGCCCAGTTATTGCATCCTTTAAAATAGATTCCAGCATTTTCCCAACTACTGATGTGAGGCTAACAGGTCTGTAGTTCCCCGTTTCCTCTCCCTCCTTTCTTAAATAGCGGGGTTACATTTGCTATCCTCCAATCAGCAGGAACCGTTCCAGAATCTATAGAATTTTAGAAGATGACAACCAATGCGTCCACTAGTCCAATGGCCACCTCTTTCAAAACCCTAGGATGTAGGTCATCCGGTCCTTGGGATTTGTCGACTTTTAGTCCCATTAATTTTGCTAGTACTGTTTTTTTTACTAATAATAATTTCTTTAAGTTCCTCATTCTCGCCACACCCTTGGTTTTCTCGTATTTCTGGGAGGTTTTTTGCCTCTTCCTCCGTGAAGACAGAAATAAAGTATTTATTTAATTTCTCTGCCATTTCCTCATTCCCCATTATAAATTCTCCCGTCTCTGACTGTAAAGGACCTACATTTACCTTCGCCAGTCTTTTCCTTTTCACATACCTATAGAAGCTTTTACAATCCGTTTTTATATTTTTCGCTAGTTTGTGCTCATATTTCATTTTCCCTTTCTTTATCAATTTCTTGGTCCCCCTTTGCTGATTTCTAAAAAGATCCCAATCCTCAGGCTGACTGCTTTTTCTAGCAACTTTATAAGCTTCCTCCTTTGACTTAATACTAGCTTTAATTTCTTTTGTTAGCCATGGTTGGATCACTTTTCCTTTTGGGTTTTTATGCCTTAGAGGAATATGTTTGTTGCAAATTATGCATTATTTCCTTGAATGTTAGCCATTGTATGTCCAGCTTCATACCTTTTAGTGTAGTGTCCCAATCTACCATGGCCAACTTGTCCCTCATACCCTTGTAGTTTCCTCTGTTTAGATTGAAGACCTTAGTTTCAGATTGGACTACATCACTCTCAAACTTAATGTAAAATTCAATCATATTATGGTCACTTGTCCCTAAAGGCCCCTTTACCACAAGATTATTGATTAGCCCTTTCTCATTACACAGTACCAGAGCCAGAATAGCCTGTTCCCTGGTTGGTTTCTCCACATACTGACCCAGGAAACCATCTCGCATGCATTCCAAGAATTCGTCCTCCACACCATTAGTGGTAATTTGATTTGCCCAGTCAATATGTAGATTAAAGTCCCCCATGATTACCGTATTGCCCTTGTTACATGCACTTCTAATCTCTTGATTGATACTGTGCCCTACATTACCATTACTGTTTGGTGACCTATACACAACTCCCACCAATGTTTTCCGCCCTTTGCTGTTTCTTAGCTCCACCCAAACTGATTCCAGTTCTACATCACGATCTGCAAAGCCAAGATCTTTTATCTCTACCGTACCGATCTCATCCCTTATTAACAGCGCTACGCCACCTCCTTTTCCTTTTTGTCTGTCCTTCCTAAATGTTGAGTACCCTGGAACATTCAGTTCCCAGCTTTGGTTACCCTGCAACCATGTCTCTGTAATGGCAATTACATCATACCCATTTACTTCTATTAGTGCCATTAATTCATCCACCTTGTTGCAAATGCTACGTGCATTTAGATAAAGTGCCTTCAACTTTGCCTGTTTAATATTTTTCTGCACTTTGACCCTCTTTACTGTTGGCCTTTGTTTCTGCTGCCTACTAGTTTTGCTGACTACTTTTCTAACTTGCACTTCCAGCTTTGTTTCTCTCCGTTCTAGGCCCACACTTAGGTTCCCAACCCCCTGACAAACTAGTTTAAATCCTTCCCAACAGCACTAGCAAACCCCCCTGCGAGGATGTTGGTCCCGTTTCTGCCGAGGTGTAACCCGTCCAGCTTGTACAGGTCCCACCTTCCCCAGAATCGGTCCCAATGCCTCAGGAATTTAAATCCCTCCCTCCTACACCATCTCTCCAGCCACGCATTCATCTGGTCTATTCTCCTATTTCTGCTCTCGCAAGCAAATAACATTCGCGCCACACAAGTGCCAGACAATGACTATCTCCAATAAGAGAGCGTGTAACCACCGCCCCTTGACATTCAACAGCATTACCATCGCCGAATCCCCCAACATCAACATCCTGGGGGGGTCACCATTAACCAGAAACTTAACTGGACCAGCCACATAAATACTGTAGCTACAAGGGCAGGTCAGAGGCTGGGTATTCTGTGGCGAGTGTCTTACCTCCCGACTCCCCAAAGCCTTTCCACCATCTACACTCAAGAAGCTCGACACCATCCAGGACAAAGCAGCCGCTTGATTGGCACCCCATCCACCACCTTAAACATTCACTCGCTCCACCACCGGCGTATCATGGCTGCAGTGTGTACCATCTACAAGATGCACTGCAGCAACTCGCCAAGGCTTCTTCGGCAGCACCTCCCAAACCCGTGACCTCTACCACCTCGAAGGACAAGGGCAGCAGGTGCATGGGAACACCATCACCTCCAAGTTCCCCTCCATGTCACACACCATCCTGACTTAGAAATATATCCCCATTCCTTCATCATCGCTGGGTCAAAATCCTGAAACTCCCTCCTTAACAGCACTGTGGGAGCGCCTTCACCACACTGACAGCAGCAGTTCAAGAAGGCGGCTCACCACCACCTTCTCAAGGGCAATTAGGGATGGGCAATAAATGCTGGCTTACCAGCAACGCCCACATCCTAGGAACGAATAAAAAAACTGGAGAGAAAGTGGGTTGGTGGGATTGAGGGAATTGGGGAGAAGGTGGGGTTGATGGATATGGGGAGAAGGTGGGTAGGAGGGGTTGAAGGATACGGGGAGAAGGTGGGGTTGAGGGATACGGGGAGAAGGTGGGGTTGAGGGATACGGGGAGAAGGTGGGGTTGAGGGATACGGGGAGAAGGTGGGGTTGAGGGATACGGGGAGAAGGTGGGGTTGAGGGATACGGGGAGAAGGTGGGGTTGAGGGATACGGGGAGAAGGTGGGGTTGAGGGATACGGGGAGAAGGTGGGGTTGAGGGATACGGGGAGAAGGTGGGGTTGAGGGATACGGGGAGAAGGTGGGGTTGAGGGATACGGGGAGAAGGTGGGGTTGAGGGATACGGGGAGAAGGTGGGGTTGAGGGATACGGGGAGAAGGTGGGGTTGAGGGATACGGGGAGAAGGTGGGGTTGAGGTGTATGGGGAGGTGAGGTTGAGGGATACGGGGAGAAGGTGGGGTTGAGGGATACGGGGAGAAGGTGGGGTTGAGGGATACGGGGAGAAGGTGGGGTTGAGGGATACGGGGAGAAGGTGGGGTTGAGGGATACGGGGAGAAGGTGGGGTTGAGGGATACGGGGAGAAGGTGGGGTTGAGGGATACGGGGAGAAGGTGGGGTTGAGGGATACGGGGAGAAGGTGGGGTTGAGGGATACGGGGAGAAGGTGGGGTTGAGGGATACGGGGAGAAGGTGGGGTTGAGGGATACGGGGAGAAGGTGGGTTGAGGGATACGGGGAGAAGGTGGGGTTGAGGGATACGGGAGAAGGTGGGGTTGAGGTGTATGGGGAGAAGGTGAGGTTGAGGGATATGGGGAGAAGGTGGGGTTGAGGTGTATGGGGAGAAGGTGAGGTTGAGGGATATGGGGAGAAGGTGGGGTTGAGGGATTTGGGGAGAAGGTGGGGTTGAGGTGTATGGGGAGAAGGTGAGGTTGAGGGATATGGGGAGAAGGTGGGGTTGAGGTGTATGGGGAGAAGGTGAGGTTGAGGGATATGGGGAGAAGGTGGGGGTTGAGGGATTTGGGGAGAAGCTGGGGTTGAGGTGTATGGGGAGAAGGTGAGGTTGAGGGATATGGGAGAAGGTGGGGTTGAGGTGTATGGGGAGAAGGTGAGGTTGAGGGATATGGGGAGAAGGTGAGGTTGAGGGATATGGGGAGAAGGTGGGGTTGAGGGATATGGGGAGAAGGTGGGGTTGAGGGATTTGGGGAGAAGGTGGGGTTGAGGGATATGGGGAGAAGGTGAGGTTGAGGGATATGGGGAGAAGGTGGGTTTGAGGGATATGGGGAGAAGGTGGGGTTGAGGGATATGGGGAGAAGGTGGGGTTGAGGGATATGGGGAGAAGGTGGGTTTGAGGGATAAGGGGAGAAGGTGGGTTTGAGGGATTTGGGGAGAAGGTGGGGTTGAGGTGTATGGGGAGAAGGTGAGGTTGAGGGATATGGGGAGAAGGTGGGGTTGAGGTGTATGGGGAGAAGGTGAGGTTGAGGGATATGGGGAGAAGGTGGGGTTGAGGGATTTGGGGAGAAGCTGGGGTTGAGGTGTATGGGGAGAAGGTGAGGTTGAGGGATATGGGGAGAAGGTGGGGTTGAGGTGTATGGGGAGAAGGTGAGGTTGAGGGATATGGGGAGAAGGTGAGGTTGAGGGATATGGGGAGAAGGTGGGGTTGAGGGATATGGGGAGAAGGTGGGGTTGAGGGATTTGGGGAGAAGGTGGGGTTGAGGGATATGGGGAGAAGGTGAGGTTGAGGGATATGGGGAGAAGGTGGGGTTGAGGGATATGGGGAGAAGGTGGGGTTGAGGGATATGGGGAGAAGGTGGGGTTGAGGGATATGGGGAGAAGGTGGGTTTGAGGGATAAGGGGAGAAGGTGGGTTTGAGGGATTTGGGGAGAAGGTGGGGTTGAGGTGTATGGGGAGAAGGTGAGGTTGAGGGATATGGGGAGAAGGTGGGGTTGAGGTGTATGGGGAGAAGGTGAGGTTGAGGGATATGGGGAGAAGGTGGGGTTGAGGGATTTGGGGAGAAGCTGGGGTTGAGGTATATGGGGAGAAGGTGAGGTTGAGGGATATGGGGAGAAGGTGGGGTTGAGGTGTATGGGGAGAAGGTGAGGTTGAGGGATATGGGGAGAAGGTGAGGTTGAGGGATATGGGGAGAAGGTGGGGTTGAGGGATATGGGGAGAAGGTGGGGTTGAGGGATTTGGGGAGAAGGTGGGGTTGAGGGATATGGGGAGGAGGTGGGGTTGAGGGATTGGGGAGAAGGTGGGGTTGAGGGATATGGGGAGAAGGGGGGTTGAGGGATATGGGGAAAGGTGGGGTTGAGGATATGGGGAGAAGGTGGGTTGAGGGGGATATGGAGAAGGTGGTTGAGGATAGGGGAGTTGTGGTGAGGTTTGGGGAGAAGGTGGGGTTGAGGGATATGGGGAGAAGGTGGGTTGAGGGATATGGGAGAAGGTGGGGTTGAGGGATAAGGGGAGAAGGTGGGTTTGAGGGATATGGGGAGAAGGTGGGGTTGAGGTGTATGGGGAGAAGGTGGGGTTGAGGAAATGGGGAGACAGTGGGTTATCTATGAGAAAGGGTCCTGAAATGTCTGACGATTTGTGCTTCACCACTAACCTCACAGGCCAGTTTAAGCCACTTGAGCCGGCACATTTCCCCGGTAAAGGCTCCGAATGCCACTTTCTCCCAGTTGAAGTGGGATTCGGTGGTCTTGTACTTCATGCAGTCTCCCTCCGGGATCAAGCTCTTTATTCGATCCAACAACCACAGCAGATCCTCTTTGCTCCACAAATCTGAAACAATCCCAACATCGATTAGCAGCCTGCTCCAACAGACATACAAACAGGGGGAGGCCATTCAGCCACTTGAGCCTGTTCCGCCATTCAACCAGATCATGGATGATCTGTGACCTAACTCCATCTACCCGCCTTGGTTCCATAACCCTTAATATCCTTACTGAACAAAAATTATTCAATCTCAGTTTTGAAATTTTCAATTGACCTCCAGCCTCAACAGCTTTTTGGGGGAGAGAGTTCCAAATTTCCACTACCCTTTATGTGAAGAAATGCTTCCTGACATCAACCCTGAATGGCCTAGCTCTAATTTTAAGATTATGCCGCCTTGTTCTGGACTCCCCCAGCAGAAGAAATAGTTTCTCTCTATCTACCGTATGTTTAAGGAGCGTCTTAAAAGGAGGAGAGAGGTGCCTAGGCAACTGAAAGCACGGCCACCAGAGTCATAGAGTCATAACGGCACAGAAGGAGGCCATTCAGCCCATCGAGTCCGTGCCAGCTCTCTGTAGAGCAATCCAGTCAGTCCCATTCCCCTGCTCTATCCCCGTAGCCCTGCAAGTTTATTTCCCTCAAGCACCTATCCAGTCTCCCCTTGAAAACATTGAGTGTCTCTGCTTCCACCACTTCTGTCGGCAGCGAGTTCCAGGTCCGCACCACTCGCTGCGTAAAAAAGTTGGTCCTCACTTCCCCCCTGTATCTCTTGCCCAAAACCTTAAATCTGTGTCCCCTAGTCCTTGTACCATCAACTAGTGGGAACAGCCTTTCCCCGTCTAGCCTATCCAAACCCGTCATAATCTTGTACACCTCTATCAAATCACCCCTCAACCTCCTTTGCTCTAATGAAAACAAATCCAGCTTCTCCAACCTGTCCTTGTAGCTAAGATCCCCCATCCCCTGGAACCATTCTGGTAAATCTCCTCTGCACCCTCTCGAGGGCCATCACATCCTTCCTAAAGTGTGGTGACCAGAACTGGACGCAATACTCCAGTTGTGGCCTAACTAGCGCTTTATAAAGGTTCAGCATAACTTCTCTATTTTTGTACTCAATACACCTATTTATGAAACCCAAGATCCCATATGCTTTGCTAACCACTCTCTCAATATGTCCTGCCACCTTCAGGGACCTATGCACATTAACTCCCAGCTCCCTCTGTCCCTGCACACTCTTTAAAACTGTGCCATTAAGTGTATATTGCCTCTCCCTGTTCCTTCTGCCAAAATGCATCACCTCACACTTCTCTGTATTAAATTCCATCTGCCACTTGTCTGCCCATTCAGCTCACCTTTCTATGTCCTGTTGCAGTCGATTGGTATCATCCTCACTGTTTGCCACACCCCCAAGTTTGGGGTCATCGGCAAATTTAGAAATTCTACTTTGTATTCCAATATCCAGGTCATTTATATATATCCAAAAAAGCAGTGGCCCCAACACTGACCCTTGGGGAACACCACTGTCTACCATCCTCAGTCTGAAAAACAGCCATTTACCACAACTCGCTGCATTCTGTCCTTAAGCCAATTCCTTATCCAAGCTGCCACTGACCCACCTATTCCATGAGCCTCAATTTTGTTAACCAGCCTTCTATGTGGTACTTTGTCAAACGCCTTCCTAAAATCCATGTAGACAACATCCATTGCATTCCCTTCATCGATCCTCCCTGTTACTAAATCAAAAAATTCAATTAGATTAGTCAAACACAATCTGCCTTTTACAAATCCGTGTTGGCTCTCCTTAATTAGCTTAAACCTCTCCAAGTGCCCGATAATTTTTTCCTTGATTATTGTTTCTAAAACTTTACCCACCACTGATGTTAAACTGACCGGCCTGTAGTTACTAGGATTGTCCTTACACCCTTTCTTCAACAATGGTGTCACATTTGCCACTTTCCAATCCTCAGGCACCTCCACCGCATCTAGGGAAGATTGGAAAATTATGGCCTTCCGCTATCTCCTCCCCCAATTCCCTTATTAATCTGGGATGCAAGCCATCTGGACCAGGCGACTTCCACTCTAAGCATACCCAGCCTTTCTAGTACATCCTGTCTATCAATTTTCAACCCTTCATTGCTTCTACCTCTTCCACTGCTACCGATATTTTGTCAGCATCCACCTCCTTAGTAAACACCGATACAAAGTACTCATTGAGTATTCTAGCCTTGCCCTGCGCCTCTAAGCATATAACACCTTCTTTGTCGCTAATAGGCCCCATCCCGCCTCTTACTACCCACTTACTGTTTACATGCTGGTCGAAGATTTTTGGGTTCCCTTTTATATTAACCGCCATTCTACTCTCATATTCTCTCTTTGCCAATCTTATTTCCATCTTCACTTCCCCTCTCAACTTATTGTATTTGGTCTGGTTCTCCCTTGAAGAATTCACCTGACATGTATCATACACCCTCTTTTTTGTTTCATCATCTTCTCTATCTCCCTCGTCATCCAAGGAGCCCTTGCTTTGGTTCCCTTACCCTTCCCTCTTGTTGGAATGTACTTAGCCTGTACTTGGAACATCTCCTCCTTAAAGATGACCCATTGTTCCATCACAGTTTTTCCTGTCAGTCTTTGGTTCAATCTTACCCTGGCTAGATCCTTGCGCATCCCATTGAAGTTAGCACCAATTCCAGTTTAGAAGTTCCACTCTAGATTGTTCCTTGCTCCTCTCCATTGCTAATCTAAATCTTATGATACGATGATCACTGTACCCAAGTGTTCTCCCACAGACACTTGGTTGACTTGGCCCACCTCATTCCCCAGCACCAGATCCAGCAATGCCTCCTTTCTAGTTGGGCCAAGAACATACTGGTCAAGGAAATTCTCCTGAACACATTTCAGAAATTCCTTCCCCTCCTTTCCCTTTACCCTAGCATTATCCCAATCGATATTTGGGTAATTAAAGACCCCCAATATCACCACTCTATAGCTCTTGCATATCTCTGCGATTTCCCTGCAGATTTGCTCCTCTACCTCCCTCTCACTATTTGAAGGCCTATAGAATACCCCCAATAGCGTGATCATACCCTTTTTGCTCCTCAACTCCAACCAAATGGATTCTATCCTTGTCCCCTCAAGAACATCCTCCCTTTCCAACACTACAATGTCTTCCTTAATCAGCACTGCCACCCCACCACCTTTTTTTCCTTCCCTATCTTTTCTGAACACCTTGTACCCTTGAATATTAAGTGCCCAGTCCTCACCGTTTATAAGCCACAATGGTGGAGCGATTAAAATCGGGGATGCGCAAGAATTCTGATGCTGCACCCTATCCAAGACCAATATAGCCTTTCTCAGGTGCAGTGCCCGGAAGTGAACGCATAATATCAGAGAATTTACAATAACTTTTAAAAGGAAAATGGATGGAAAAATAAGGGGGAAAAATTCAGCTGCTTGCGCCTCCCGTTAGCGCCTTAAGAGGGCGCTAATGGGGCGTAAAGCAGCTAACGCCCGGGCGCAGCGCCGCCCACGCCTCCCGAAAAATTTAGTGGGAGGTTAGCGGCGGCGGCAGCCGGTAGCGCCCTGTGGCGCTGCGCCGCCGGCGATGACGTCATCGCCGTGCGCAGCACCCCGCTCGCGCCCCGGCCGTGATCTTCAGTCGCGCCCGATTTACCGCCAGACGCTATGTCCGACGGGTTCAGGGAGGCGTACGTGCGGCCGGGGCGGCGATATTTAAAGGGGAGGTGACAGGCGGCCATTTTTGTTGCTGGCCGCCTGCCAGCACCTGCCCCCGTTGCTGTCCCCGGCCCCCGTGAAGACCCCCCACCGTGAAGTGCCGGCTGCGCTCCAAGAGCCCGGCACTTCTCTTGAGTGCCGGGCTCTTTTGCCGGCACTCCCGATCCCTGGGGGCCCAGCTGGGCCCCGGTTCGCGCTGCGCAGGGTCCCTCCGCTTTAAGAAGGGGAGGAAGGCCTGCAATACCGCGGCGTGGCGCTGCGGCACGTAGCGCCAGGATATTCACTCGCAGCGCCCCAAGAGGGATGCGGGGTGCTTCCAGTGGTGCCCCGCTTCCCTCTTGGGGCGCAACCACTGAAGTTCCGGCGCGGGGCCGCTAACTTTTTCGGGGCGCTAAAAGTCGCGCCTCGGCGAGGTTAGCGCCCCAAATGGGGCGCGACTCAATTTTTACCCCTAAGAGTTTAAAAAGGAATGGGCCAAATGGGCAAAGGGCAGAGGAATGGGACCGAGGGGAGAACTCTTTCAGAGAGAGAGGATAGAGGGGCGATGGGCCGAATGGCCACCTTCTGTGCTGTGGAATTCTGAGATAAAGAACATAAGAATTAGGAGCAGGGGTAGGCCATGCGGCCCTTCGAGCCTGCTCCGCTATTCAATAAGAACTTCTACTTCAATTCCACTTTCCTGCCTGATCCCCATATTCCTCGATTCCCTTAGAGTCCAAAAATCTATCGATCTCAGCCTTGAATATACTCAACGATTCAGCATCCACAGGTGTCAGGGGTAGAGAATTCCAAAGATTCACAACCCTCTGAGATGGCCGATATAGTTCAGCTTTGTGTCGCTATCCACTAGCAACACCATTCAGACTGCCCCAAACTCTTGACATGCAGGTTCAGAGCCTGCAGAGAGAGACTTTCATCCCATCGGTCTGAGCTGGTTTTCAATCCAGGCTTCCCCCCGCCACGCGATTTGAAAGGACGGTGTCTGAACCACTGCCCCATCCAATTCCCATCCCCTGAAGTCTGGGGACCTCGAACTCACTCCAGAAAATTAATTTAACCCCCCCGCTCCCATTTGATGATTTGGAGTGGTGAATCGTACCAGCCTCTTCCTTGATGGTGATGGTCTGAACGGACGTGGAAACCACCGAGGCTCCGTTCATGGTTGCGATTGTTTCCTCCGGCTCCGCTCTGCTCACAACGCCTGTATAACGGCTGCAAGGAACGGCAAAACAGAGCGAGGTTAGCTCAGCGCTGGTAAAGGTAGGTGCACAGCGCGCCACCGACAGTGTAACTCGTGGACCTCCCGGTCAGAGGGCCTCGCTGTTCATTAGCCCCGCTGGCGCTTATCGAATCATCTCTGGGAACCTTCCAGCACATTCCCCAGACATTAGAGCTATTCGACCACGTGCTGCTGCATGGCCAAGCCCGCTCCTGCCCTCACCCGGCCTCCACGCCGGGGTTCACTGGTCAGGGGGATGACCCGGGGCCACTGAGGCTAATTGTAGAACTTCAGCACACACCCGGATGTGAACCCGGGAACCTGTGACTGGCACGGCTCGGAACCACACCGGGCATCTACCCGCCGGGGATCGGGCCGGGCACAGCCCATAGAGTGGGCAAAAACCCTTGGGACCGACCACAATACTGGGACAAACCCGTCGACCGAACGAAAGACGCTGTCCAGACCCATCCCGCTGACCGGACTGATCCTGTTGTCCGGTCCGGAACGAATGCATTGGCCGGAACGATCCCGTTGTCTGGTCTGGACCGATCCCATTGTCCGGTCCGGAACGAACCCGTCGGTCGGACCGATCCCGTTGGCCAGTTCGTTCTGATCCCATTGTCCGGTCTGGACCGATCCCATTGTCCGGTCTGGACCGATCCCGGTCTCCGGTCTGGACCGATCCCGGTCTCCGGTCTGGACCGATCCCGGTCCGGTCTGGACCGATCCCAGTCTCCACTGATCCCGGTCTCTGGTCTGGACCGATCCCGGTCTCCGGTCTAGACCGATCCCAGTCTCCACCGATCCCGGTCTCCGGTCTGGACCGATCCCGGTCTCCGGTCTGGACCGATCCCAGTCTCCACTGATCCCGGTCCCTGGTCTGGACCGATCCCGGTCTCCACTGATCCCGGTCTCCGGTCTGGACCGATCCCGGTCTCCACTGATCCCGGTCTCCGGTCTGGACCGATCCCGGTCTCCACTGATCCCGGTCTCCGGTCTGGACCGATCCCGGTCTCCACTGATCCCGGTCTCTGGTCTGGACCGATCCCGGTCTCCGGTCTGGACCGATCCCGGTCTCCGGTCTGGACCGATCCCAGTCTCCGGTCTGGACCGATCCCAGTCTCCACTGATCCCGGTCTCTGGTCTGGACCGATCCCGGTCTCCGGTCTGGACCGATCCCGGTCTCCACTGATCCCGGTCTCCGGTCTGGACCGATCCCGGTCTCCACTGATCCCGGTCTCTGGTCTGGACCGATCCCAGTCTCCACTGATCCCGGTCTCTGGTCTGGACCGATCCCAGTCTCCGGTCTGGACCGATCCCAGTCTCCACTGATCCCGGTCTCCGGTCTGGACCCATCCCAGTCTCCACTGATCCCGGTCTCCGGTCTGGACCGATCCCAGTCTCCACTGATCCCGGTCTCCGGTCTGGACCGATCCCGGTCTCCGGTCTGGACCGATCCCAGTCTCCACTGATCCCGGTCTCCGGTCTGGACCGATCCCGGTCTCCACCGATCCCGGTCTTTGGTCTGGACCGATCCCAGTCTCCACCGATCCCGGTCTCCGGTCTGGACCGATCCCAGTCTCCACTGATCCCGGTCTCCGGTCTGGACCGATCCCGGTCTCCACTGATCCCGGTCTCCGGTCTGGACCCATCCCAGTCTCCACTGATCCCGGTCTCCGGTCTGGACCGATCCCAGTCTCCACTGATCCCGGTCTCCGGTCTGGACCGATCCCGGTCTCCGGTCTGGACCGATCCCAGTCTCCACTGATCCCGGTCTCCGGTCTGGACCGATCCCGGTCTCCACCGATCCCGGTCTTTGGTCTGGACCGATCCCAGTCTCCACCGATCCCGGTCTCCGGTCTGGACCGATCCCGGTCTCCGGTCTGGACCGATCCCGGTCTCCACCGATCCCGGTCTTTGGTCTGGACCGATCCCAGTCTCCACCGATCCCGGTCTTTGGTCTGGACCGATCCCGGTCTCCACCGATCCCGGTCTCCGGACTGGACCGATCCCGGTCTCCACTGATCCCGGTCTCCGGTCTGGACCGATCCCGGTCTCCACTGATCCCGGTCTCCGGTCTGGACCGATCCCGGTCTCCACTGATCCCGGTCTCCGGTCTGGACCGATCCCGGTCTCCACTGATCCCGGTCTCCGGTCTGGACCGATCCCGGTCTCCACTGATCCCGGTCTCCGGTCTGGACCGATCCCGGTCTCCACTGATCCCGGTCTCCGGTCTGGACCGATCCCGGTCTCCACTGATCCCGGTCTCCGGTCTGGACCGATCCCGGTCTCCACCGATCCCGGTCTTTGGTCTGGACCGATCCCAGTCTCCACTGATCCCGGTCTCCACTGATCCCGGTCTTTGGTCTGGACCGATCCCGGTCTCCACTGATCCCGGTCTCCGGTCTGGACCGATCCCGGTCTCCACCGATCCCGGTCTTTGGTCTGGACCGATCCCGGTCTCCACCGATCCCGGTCTTTGGTCTGGACCGATCCCGGTCTCTGGTCTGGACCGATCCCGGTCTCTGGTCTGGACCGATCCCGGTCTCTGGTCTGGACCGATCCCGGTCTCTGGTCTGGACCGATCCCGGTCTCTGGTCTGGACCGATCCCGGTCTCTGGACTGGACCGATCCCGGTCTCCACTGATCCCGGTCTCCGGACCCTGCTGTCCAGCCGGTGGCCGGAGCCGCTCTGGGTTTCTCCCGGTCCCGCCTCAGGTGAGGGGGCTCCGGGGGGCTCAGGAAAGGCCTCGCCTCGCGGAACAGCGAGGACGGGAAAGGGCTGCATGAGGCCGGCCTCTCCCTCAGGAAAGAGCCGAGGCCCCGGACCCGAGTCCGCTCCGGGCCGGCCAGCGGGCGAGAAATTGGACGCCAGGCCGCGGCTTCCCGGGGCCTCGGGCCACGCTGCTCCCTCATCCCGGCCTCTGGGCTCCCTCATCCCGGCCTCTGGGCTCCCTCATCCCGGCCTCTGGGCTCCCTCATCCCGGGCCTCATCCCCGACCTCTGGGCTCCCTCATCCCGGCCTCTGGGCTCCCTCATCCCGGCCTCTGGGCTCCCTCATCCCGGCCTCTGGGCTCCCTCATCCCGGCCTCTCCCCATCGCTCCCTCAGCCCCCGATCCCCGGGCCCGGCCGCGCCGCTCCTCACCGACCTGGGCCCCGAGCTCTGGGAGGACTCTCACCGACACACCGACCGCCGCCGCCGCCACTGGGACCCGACAAGAGGCGCCGCCGCTCCCGCTCCCGCTCCGCCCAGAGCCGCCCGACAGACCCGAACCCGGCGCCCCGCCCGCCCGAGCGCTCCGGGCCGCGGGACTCCCGCTCACAGCGAGAGCCAGAGACAGAGAATAGTGTCTATAATCTATAGTGTGACCACTGATAGTGTATATAATCTATAGTGTGACCACTGATAGTGTCTATAATCTATAGTGTGACCGCAGATAGTGTAAATAATCTATAGTGTGAGCACAGGTAGTGTAAATAATCTATAGTGTGATCACAGATAGTGTCTATAATCTATAGTGTGCCCACAGATAGTGTCTATAATCTATAGTGTGACCACAGATTGTGTCTATAATCTATAGTGTGACCACAGATAGTGTCTATAATCTATAGTGTGACCGCAAAGAGTGTCTATAATCTATAGTGTGAGCACAGAGAGTGTCTATAATCTATAGTGTGACCGCAGATAGTGTCTATAATCTATAGTGTGCCCACAGATAGTGTCTATAATCTATAGTGTGACCACAGATTGTGTCTATAATCTATAGTGTGACCACAGATAGTGTCTATAATCTATAGTGTGACCACAGATAGTGTCTATAATCTATAGTGTGACCGCAGAGAGTGTCTATAATCTATAGTGTGAGCACAGAGAGTGTCTATAATCTATAGTGTGACCACAGATAGTGTTTATAATCTATAGTGTGACCGCAGAGAGTGTCTATAATCTGTAGTGTGACCGCAGAGAGTGTCTATAATCTGTAGTGTGACCGCAGATAGTGTAAATAATCTATAGTGTGCCCACAGAGAGTGTCTATAATCTATAGTGTGAGCACAGAGAGTGTCTATAATCTATAGTGTGACCGCAGATAGTGTCTATAATCTATAGTGTGCCCACAGATAGTGTCTATAATCTATAGTGTGACCACAGATTGTGTCTATAATCTATAGTGTGACCACAGATAGTGTCTATAATCTATAGTGTGACCACAGATAGTGTCTATAATCTATAGTGTGACCGCAGAGAGTGTCTATAATCTATAGTGTGAGCACAGAGAGTGTCTATAATCTATAGTGTGACCACAGATAGTGTTTATAATCTATAGTGTGACCGCAGAGAGTGTCTATAATCTGTAGTGTGACCGCAGAGAGTGTCTATAATCTGTAGTGTGACCGCAGATAGTGTAAATAATCTATAGTGTGACCACAGATAGTGTTTATAATCTATAGTGTGACCGCAGAGAGTGTCTATAATCTATAGTGTGACCGCAGATAGTGTCTATAATCTATAGTGTGAGCACAGAGAGTGTCTATAATCTATAGTGTGATCACAGATAGTGTCTATAATCTGTAGTGTGACCGCAGAGAGTGTCTATAATCTGTAGTGTGACCACAGATAGTGTTTATAATCTATAGTGTGACCACAGATAGTGTCTATAATCTGTAGTGTGACCACAGATAGTGTCTATAATCTATAGTGTGACCGCAGATACTGTCTATAATCTATAGTGTGACCGCAGATAGTGTTTATAATCTATAGTGTGACCGCAGAGAGTGTCTATAATCTGTAGTGTGACCACAGATAGTGTTTATAATCTATAGTGTGACCACAGATAGTGTCTATAATCTGTAGTGTGACCACAGATAGTGTCTATAATCTATAGTGTGACCGCAGATAGTGTCTATAATCTATAGTGTGACCGCAGATAGTGTCTATAATCTATAGTGTGACCGCAGATAGTGTCTATAATCTATAGTGTGACCACAGAGAGTGTCTATAATCTATAGTGTGACCACAGATAGTGTCTATAATCTATAGTGTGACCGCAGATACTGTCTATAATCTATAGTGTGACCGCAGATAGTGTCTATAATCTATGGTGTGACCACAGATAGTGTCTATAATCTATAGTGTGACCGCAGATAGTGTCTATAATCTATAGTGTGACCACAGATAGTGTCTATAATCTATAGTGTGGCCGCAGATAGTGTCTATAATCTATAGTGTGAGCACAGATAGTGTCTATAATCTATAGTGTGACCACAGATAGTGTCTATAATCTATAGTGTGACCGCAGATAGTGTCTATAATCTGTAGTGTGACCGCAGATAGTGTCTATAATCTATAGTGTGACCACAGATAGTGTCTATAATCTATAGTGTGACCGCAGATAGTGTCTATAATCTATAGTGTGACCGCAGATAGTGTCTATAATCTATAGTGTGAGCACAGATAGTGTCTATAATCTATAGTGTGATCACAGATAGTGTCTATAATCTGTAGTGTGACCGCAGATAGTGTCTATAATCTGTAGTGTGACCACAGATAGTGTTATAATCTATAGTGTGACCACAGATAGTGTCTATAATCTGTAGTGTGACCACAGATAGTGTCTATAATCTATAGTGTGACCGCAGATACTGTCTATAATCTATAGTGTGACCGCAGATAGTGTTTATAATCTATAGTGTGACCGCAGAGAGTGTCTATAATCTGTAGTGTGACCACAGATAGTGTTTATAATCTATAGTGTGACCACAGATAGTGTCTATAATCTGTAGTGTGACCACAGATAGTGTCTATAATCTATAGTGTGACCGCAGATAGTGTCTATAATCTATAGTGTGACCGCAGATAGTGTCTATAATCTATAGTGTGACCGCAGATAGTGTCTATAATCTACAGTGTGACCACAGAGAGTGTCTATAATCTATAGTGTGACCACAGATAGTGTCTATAATCTATAGTGTGACCGCAGATACTGTCTATAATCTATAGTGTGACCGCAGATAGTGTCTATAATCTATGGTGTGACCACAGATAGTGTCTATAATCTATAGTGTGACCGCAGAGAGTGTCTATAATCTATAGTGTGACCACAGATAGTGTCTATAATCTATAGTGTGAGCACAGAGAGTGTCTATAATCTATAGTGTGATCACAGATAGTGTCTATAATCTATAGTGTGATCACAGATAGTGTCTATAATCTGTAGTGTGACCACAGATAGTGTCTATAATCTGTAGTGTGACCGCAGAGAGTGTCTATAATCTATAGTGTGACCGCAGATAGTGTCTATAATCTATAGTGTGAGCACAGAGAGTGTCTATAATCTATAGTGTGATCACAGATAGTGTCTATAATCTATAGTGTGATCACAGATAGTGTCTATAATCTGTAGTGTGACCACAGATAGTGTCTATAATCTGTAGTGTGACCGCAGAGAGTGTCTATAATCTATAGTGTGACCACAGATAGTGTTTATAATCTATAGTGTGACCGCAGAGAGTGTCTATAATATGTAGTGTGACCACAGATAGTGTTTATAATCTATAGTGTGACCACAGATAGTGTCTATAATCTGTAGTGTGACCACAGATAGTGTCTATAATCTATAGTGTGACCGCAGATACTGTCTATAATCTATAGTGTGACCGCAGATAGTGTTTATAATCTATAGTGTGACCGCAGAGAGTGTCTATAATCTGTAGTGTGACCACAGATAGTGTTTATAATCTATAGTGTGACCACAGATAGTGTCTATAATCTGTAGTGTGACCACAGATAGTGTCTATAATCTATAGTGTGACCGCAGATAGTGTCTATAATCTATAGTGTGACCGCAGATAGTGTCTATAATCTATAGTGTGACCGCAGATAGTGTCTATAATCTATAGTGTGACCACAGAGAGTGTCTATAATCTATAGTGTGACCACAGATAGTGTCTATAATCTATAGTGTGACCGCAGATACTGTCTATAATCTATAGTGTGACCGCAGATAGTGTCTATAATCTATGGTGTGACCACAGATAGTGTCTATAATCTATAGTGTGACCGCAGAGAGTGTCTATAATCTATAGTGTGACCACAGATAGTGTCTATAATCTATAGTGTGACCACAGAGAGTGTCTATAATCTATAGTGTGACCGCAGATACTGTCTATAATCTATAGTGTGACCGCAGATAGTGTCTATAATCTATAGTGTGATCACAGATAGTGTCTATAATCTATAGTGTGCCCACAGATAGTGTCTATAATCTATAGTGTGACCGCAGATAGTGTCTATAATCTATAGTGTGAGCACAGATAGTGTCTATAATCTATAGTGTGACCACAGAGAGTGTCTATAATCTATAGTGTGACCACAGATAGTGTCTATAATCTATAGTGTGACCACAGATAGTGTCTATAATCTATAGTGTGACCGCAGATACTGTCTATAATCTATAGTGTGACCGCAGATAGTGTCTATAATCTATAGTGTGATCACAGATAGTGTCTATAATCTATAGTGTGCCCACAGATAGTGTCTATAATCTATAGTGTGACCGCAGATAGTGTCTATAATCTATAGTGTGAGCACAGATAGTGTCTATAATCTATAGTGTGACCGCAAATAGTGTCTATAATCTATGGTGTGACCACAGATAGTGTCTATAATCTATAGTGTGACCACAGATAGTGTCTATAATCTATAGTGTGATCACAGATAGTGTCTATAATCTATAGTGTGACCACAGATAGTGTCTATAATCTATAGTGTGACCGCAGATACTGTCTATAATCTATAGTGTGACCACAGATAGTGTCTATAATCTATAGTGTGACCGCAGATAGTGTCTATAATCTATAGTGTGATCGCAGATAGTGTCTATAATCTATAGTGTGACCGCAGATAGTGTCTATAATCTATAGTGTGACCACAGATAGTGTCTATAATCTACAGTGTGACCACAGATAGTGTCTATAATCTATAGTGTGACCGCAGATAGTGTCTATAATCTACAGTGTGACCGCAGATAGTGTCTATAATCTATAGTGTGACCGCAGATAGTGTCTATAATCTATAGTGTGACCGCAGATAGTGTTTATAATCTATAGTGTGACCGCAGATAGTGTCTATAATCTATAGTGTGACCGCAGATAGTGTCTATAATCTATAGCGTGACCGCAAATAGTGTATATAATCTATAGTGTGACCGCAGATAGTGTCTATAATCTATAGTGTGACCGCAAATAGTGTCTATAATCTATAGTGTGACCGCAGATAGTGTCTATAATCTATAGTGTGACCACAGATAGTGTCTATAATCTATAGTGTGCCCACAGATAGTGTCTATAATCTATAGTGTGCCCACAGATAGTGTCTATAATCTATAGTGTGCCCACAGATACTGTCTATAATCTATAGTGTGACCGCAGATAGCGTCTATAATCTATAGTGTGACCGCAGATAGTGTCTATAATCTATAGTGTGACCGCAGATAGTGTCTATAATCTATAGTGTGACCGCAGATAGTGTCTATAATCTATAGTGTGACCGCAGATAGTGTCTATAATCTATAGTGTGGCCGCAGATAGTGTCTATAATCTATAGTGTGACCACAGAGAGTGTCTATAATCTATAGTGTGACCACAGAGAGTGTCTATAATCTATAGTGTGACCGCAGATAGTGTCTATAATCTATAGTGTGACCGCAAATAGTGTCTATAATCTATAGTGTGACCGCAGATAGTGTCTATAATCTATAGTGTGACCACAGATAGTGTCTATAATCTATAGTGTGCCCACAGATAGTGTCTATAATCTATAGTGTGCCCACAGATAGTGTCTATAATCTATAGTGTGCCCACAGATACTGTCTATAATCTATAGTGTGACCGCAGATAGTGTCTATAATCTATAGTGTGACCGCAGATAGTGTCTATAATCTATAGTGTGACCGCAGATAGTGTCTATAATCTATAGTGTGACCGCAGATAGTGTCTATAATCTATAGTGTGACCGCAGATAGTGTCTATAATCTATAGTGTGGCCGCAGATAGTGTCTATAATCTATAGTGTGACCACAGAGAGTGTCTATAATCTATAGTGTGACCACAGAGAGTGTCTATAATCTATAGTGTGACCACAGAGTGTCTATAATCTATAGTGTGACCACAGAGAGTGTCTATAATCTATAGTGTGCCCACAGATAGTGTTTATAATCTATAGTGTGACCACAGATAGTGTCTATAATCTATAGTGTGACCACAGATAGTGTCTATAATCTATAGTGTGACCACAGAGAGTGTCTATAATCTATAGTGTGACCACAGAGAGTGTCTATAATCTATAGTGTGCCCACAGATAGTGTTTATAATCTATAGTGTGACCACAGATAGTGTCTATAATCTATAGTGTGACCACAGAGAGTGTCTATAATCTATAGTGTGACCGCAAATAGTGTCTATAATCTATAGTGTGACCACAGATAGTGTCTATAATCTATAGTGTGACCACAGAGAGTGTCTATAATCTATAGTGTTGCCACAGATAGTGTCTATAATCTTAGTGTGACCACATATAGTGTTTATAATCTATAGTGTGACCACAGATACTGTCTATAATCTATAGTGTGACCGCAGATAGTGTCTATAATCTATAGTGTGACCACAGATAGTGTTCATAATCTATAGTGTGACCACAGATAGTGTAAATAATCTATAGTGTGACCACAGATAGTGTCTATAATCTATAGTGTGACCACAGATAGTGTCTATAATCTATAGTGTGGCCACAGATAGTGTCTATAATCTATAGTATGACCACAGATAGTGTCTATAATCTATAGTGTGGCCACAGATAGTGTTTATAATCTATAGTGTGACCACAGATAGTGTCTATAATCTATAGTGTGACCACAGATAGTGTTTATAATTTACAGTGTGACCACAGATAGTGTTAATAATCTATAGTGTGACCACAGATAGTGTCTATAATCTATAGTGTGACCACACATAGTGTTTATAATCTATAGTGTGACCACAGTTAGTGTTTATAATCTATAGTGTGATCACAGATAGTGTTAATAATCTATAGTGTGACCACAGATAGTGTTCATAATCTATAGTGTGACCACAGATAGTGTAAATAATCTATAGTGTGACCACAGATAGTGTAAATAATCTATAGTGTGACCACAGATAGTGTCTATAATCTATAGTGTGACCACAGATAGTGTCTATAATCTATAGTGTGACCACATACGGTGTTTATAATCTATAGTGTGACCACATACAGTGTCTATAATCTATAGTGACCACAAATAGTGTTTATAATCTATAGTGTGACCACAGATAGTGTTTATAATCTACAGTGTGACCACAGATAGTGTTTATAATCTATAGTGTGACCACAGATAATGTCTATAATCTACAGTGTGACCACAGATAGTGTTTATAATCTATAGTGTGTCCGCAGATAGTGTTTATAATCTATAGTGTGATCACAGATAGTGTTTATAATCTATAGTGTGACCACAGATAGTGTTCATAATCTATAGTGTGACCACAGATACTGTCTATAATCTATAGTGTGACCACAGATAGTGTCTATAATCTATAGTGTGACCACAGATAGTGTCTATAATCTATAGTGTGACCACAGATAGTGTAAATAATCTATAGTGTGACCGCAGATAGTGTAAATAATCTATAGTGTGACCACAGATAGTGTCTATAATCTATAGTGTTGCCACAGATAGTGTCTATAATCTTAGTGTGACCACATATAGTGTTTATAATCTATAGTGTGACCACAGATAATGTTTATAATCTATAGTGTGACCACAGATCGTGTTAATAATATACAGTGTTACCACAGATAGTGTTTATAATCTACAGTGTGACCACAGATAGTGTTTATAATCTATAGTGTGACCACAGATAGTGTTAATAATCTATAGTGTGGCCACAGATAGTGTTTATAATCTATAGTGTGACCACAGATAGTGTTTATAATCTATAGTGTGACTACCGATACTGTTTATAATCTATAGTGTGGCCACAGATAGTGTTTATAATCTATAGTGTGACCACAGATAGTGACTGTAATCTATAGTGTGACCACAGATGGTGCCTATAATCTATAGTGTGACCACAGATAGTGACTGTAATCTATAGTGTGACCACAGATGGTGCCTATAATCTATAGTGTGACCACAGATGGTGCCTATAATCTATAGTGTGACCACAGATAGTGTCTATAATCTATAGTGTGACCACAGATAGTGTCTATAATCTATAGTGTGACCACAGATAGTGTTTATAATCTATAGTGTGACCACATATAGTGTTTATAATCTATAGTGTGACCACAGATAGTGTTTATAATCTATAGTGTGACCACATATAGTGTTATAATCTATAGTGTGGGCACAGATAGTGTTTATAATCTATAGTGTGGCCACAGATAGTGTTTATAATCTATAGTGTGACCACAGATAGTGTCTATAATCTATAGTGTGACCACAGATAGTGTTTATAATTTACAGTGTGACCACAGATAGGGTTTATAATCTATAGTGTGAGCACAGAGAGTGTCTATAATCTATAGTGTGACCACAGATAGTGTCTATAATCTATAGTGTGACCACATATGGTGTTTATAATCTATAGTGTGACCACATACAGTGTCTATAATCTATAGTGACCACAAATAGTGTTTATAATCTATAGTGTGACCACAGATAGTGTTTATAATCTACAGTGTGACCACAGATAGTGTTTATAATCTATAGTGTGACCACAGATAATGTCTATAATCTACAGTGTGACCACAGATAGTGTTTATAATCTATAGTGTGTCCGCAGATAGTGTTTATAATCTATAGTGTGACCACAGATAGTGTTTATAATCTACAGTGTGACCACAGATAGTGTTTATAATCTATAGTGTGACCACAGATAATGTCTATAATCTATAGTGACCACAAATAGTGTTTATAATCTATAGTGTGACCACAGATAGTGTTTATAATCTACAGTGTGACCACAGATAGTGTTTATAATCTATAGTGTGACCACAGATAATGTCTATAATCTACAGTGTGACCACAGATAGTGTTTATAATCTATAGTGTGTCCGCAGATAGTGTTTATAATCTATAGTGTGATCACAGATAGTGTTTATAATCTATAGTGTGACCACAGATAGTGTTCATAATCTATAGTGTGACCACAGATACTGTCTATAATCTATAGTGTGACCACAGATAGTGTCTATAATCTATAGTGTGACCACAGATAGTGTCTATAATCTATAGTGTGACCACAGATAGTGTAAATAATCTATAGTGTGACCGCAGATAGTGTAAATAATCTATAGTGTGACCACAGATAGTGTCTATAATCTATAGTGTTGCCACAGATAGTGTCTATAATCTTAGTGTGACCACATATAGTGTTTATAATCTATAGTGTGACCACAGATAATGTTTATAATCTATAGTGTGACCACAGATCGTGTTAATAATATACAGTGTTACCACAGATAGTGTTTATAATCTACAGTGTGACCACAGATAGTGTTTATAATCTATAGTGTGACCACAGATAGTGTTAATAATCTATAGTGTGGCCACAGATAGTGTTTATAATCTATAGTGTGACCACAGATAGTGTTTATAATCTATAGTGTGACTACCGATACTGTTTATAATCTATAGTGTGGCCACAGATAGTGTTTATAATCTATAGTGTGACCACAGATAGTGTCTATAATCTATAGTGACCACAAATAGTGTTTATAATCTATAGTGTGACCACAGATAGTGTCTATAATCTATAGTGTGACCACAGATAGTGTCTATAATCTATAGTGTGACCACATACGGTGTTTATAATCTATAGTGTGACCACATACAGTGTCTATAATCTATAGTGACCACAAATAGTGTTTATAATCTATAGTGTGACCACAGATAGTGTTTATAATCTACAGTGTGACCACAGATAGTGTTTATAATCTATAGTGTGACCACAGATAATGTCTATAATCTACAGTGTGACCACAGATAGTGTTTATAATCTATAGTGTGTCCGCAGATAGTGTTTATAATCTATAGTGTGATCACAGATAGTGTTTATAATCTATAGTGTGACCACAGATAGTGTTCATAATCTATAGTGTGACCACAGATACTGTCTATAATCTATAGTGTGACCACAGATAGTGTCTATAATCTATAGTGTGACCACAGATAGTGTCTATAATCTATAGTGTGACTACAGATAGTGTAAATAATCTATAGTGTGACCGCAGATAGTGTAAATAATCTATAGTGTGACCACAGATAGTGTCTATAATCTATAGTGTTGCCACAGATAGTGTCTATAATCTTAGTGTGACCACATATAGTGTTTATAATCTATAGTGTGACCACAGATACTGTCTATAATCTATAGTGTGACCGCAGATAGTGTCTATAATCTATAGTGTGACCGCAGATAGTGTCTATAATCTATAGTGTGACCGCAAATAGTGTATATAATCTATAGTGTGACCGCAGATAGTGTCTATAATCTATAGTGTGACCGCAAATAGTGTCTATAATCTATAGTGTGACCGCAGATAGTGTCTATAATCTATAGTGTGACCACAGATAGTGTCTATAATCTATAGTGTGCCCACAGATAGTGTCTATAATCTATAGTGTGCCCACAGATAGTGTCTATAATCTATAGTGTGCCCACAGATACTGTCTATAATCTATAGTGTGACCGCAGATAGTGTCTATAATCTATAGTGTGACCGCAGATAGTGTCTATAATCTATAGTGTGACCGCAGATAGTGTCTATAATCTATAGTGTGACCGCAGATAGTGTCTATAATCTATAGTGTGACCGCAGATAGTGTCTATAATCTATAGTGTGGCCGCAGATAGTGTCTATAATCTATAGTGTGACCACAGAGAGTGTCTATAATCTATAGTGTGACCACAGAGAGTGTCTATAATCTATAGTGTGACCGCAGATAGTGTCTATAATCTATAGTGTGACCGCAAATAGTGTCTATAATCTATAGTGTGACCGCAGATAGTGTCTATAATCTATAGTGTGACCACAGATAGTGTCTATAATCTATAGTGTGCCCACAGATAGTGTCTATAATCTATAGTGTGCCCACAGATAGTGTCTATAATCTATAGTGTGCCCACAGATACTGTCTATAATCTATAGCGTGACCGCAGATAGTGTCTATAATCTATAGTGTGACCGCAGATAGTGTCTATAATCTATAGTGTGACCGCAGATAGTGTCTATAATCTATAGTGTGACCGCAGATAGTGTCTATAATCTATAGTGTGACCGCAGATAGTGTCTATAATCTATAGTGTGGCCGCAGATAGTGTCTATAATCTATAGTGTGACCACAGAGAGTGTCTATAATCTATAGTGTGACCACAGAGAGTGTCTATAATCTATAGTGTGACCACAGAGTGTCTATAATCTATAGTGTGACCACAGAGAGTGTCTATAATCTATAGTGTGCCCACAGATAGTGTTTATAATCTATAGTGTGACCACAGATAGTGTCTATAATCTATAGTGTGACCACAGATAGTGTCTATAATCTATAGTGTGACCACAGAGAGTGTCTATAATCTATAGTGTGACCACAGAGAGTGTCTATAATCTATAGTGTGCCCACAGATAGTGTTTATAATCTATAGTGTGACCACAGATAGTGTCTATAATCTATAGTGTGACCACAGAGAGTGTCTATAATCTATAGTGTGACCGCAGATAGTGTAAATAATCTATAGTGTGACCACAGATAGTGTCTATAATCTATAGTGTTGCCACAGATAGTGTCTATAATCTTAGTGTGACCACATATAGTGTTTATAATCTATAGTGTGACCACAGATAATGTTTATAATCTATAGTGTGACCACAGATCGTGTTAATAATATACAGTGTTACCACAGATAGTGTTTATAATCTACAGTGTGACCACAGATAGTGTTTATAATATATAGTGTGACCACAGATAGTGTTAATAATCTATAGTGTGGCCACAGATAGTGTTTATAATCTATAGTGTGACCACAGATAGTGTTTATAATCTATAGTGTGACTACCGATACTGTTTATAATCTATAGTGTGGCCACAGATAGTGTTTATAATCTATAGTGTGACCACAGATAGTGTCTATAATCTATAGTGACCACAAATAGTGTTTATAATCTATAGTGTGACCACAGATAGTGTCTATAATCTATAGTGTGACCACAGATAGTGTCTATAATCTATAGTGTGACCACATACGGTGTTTATAATCTATAGTGTGACCACATGCAGTGTCTATAATCTATAGTGACCACAAATAGTGTTTATAATCTATAGTGTGACCACAGATAGTGTTTATAATCTACAGTGTGACCACAGATAGTGTTTATAATCTATAGTGTGACCACAGATAATGTCTATAATCTACAGTGTGACCACAGATAGTGTTTATAATCTATAGTGTGTCCGCAGATAGTGTTTATAATCTATAGTGTGATCACAGATAGTGTTTATAATCTATAGTGTGACCACAGATAGTGTTCATAATCTATAGTGTGACCACAGATACTGTCTATAATCTATAGTGTGACCACAGATAGTGTCTATAATCTATAGTGTGACCACAGATAGTGTCTATAATCTATAGTGTGACCACAGATAGTGTAAATAATCTATAGTGTGACCGCAGATAGTGTAAATAATCTATAGTGTGACCACAGATAGTGTCTATAATCTATAGTGTTGCCACAGATAGTGTCTATAATCTTAGTGTGACCACATATAGTGTTTATAATCTATAGTGTGACCACAGATAATGTTTATAATCTATAGTGTGACCACAGATCGTGTTAATAATATACAGTGTTACCACAGATAGTGTTTATAATCTACAGTGTGACCACAGATAGTGTTTATAATCTATAGTGTGACCACAGATAGTGTTAATAATCTATAGTGTGGCCACAGATAGTGTTTATAATCTATAGTGTGACCACAGATAGTGTTTATAATCTATAGTGTGACTACCGATACTGTTTATAATCTATAGTGTGGCCACAGATAGTGTTTATAATCTATAGTGTGACCACAGATAGTGACTGTAATCTATAGTGTGACCACAGATGGTGCCTATAATCTATAGTGTGACCACAGATAGTGACTGTAATCTATAGTGTGACCACAGATGGTGCCTATAATCTATAGTGTGACCACAGATGGTGCCTATAATCTATAGTGTGACCACAGATCGTGTCTATAATCTATAGTGTGACCACAGATAGTGTCTATAATCTATAGTGTGACCACAGATAGTGTTTATAATCTATAGTGTGACCACATATAGTGTTTATAATCTATAGTGTGACCACAGATAGTGTTTATAATCTATAGTGTGACCACATATAGTGTTATAATCTATAGTGTGGGCACAGATAGTGTTTATAATCTATAGTGTGGCCACAGATAGTGTTTATAATCTATAGTGTGACCACAGATAGTGTCTATAATCTATAGTGTGACCACAGATAGTGTTTATAATTTACAGTGTGACCACAGATAGGGTTTATAATCTATAGTGTGAGCACAGAGAGTGTCTATAATCTATAGTGTGACCACAGATAGTGTCTATAATCTATAGTGTGACCACATATGGTGTTTATAATCTATAGTGTGGCCACAGATAGTGTCTATAATCTATAGTGACCACAAATAGTGTTTATAATCTATAGTGTGACCACAGATAGTGTCTATAATCTATAGTGTGACCACAGATAGTGTCTATAATCTATAGTGTGACCACATACGGTGTTTATAATCTATAGTGTGACCACAGATAGTGTTTATAATCTATAGTGTGACCTCAGATAGTGTTTATAATCTATAGTGTGACCACCGATAGTGTTTATAATCTATAGTGTGGCCACAGATATTGTTTATAATCTATAGTGTGACCACAGATAGTGTCTATAATCTATAGTGTGACCACAGTTAGTGTTTATAATCTATAGTGTGATCACAGATAGTGTTAATAATCTATAGTGTGACCACAGATAGTGTTCATAATCTATAGTGTGACCACAGATAGTGTCTATAATCTACAGTGTGACCACAGATAGTGTAAATAATCTATAGTGTGACCACAGATAGTGTAAATAATCTATAGTGTGACCACAGATAGTGTCTATAATAACAACAGAAAACGCTGGAAAAACTCAGCAGGCCAGGCAGCATCCGTGGAGAGAGAAAGAGAGTTGACGTTTCAGGTCGATGACCTTTCATCAGAACTGGGAAGAGCTGGAAATCAAATAGATTTAAGGCCAGGGTAAAGCTGGGAAAAGGGGGAGGGGATAAAGGAACAAAGGAGGAGATGAAGAGACATTAAGAGATATGCAAGGCTAGAGGTGGTGTTAATGTGACAGATTAAGGCTGAATGAAGTGTGAAATCCACTGGCAGAATGAAGGACAGCTGCCAGCTTCTAGGAGGAAAAAAAAGGTGGGGGGGACAAATAAAAGGGTGGATAAAATAAAATATAAATGTGATTGGAGCTGAGGTTATGATCTAAAATTGTTGAACTCGATATTGAGTCCAGAGGGCTGTAGCGTGCCTAAACGAAAGATGAGGTGCTGTTCCTCGAGCTTACGCTGAGCTTCCGTGGAACAGTGTAATAGGCCGAGGACGGTGAGGTCAGAGTGGGAGTGAAGCGGTGAATTAAAGTGACAGGCCACCGGGAGCTCGGGGTCCCCCTTACGGACTGAACGGAGGTGTTCCGCAAAGCGGTCACCCAATCTGCGTTTGGTCTCCCCAATGTAGAGGAGTCCACATCGTGAGCAGCGAATACAGTATACTAAATTGCAGGAAGTACAAGTAAATCGCTGTTTCACCTGGAAGGGGTGTTTGGGGCCCTGGACAGTGGGAAGAGGGGAGGTATAAGGGCATGTGTTGCATCTCCTGCGCGTGCACGGGAAGGTGCCGGGCGAAGGGGAAGGGGTGCTGGGGGTGGTAGAGGAGTGGACTAGGGTGTCGCGGAGGGAGCGGTCCCTGCGGAATGCTGAAAGGGGAGGTGAGGGGAAGATGTGTTTGGTGGTGGGATCACGCTGGAGGTGGCGGAAATGGCGGAGGATGATCCGTTGAATGTGGAGGCTGGTGGGGTGAAAGGTGAGGACAAGGGGAACCCTATCGTGGTTCCGGGAGGGAGGGGCAGGGGTGAGGGCAGATGTGCGGGAGATAGAACGGACACGGTCGAGGGCCGTGTCGACCACGGTAGAGGGGAATCCTCGGTTGAGGAAAAAGGAAGACATGTCGGAAGCACTGGTATGGAAGGTGGCATCATCAGAGCAGATGCGGCGGAGACGGAGAAACTGGGAGAATGGAATAGAGTCCTTACAGGAGGCGGGGTGGGAGGAAGTGTAGTCCAGGTAGCTGTGGGAGTCGGTGGGCTTGTAGTGAATGTTAGTCAATAACCTATCCCCAGAGATGGAGATGGAGAAGTCGAGGAAGGGAAGGGAAGAGTCGGAGATGGACCATGTGAAGGTGAGGGAAGGGTGGAAATTGGAAGCATAGTGAATGAAATGTTCTAGTGTCTATAATCTATAGTGTGACCACAGATAGTGTCTATAATCTATAGTGTGACCACATACGGTGTTTATAATCTATAGTGTGACCACAGATAGTGTCTATAATCTATAGTGACCACAAATAGTGTTTATAATCTATAGTGTGACCACAGATAGTGTTTATAATCTACAGTGTGACCACAGATAATGTCTATAATCTACAGTGTGACCACAGATAGTGTTTATAATCTATAGTGTGTCCGCAGATAGTGTTTATAATCTATAGTGTGACCACCGATAGTGTTTATAATCTATAGTGTGGCCACATATAGTGTTTATAATCTATAGTGTGACCACAGATAGTGTCTATAATCTATATGTGTGACCACAGATAGTGTTTATAATTTATAGTGTGACCACAGATAGTGTTTATAATCTATAGTGTGACCACAGATAGTGCTTATAATCTATAGTGTGACCAGATAGTGTTTATAATCTATAGTGTGACCACAGATACTGTTTATAATCTATAGTGTGACCACAGATCATGTTTATAATCTATAGTGTGACCACAGATAGTGTTTATAATCTATAGTGTGACCACAGAGAGTGTTTATAATCTATAGTGTGACCACAGATAGTGTTTATAATCTATAGTGTGACCACAGATAGTGTTTATAATCTATAGTGTGACCACAGATAGTGTCTACAATCTATAGTGTGACCACAGATAGTGTCTATAATCTATAGTGTGACCACAGATAGTGTCTATAATCTATAGTGTGACCACAGATAGTGTCTATAATCTATAGTGTGATCACAGATAGTGTCTATAATCTATAGTGTGATCACAGATGGTGTCTATAATCTATAGTGTGACCACATATAGTTTTTATAATCTATAGTGTGACCACAGATAGTGTTTATAATCTAGTGTGACCACAGATAGTGTTTATTATCTATAGTGTGACCACAGATAGTGTTTATAATCTATAGTGTGACCACAGATAGTGTTTATAATCTATAATGTGACCACAGATAGTGTTTATAATCTATAGTGTGACCACCGATAGTGTTTATAATCTATAGTGTGACCAGATAGTGTTTATAATCTATGGTGTGACCACAGATAGTGTTTATAATCTATAGTGTGGCCACATATAGTGTTTATAATCTATAGTGTGACCACAGATAGTGTCTATAATCTATATGTGTGACCACAGATAGTGTTTATAATTTATAGTGTGACCACAGATAGTGTTTATAATCTATAGTGTGACCACAGATAGTGCTTATAATCTATAGTGTGACCAGATAGTGTTTATAATCTATAGTGTGACCAGAGATACTGTTTATAATCTATAGTGTGACCACAGATCATGTTTATAATCTATAGTGTGACCACAGATAGTGTTTATAATCTATAGTGTGACCACAGAGAGTGTTTATAATCTATAGTGTGACCACAGATAGTGTTTATAATCTATAGTGTGACCACAGATAGTGTTCATAATCTATAGTGTGACCACAGATAGTGTTTATAATCTATAGTGTGACCACAGATAGTGTTTATAATCTATAGTGTGACCACAGATAGTGTTTATAATCTATAGTGTGACCACAGATAGTGTCTATAATATATAGTGTGACCACAGATAGTGTCTATAATCTATAGTGTGACCACAGATAGTGTCTATAATCTATAGTGTGACCACAGATAGTGTCTATAATCTATAGTGTGATCACAGATAGTGTCTATAATCTATAGTGTGACCACAGATGGTGTCTATAATCTATAGTGTGACCACATATAGTTTTTATAATCTATAGTGTGACCACAGATAGTGTTTATAATCTAGTGTGACCACAGATAGTGTTTATTATCTGTAGTGTGACCACAGATAGTGTTTATAATCTATAGTGTGACCACAGATAGTGTTTATAATCTATAATGTGACCACAGATAGTGTTTATAATCTATAGTGTGACCACCGATAGTGTTTATAATCTATAGTGTGACCAGATAGTGTTTATAATCTATGGTGTGACCACAGATAGTGTTTATAATCTATAGTGTGGCCACAGATAGTGTTTATAATCTATAGTGTGACCACATAGTGTTTATAATCTATAGTGTTTATAATCTATAGTGTGACCACAGATAATGTTTATAATCTATAGTGTGACCACAGATAGTGTTTATAATCTATAGTGTGACCAGAGTGTTTATAATCTATAGTGTGACCACAGATAGTGTTTATAATCTATAGTGTGACCACAGATAGTGTTCATAATCTATAGTGTGACCACAGATAGTGTTAAAAATCTATAGTGTGACCACATGTAGTGTTTATAATCTATAGTGTGACCACAGATAATGTTTATAATCTATAGTGTGACCACAGATAGTTTATAATCTATAGTGTGACCACAGTGAGTGTTTATAATCTATAGTGTGACCACAGATAATGTTTATAATCTATAGTGTGACCACAGATAGTGTTCATAATCTATAGTGTGACCACAGATAGTGTCTATAATCTATAGTGTGACCACAGATAGTGTTTATAATCTATAGTGTGACCACAGATAGTGTCTATAATCTATAGTGTGACCACAGATAGTGTCTATAATCTATAGTGTGACCACAGATCGTGTCTATAATCTATAGTGTGACCACAGATAGTGTCTATAATCTATAGTGTGACCACAGATAGTGTCTATAATCTATAGTGTGACCACAGATGGTGTCTATAATCTACAATGTGACCACAGATAGTTTTTATAATCTATAGTGTGACCACAGATAGTGTTTATAATCTATAGTGTGACCAGATAGTGTTTATAATCTATAGTGTGCCCACAGATAGTGTTTATAATCTATAGTGTGACCACAGATAGTGTTTATAATCTATAGTGTGACCACAGATAGTGTTTATCATCTATAGTGTGACCACAGATAGTGTTTATCATCTGTAGTGTGACCACAGATAGTGTTTATAATCTATAGTGTGACCAGAGATAGTGTTTATAATCTATAGTGTGACCACAGATAGTGTTATAATCTATAGTGTGGCCACAGATAGTGTTAATAATCTATAGTGTGATCGCAGATAGTGTCTATAATCTATAGTGTGACCACAGAGAGTGTCTATAATCTATAGTGTGACCACAGATAGTGTTTATAATCTATAGTGTGACCACAGATAGTGTTTATAATCTATAGTGTGACCACAGATAGTGTTTATAATCTATAGTGTGACCACAGATAGTGTTTATAATCTATAGTGTGACCACAGATAGTGTTATAATCTATAGTGTGACCACAGATAGTGTCTATAATCTATAGTGTGACCAGAGATAGTGTTTATAATCTATAGTGTGACCACAGATAGTGTCTATAATCTATAGAGTGACCACAGATAGTGTCTATAATCTATAGTGTGACCACATATGGTGTTTATCATCTATAGTGTGACCACAGATAGTGTCTATAATCTATAGTGTGACCACAGAGAGTGTCTATAATCTATAGTGTGACCACAGATAGTGTTTATAATCTATAGTGTGACCACAGATAGTGTTTATAATCTATAGTGTGACCACAGATAGTTTTTTAATCTATAGTGTGACCACAGATAGTGTTTATAATCTATAGTGTGACCACAGATAGTGTTTATAATCTATAGTGTGACCACAGATAGTGTCTATAATCATAGTGTGACCACAGAGAGTGTTTATAATCTATAGTGTGACCACAGATAGTGTCTATAATCTATAGAATGACCACAGATAGTGTCTATAATCTATAGTGTGACCACATATGGTGTTTATAATCTATAGTGTGACCACAGATAGTGTCTATAATCTATAGTGACCACAAATAGTGTTTATAATCTATAGTGTGACCACAGATAGTGTTTATAATCTATAGTGTGACCACAGATAGTGTTTATAATCTATAGTGTGACCACAGATAGTGTTTATAATCTATAGTGTGACCACAGATAGTGTTTATAATCTATAGTGTGACCACAGATAGTGTTTATAATCTATAGTGTGACCACAGATAGTGTTTATAATCTATAGTGTGGCCACAGATAGTGTTTATAATTTATAGTGTGACCACAGATAGTGTTTATAATCTATAGTATGACCAGATAGTGTTTATAATCTTTAGTGTGACCACAGATAGTGTTTATAATCTATAGTGTGACCACAGATAGTGTTTATAATCTATAGTGTGACCACAGATAGTGTTTATAATCTATCGTGTGACCACTGATAGTGTTTATAATCGATAGTGTGGTCACAGATAGTGTTTATAATCTATAGTGTGACCACAGATAGTGTTTATAATCTATAGTGTGACCACTGATATTGTTTATAATCGATAGTGTGGTCACAGATAGTGTTTATAATCTATAGTGTGGCCACAGATAGTGTTTATAATCTATAGTGTGACCACAGATAGTGTTTATAATTTATAGTGTGACCACAGATAGTGTTTATAATCTATAGTGTGACCACAGATAGTGTTTATAATCTATAGTGTCACCACAGATAGTGTTTATAATCTATAGTGTGACCACAGATAGTGTTTATAATCTACAGTGTGACCACAGATAGTGTTTATAATCTATAGTGTGACCACAGATAGTGTTTATAATCTATAGTGTGACCACAGATAGTGTTTATAATCTATAGTGTGACCACAGATAGTGTTTATAATCTATAGTGTGACCACCGATAGGGTTTATAATCTATAGTGTGGCCACAGATAGTGTTTATTATCTATAGTGTGACCACAGATAGTGTTTATAATCTATAGTGTGACCACAGATAGTGTTTATAATCTATAGTGTGACCACAGATAGTGTTTATAATCGATAGTGTGACCACAGATAGTGTTTATCATCTATAGTGTGACCACAGATAGTGTCTATAATCTATAGTGTGACCACAGATAGTGTCTATAATCTATAGTGTGATCACAGATAGTGTCTATAATCTATAGTGTGACCACAGATGGTGTCTATAATCTATAGTGTGACCACATATAGTTTTTATAATCTATAGTGTGACCACAGATAGTGTTTATAATCTAGTGTGACCACAGATAGTGTTTATTATCTATACTGTGACCACAGATAGTGTTTATAATCTATAGTGTGACCACAGATAGTGTTTATAATCTATAATGTGACCACAGATAGTGTTTATAATCTATAGTGTGACCACCGATAGTGTTTATAATCTATAGTGTGACCACAGATAGTGTCTATAATCTATAGTGTGACCACAGATAGTGTTTATAATTTATAGTGTGACCACAGATAGTGTCTTTAATCTATAGTGTGACCACAGATGGTGTCTATAATCTATAGTGTGACCACAGATGGTGTCTATAATCTATAGTGTGACCACATATAGTTTTTATAATCTATAGTGTGACCACAGATAGTGTTTATAATCTAGTGTGACCACAGATAGTGTTTATTATCTATAGTGTGACCACAGATAGTGTTTATAATCTATAGTGTGACCACAGATAGTGTTTATAATCTATAATGTGACCACAGATAGTGTTTATAATCTATAGTGTGACCACCGATAGTGTTTATAATCTATAGTGTGGCCACAGATAGTGTTTATAATCTATAGTGTGACCACAGATAGTGTCTATAATCTATAGTGTGACCACAGATAGTGTTTATAATTTATAGTGTGACCACAGATAGTGTTTATAATCTATAGTGTGACCAGATAGTGTTTATAATCTATGGTGTGACCACAGATAGTGTTTATAATCTATAGTGTGGCCACAGATAGTGTTTATAATCTATAGTGTGACCACATAGTGTTTATAATCTATAGTGTTTATAATCTATAGTGTGACCACAGATAATGTTTATAATCTATAGTGTGACCACAGATAGTGTTTATAATCTATAGTGTGACCACAGAGTGTTTATAATCTATAGTGTGACCACAGATAGTGTTTATAATCTATAGTGTGACCACAGATAGTGTTCATAATCTATAGTGTGACCACAGATAGTGTTAAAAATCTATAGTGTGACCACATGTAGTGTTTATAATCTATAGTGTGACCACAGATAATGTTTATAATCTATAGTGTGACCACAGATAGTTTATAATCTATAGTGTGACCACAGTGAGTGTTTATAATCTATAGTGTGACCACAGATAATGTTTATAATCTATAGTGTGACCACAGATAGTGTTCATAATCTATAGTGTGACCACAGATAGTGTCTATAATCTATAGTGTGACCACAGATAGTGTTTATAATCTATAGTGTGACCACAGATAGTGTTTATAATCTATAGTGTGACCACAGATAGTGTTTATAATCTATAGTGTGACCACAGATAGTGTCTATAATCTATAGTGTGACCACAGATAGTGTCTATAATCTATAGTGTGACCACAGATCGTGTCTATAATCTATAGTGTGACCACAGATAGTGTCTATAATCTATAGTGTGACCACAGATAGTGTCTATAATCTATAGTGTGACCACAGATGGTGTCTATAATCTACAATGTGACCACAGATAGTTTTTATAATCTATAGTGTGACCACAGATAGTGTTTATAATCTATAGTGTGACCAGATAGTGTTTATAATCTATAGTGTGCCCACAGATAGTGTTTATAATCTATAGTGTGACCACAGATAGTGTTTATAATCTATAGTGTGACCACAGATAGTGTTTATCATCTATAGTGTGACCACAGATAGTGTTTATCATCTGTAGTGTGACCACAGATAGTGTTTATAATCTATAGTGTGACCAGAGATAATGTTTATAATCTATAGTGTGACCACAGATAGTGTTAATAATCTATAGTGTGGCCACAGATAGTGTTATAATCTATAGTGTGATCACAGATAGTGTCTATAATCTATAGTGTGACCACAGAGAGTGTTTATAATCTATAGTGTGACCACAGATAGTGTTTATAATCTATAGTGTGACCACAGATAGTGTTTATAATCTATAGTGTGACCACAGATAGTGTTTATAATCTATAGTGTGACCACAGATAGTGTTTATAATCTATAGTGTGACCACAGATAGTGTTTATAATCTATAGTGTGACCACAGATAGTGTCTATAATCTATAGTGTGACCACAGATAGTGTTTATAATCTATAGTGTGACCACAGATAGTGTCTATAATCTATAGTGTGACCACAGATAGTGTCTATAATCTATAGTGTGACCACATATGGTGTTTATAATCTATAGTGTGACCACAGATAGTGTTTATAATCTATAGTGTGACCACAGATAGTGTTTATAATCTATAGTGTGACCACAGATAGTGTTTATAATCTATAGTGTGACCACAGATAGTGTTTATAATCTATAGTGTGACCACAGATAGTGTTTATAATCTATAGTGTGACCACAGATAGTGTTTATAATCTATAGTGTGACCACAGATAGTGTTTATAATCTATAGTGTGACCACAGATAGTGTTTATAATCTATAGTGTGACCACAGATAGTGTTTATAATCTATAGTGTGACCACAGATAGTGTTTATAATCTATAGTGTGACCACAGATAGTGTTTATAATCTATAGTGTGACCACAGATAGTGTTTATAATCTATAGTGTGACCACAGATAGTGTTTATAATCTATAGTGTGACCACAGATAGTGTTTATAATCTATAGTGTGACCACAGATAGTGTTATAATCTATAGTGTGACCACAGATAGTGTTTATAATCTATAGTGTGACCACAGATAGTGTTTATAATCTATAGTGTGACCACAGATAGTGTTTATAATCTATAGTGTGACCACAGATAGTGTTTATAATCTATAGTGTGACCACCGATAGTGTCTATAATCTATAGTGTGGCCACAGATAGTGTTTATAATCTATAGTGTGACCACAGATAGTGTTTATAATCTATAGTGTGACCACAGATAGTGTTTATAATCTATAGTGTGACCACAGATAGTGTTTATAATCTATAGTGTGACCACAGATAGTGTTATAATCTATAGTGTGACCACAGATAGTGTCTATAATCTATAGTGTGACCACAGATAGTGTCTATAATCTATAGTGTGACCACAGATAGTGTCTATAATCTATAGTGTGACCACAGATAGTGTCTATAATCTATAGTGTGACCACATATAGTTTTTATAATCTATAGTGTGACCACAGATAGTGTTTATAATCTAGTGTGACCACAGATAGTGTTTATAATCTATAGTGTGACCACAGATAGTGTTTATAATCTATAGTGTGACCACAGATAGTGTTTATAATCTATAGTGTGACCACAGATAGTGTTTATAATCTATAGTGTGACCACAGATAGTGTTTATAATCTATAGTGTGGCCACAGATAGTGTTTATAATCTATAGTGTGACCACAGATAGTGTCTATAATCTATAGTGTGACCACAGATAGTGTTATAATCTATAGTGTGACCACAGATAGTGTCTATAATCTATAGTGTGACCACAGATAGTGTCTATAATCTATAGTGTGACCACAGATGGTGTCTATAATCTATAGTGTGACCACATATAGTTTTTATAATCTATAGTGTGACCACAGATAGTGTTTATAATCTAGTGTGACCACAGATAGTGTTTATTATCTATAGTGTGACCACAGATAGTGTTTATAATCTATAGTGTGACCACAGATAGTGTTTATAATCTATAATGTGACCACAGATAGTGTTTATAATCTATAGTGTGACCACCGATAGTGTTTATAATCTATAGTGTGGCCACAGATAGTGTTTATAATCTATAGTGTGACCACAGATAGTGTCTATAATCTATAGTGTGACCACAGATAGTGTTTATAATTTATAGTGTGACCACAGATAGTGTTTATAATCTATAGTGTGACCACAGATAGTGTTTATAATCTATAGGTGTGACCACAGATAGTGTTTATAATCTATAGTGTGGCCACAGATAGTGTTTATAATCTATAGTGTGACCACATAGTGTTTATAATCTATAGTGTGACCACAGATAATCTATAGTGTGACCACAGATAGTGTTTATAATCTATAGTGTGACCACAGATAGTGTTTATAATCTATAGTGTGACCACAGATAGTGTTTATAATCTATAGTGTGACCACAGATAGTGTTTATAATCTATAGTGTGACCACAGATAGTGTTCATAATCTATAGTGTGACCACAGATAGTGTTAAAATCTATAGTGTGACCACATGTAGTGTTTATAATCTATAGTGTGACCACAGATAATGTTTATAATCTATAGTGTGACCACAGATAGTTTATAATCTATAGTGTGACCACAGTGAGTGTTTATAATCTATAGTGTGACCACAGATAGTGTTTATAATCTATAGTGTGACCACAGATAGTGTTCATAATCTATAGTGTGACCACAGATAGTGTCTATAATCTATAGTGTGACCACAGATAGTGTTTATAATCTATAGTGTGACCACAGATAGTGTTTATAATCTATAGTGTGACCACAGATAGTGTTTATAATCTATAGTGTGACCACAGATAGTGTCTATAATCTATAGTGTGACCACAGATAGTGTCTATAATCTATAGTGTGACCACAGATCGTGTCTATAATCTATAGTGTGACCACAGATAGTGTCTATAATCTATAGTGTGACCACAGATAGTGTCTATAATCTATAGTGTGACCACAGATCGTGTCTATAATCTATAGTGTGACCACAGATAGTTTTTATAATCTATAGTGTGACCACAGATAGTGTTTATAATCTATAGTGTGACCAGATAGTGTTTATAATCTATAGTGTGCCCACAGATAGTGTTTATAATCTATAGTGTGACCACAGATAGTGTTTATAATCTATAGTGTGACCACAGATAGTGTTTATCATCTATAGTGTGACCACAGATAGTGTTTATCATCTGTAGTGTGACCACAGATAGTGTTTATAATCTATAGTGTGACCAGAGATAATGTTTATAATCTATAGTGTGACCACAGATAGTGTTAATAATCTATAGTGTGGCCACAGATAGTGTTTATAATCTATAGTGTGATCACAGATAGTGTCTATAATCTATAGTGTGACCACAGAGAGTGTCTATAATCTATAGTGTGACCACAGATAGTGTTTATAATCTATAGTGTGACCACAGATAGTGTTTATAATCTATAGTGTGACCACAGATAGTATTTTTAATCTATAGTGTGACCACAGATAGTGTTTATAATCTATAGTGTGACCACAGATAGTGTTTATAAGCTATAGTGTGACCACAGATAGTGTCTATAATCTATAGTGTGACCACAGATAGTGTTTATAATCTATAGTGTGACCACAGATAGTGTCTATAATCTATAGAATGACCACAGATAGTGTCTATAATCTATAGTGTGACCACATATGGTGTTTATAATCTATAGTGTGACCACAGATAGTGTCTATAATCTATAGTGTGACCACAGATAGTGTTATAATCTATAGTGTGACCACAGATAGTGTTTATAATCTATAGTGTGACCACAGATAGTGTTTATAATCTATAGTGTGACCACAGATAGTGTTTATAATCTATAGTGTGACCACAGATAGTGTTTATAATCTATAGTGTGACCACAGATAGTGTTTATAATCTATAGTGTGACCACAGATAGTGTTTATAATCTATAGTGTGACAACAGATAGTGTTTATAATCTATAGTGTGACCACAGATAGTGTCTATAATCCATAGTGTGACCACAGAGAGTGTTTATAATCTATAGTGTGACCACAGATAGTGTCTATAATCTATAGAATGACCACAGATAGTGTCTATAATCTATAGTGTGACCACATATGGTGTTTATAATCTATAGTGTGACCACAGATAGTGTCTATAATCTATAGTGACCACAAATAGTGTTTATAATCTATAGTGTGACCACAGATAGTGTTTATAATCTACAGTGTGACCACAGATAGTGTTTATAATCTATAGTGTGACCACAGATAGTGTTTATAATCTATAGTGTGGCCACAGATAGTGTTTATAATCTATAGTGTGACCACAGATAGTGTTTATAATCTATAGTGTGACCACCGATAGTGTTTATAATCTATAGTGTGGCCACAGATAGTGTTTATAATCTATAATGTGACCACAGATAGTGTCTATAATCTATAGTGCGACCACAGATAGTGTTTATAATTTATAGTGTGACCACAGATAGTGTTTATAATCTATAGTGTGACCACAGATAGTGTTTATAATCTATAGTATGACCAGATAGTGTTTATAATCTTTAGTGTGACCACAGATAGTGTTTATAATCTATAGTGTGACCACAGATAGTGTTTATAATCTATAGTGTGACCACAGATAGTGTTTATAATCTATCGTGTGACCACTGATAGTGTTTATAATCGATAGTGTGGTCACAGATAGTGTTTATAATCTATAGTGTGACCACAGATAGTGTTTATAATCTATAGTGTGACCACAGATAGTGTTTATAATCTATAGTGTGACCACAGATAGTGTTTATAATCTATAGTGTGACCACAGATAGTGTTTATAATCTATAGTGTGACCACAGATAGTGTTTATAATCTATAGTGTGACCACAGATAGTGTTTATAATCTATAGTGTGACCACAGATAGTGTTTATAATCTATAGTGTGACCACAGATAGTGTTTATAATCTATAGTGTGACCACAGATAGTGTTTATAATCTATAGTGTGACCACAGATAGTGTTATAATCTATAGTGTGACCACAGATAGTGTTTATAATCTATAGTGTGACCACAGATAGTGTTTATAATCTATAGTGTGACCACAGATAGTGTTATAATCTATAGTGTGACCACAGATAGTGTTTATAATCTATAGTGTGACCACAGATAGTGTTTATAATCTATAGTGTGACCACAGATAGTGTTTATAATCTATAGTGTGACCACAGATAGTGTTTATAATCTATAGTGTGACCACAGATAGTGTTTATAATCTATAGTGTGACCACAGATAGTGTTTATAATCTATAGTGTGACCACAGATAGTGTCTATAATCTATAGTGTGACCACAGATAGTGTCTATAATCTATAGTGTGATCACAGATAGTGTCTATAATCTATAGTGTGACCACAGATGGTGTCTATAATCTATAGTGTGACCACATATAGTTTTTATAATCTATAGTGTGACCACAGATAGTGTTTATAATCTAGTGTGACCACAGATAGTGTTTATTATCTATAGTGTGACCACAGATAGTGTTTATAATCTATAGTGTGACCACAGATAGTGTTTATAATCTATAATGTGACCACAGATAGTGTTTATAATCTATAGTGTGACCACCGATAGTGTTTATAATCTATAGTGTGGCCACAGATAGTGTTTATAATCTATAGTGTGACCACAGATAGTGTCTATAATCTATAGTGTGACCACAGATAGTGTCTATAATCTATAGTGTGACCACAGATAGTGTCTATAATCTATAGTGTGACCACAGATAGTGTCTATAATCTATAGTGTGACCACAGATGGTGTCTATAATCTATAGTGTGACCACATATAGTTTTTATAATCTATAGTGTGACCACAGATAGTGTTTATAATCTAGTGTGACCACAGATAGTGTTTATTATCTATAGTGTGACCACAGATAGTGTTTATAATCTATAGTGTGACCACAGATAGTGTTTATAATCTATAATGTGACCACAGATAGTGTTTATAATCTATAGTGTGACCACCGATAGTGTTTATAATCTATAGTGTGGCCACAGATAGTGTTTATAATCTATAGTGTGACCACAGATAGTGTCTATAATCTATAGTGTGACCACAGATAGTGTTTATAATTTATAGTGTGACCACAGATAGTGTCTTTAATCTATAGTGTGACCACAGATAGTGTTTATAATCTATAGTGTGACCAGATAGTGTTTATAATCTATGGTGTGACCACAGATAGTGTTTATAATCTATAGTGTGGCCACAGATAGTGTTTATAATCTATAGTGTGACCACATAGTGTTTATAATCTATAGTGTTTATAATCTATAGTGTGACCACAGATAATGTTTATAATCTATAGTGTGACCACAGATAGTGTTTATAATCTATAGTGTGACCACAGATAGTGTTTATAATCTATAGTGTGACCACAGATAGTGTTTATAATCTATAGTGTGACCACAGATAGTGTTCATAATCTATAGTGTGACCACAGATAGTGTTAAAAATCTATAGTGTGACCACATGTAGTGTTTATAATCTATAGTGTGACCACAGATAATGTTTATAATCTATAGTGTGACCACAGATAGTTTATAATCTATAGTGTGACCACAGTGAGTGTTTATAATCTATAGTGTGACCACAGATAGTGTTTATAATCTATAGTGTGACCACAGATAGTGTTCATAATCTATAGTGTGACCACAGATAGTGTCTATAATCTATAGTGTGACCACAGATAGTGTTTATAATCTATAGTGTGACCACAGATAGTGTCTATAATCTATAGTGTGACCACAGATAGTGTTTATAATCTATAGTGTGACCACAGATAGTGTTTATAATCTATAGTGTGACCACAGATAGTGTTTATAATCTATAGTGTGACCACAGATAGTGTCTATAATCTATAGTGTGACCACAGATAGTGTCTATAATCTATAGTGTGACCACAGATAGTGTCTATAATCTATAGTGTGACCACAGATAGTGTCTATAATCTATAGTGTGACCACAGATAGTGTCTATAATCTATAGTGTGACCACAGATGGTGTCTATAATCTACAATGTGACCACAGATAGTTTTTATAATCTATAGTGTGACCACAGATAGTGTTTATAATCTATAGTGTGACCAGATAGTGTTTATAATCTATAGTGTGCCCACAGATAGTGTTTATAATCTATAGTGTGGCCACAGATAGTGTTTATAATCTATAGTGTGACCACAGATAGTGTTTATCATCTATAGTGTGACCACAGATAGTGTTTATAATCTATAGTGTGACCAGAGATAATGTTTATAATCTATAGTGTGACCACAGATAGTGTTAATAATCTATAGTGTGGCCACAGATAGTGTTTATAATCTATAGTGTGACCACAGATAGTGTCTATAATCTATAGTGTGACCACAGAGAGTGTCTATAATCTATAGTGTGACCACAGATAGTGTTTATAATCTATAGTGTGACCACAGCTAGTGTTTATAATCTATAGTGTGACCACAGATAGTATTTTTAATCTATAGTGTGACCACAGATAGTGTTTATAATCTATAGTGTGACCACAGATAGTGTTTATAATCTATAGTGTGACCACAGATAGTGTCTATAATCCATAGTGTGACCACAGAGAGTGTTTATAATCTATAGTGTGACCACAGATAGTGTCTATAATCTATAGAATGACCACAGATAGTGTCTATAATCTATAGTGTGACCACATATGGTGTTTATAATCTATAGTGTGACCACAGATAGTGTCTATAATCTATAGAATGACCGCAGATAGTGTCTATAATCTATAGTGTGACCACATATGGTGTTTATCATCTATAGTGTGACCACAGATAGTGTCTATAATCTATAGTGTGACCACAGAGAGTGTCTATAATCTATAGTGTGACCACAGATAGTGTTTATAATCTATAGTGTGACCACAGATAGTGTTTATAATCTATAGTGTGACCACAGATAGTATTTTTAATCTATAGTGTGACCACAGATAGTGTTTATAATCTATAGTGTGACAACAGATAGTGTTTATAATCTATAGTGTGACCACAGATAGTGTCTATAATCCATAGTGTGACCACAGAGAGTGTTTATAATCTACAGTGTGACCACAGATAGTGTCTATAATCTATAGAATGACCACAGATAGTGTCTATAATCTATAGTGTGACCACATATGGTGTTTATAATCTATAGTGTGACCACAGATAGTGTCTATAATCTATAGTGACCACAAATAGTGTTTATAATCTATAGTGTGACCACAGATAGTGTTTATAATCTACAGTGTGACCACAGATAGTGTTTATAATCTATAGTGTGACCACAGATAGTGTTTATAATCTATAGTGCGACCACAGATAGTGTTTATAATCTATAGTGTGACCACAGATAGTGTTTATAATCTATAGTGTGACCACCGATAGTGTTTATAATCTATAGTGTGGCCACAGATAGTGTTTATAATCTATAGTGTGACCACAGATAGTATTTTTAATCTATAGTGCGACCACAGATAGTGTTTATAATTTATAGTGTGACCACAGATAGTGTTTATAATCTACAGTGTGACCACAGATAGTGTTTATAATCTATAGTGTGACCACAGATAGTGTTTATAATCTATAGTGTGACCACAGATAGTGTTTATAATCTATAGTGTGACCACAGATAGTGTTTATAATCTATAGTGTGACCACCGATAGGGTTTATAATCTATAGTGTGGCCACAGATAGTGTTTATTATCTATAGTGACACCACAGATAGTGTCTATAATCTATAGTGTGACCACAGATAGTGTTTATAATTTATAGTGTGACCACAGATAGTGTTTATAATTTATAGTGTGGTCACAGATAGTGTTTATAATCTATAGTGTGACCACAGATAGTGTTTATAATCTATAGTGTGACCACAGATAGTGTTTATAATCTATAGTGTGACCACAGATAGTGTTTATAATCTATAGTGTGACCACTGATAGTGTTTATAATCGATAGTGTGGTCACAGATAGTGTTTATAATCTATAGTGTGACCACAGATAGTGTTTATAATCGATAGTGTGGTCACAGATAGTGTTTATAATCTATAGTGTAGTCACAGATAGTGTTTATAATCTATAGTGTGGTCACAGATAGTGTTTATAATCTATAGTGTGGTCACAGATAGTGTTTATAATCTACAGTGTGGTCACATATAGTGTTTATAATTTATAGTGCGGCCACACACAGCATTGATAATCAACAGTGTGATCACATATAGTGTTTATAATCTATAGTGCGGCCACACACAGCATTGATAATCAACAGTGTGATCACATATAGTGTTCATAATCTATAGTTTTGAAGGAATAAGCCATATAACCTATTTAGAAAAATACACTATCTTATGAAAGAATTCTGGCCTTATTGTTGACCCTGAATAAATAACTTTATTGAAACAGAAGGTGCATGGCTCCAAGTAGCTGACTTTTGGGAACAAAAACAATGGTCCACCCTGGATAAGGTGTTCTAATTTAAACTTCGTAAAGATGGCACATAAGATAAGGAACATCTGCCCTTGTAAAGATGACATAAAATAAGGGACACCTGCCGGAGGAGGCGGACCTGTGTGGGAGCGGCAGCGAGACCTGAGAGAAGGCGGAGTGGCCATAAAAGAGCGCTGCAGAGGAGGCCCGACACCGGACTGCTGCGAGTTGGGAAAGAGTCCGAGAGCGGGAGCAGTCAAACAATAACAACTGCGAAACCGCTAAAGTTACGTCACAACCAGTGAAGGTACTGATTGGTAAGTAGGACTTGTTGACTATTTCTACAGTCCAGTCGTTGAAGTAAAAGTAAGGTCTTTAGTTTAGAGTAAGTAGTGTTTAAAGGGAAGTAAGGTCCCTAGAGTATTTAATATTCTTTAATTTAAAGGAAGTAAAGGGAGTAAATTAAGGGTAGGACATGGCAGGGCAGCTCGGCAGCATGGAGTGCTCCTCCTGTGCTATGTGGGAAGTCAGGGACACTTTCGGTGTCCAGGGCGAACACATGTGCAGGAAGTGTCTCCAGCTGCAGCTAATCGAAATCCGCGTTTCGGAGCTGGAGCTGCGACTGGAGTCACTGTGGAGCATCCGCGAAGCTGAGATCTTCGTGGATAGCACGTTTAACGAGGTGGTCACACCGCAGGTAAAGAGTGCACAGGCAGACAGGGAATGGGTGACCGCCAGACAGAGTAAAAGAACTAGGAAGGTAGTGCGGGAGTCCCCTGGGTCCATCTCCTTCTCCAACAGATTTTCCGTTTTGGATACTGCTGGGGGAGATGGTTTCTCAGGAGAATGCAGCAAGAGCCAAGTCCGTGGCACTACGAGTGGCTCAGCTGCACAGGAGGGTAGGAAAAAGAGTGGGAGAGCAATAGTGATAGGGGATTCTATAGTAAGGGGAACAGATAGACATTTCTGTGGCCGCAGACGTGACTCCAGGATGGTATGTTGCCTCCCTGGTGCCAGGGTCAAGGATGTCACTGAACGGCTGCTGGGCATTCTGAAGGGGGAGGGCGAACAGTCAAAGGTCGTGGTTCACATTGGTACCAACAACATAGGTAGAAAGAGGGATGAGGTCCTGCAACAAGAATTTAGGGAGCTAGGTAGCAGATTAAAAAGCAGGACCTCAAAGGTTGTAATTTCTGGATTACTCCTAGTGCCACGTGCTAGTGAGTATAGGAATAGGAGGATAGAGCAGATGAATGCGTGGCTAAAGAATTGGTGCAGGAGGGAAGGCTTTACTTTCCTGGATCACTGGGTCTGCTTCTGGGGAAGGTGGGACCTGTACAAGTCGGACGGGTTGCACCTGAACCGGAACGGGACCAACATCCTTGCGGGGAGGTTTGCTAGTACTGTTGGGGGGGGGTTTAAACTAACCTGACAGGGGGATGGGATACGGAGTGGAGCTATAGTAGGGGGTGATGCACAGCCAAATATAGAGGAAAAAACAAGTCAGCCTGGAAGGCAGAGCAAATATGTAACGGCACAAGGGAGTATGACAAGGCTGGATGGTATTTCAATGCAAGGAGTCTTGCAAGTAAGGCAGATGAATTGAAGGTGTTGATGAACACATGGGAGTATGATATTGTTGCTATCACAGAGACATGGTTGAGAGAGGGGCAGGACTGGCAGCTCAATATTCCGGGGTATAGAATCTTCAGGCGAGACAGAGGGGGGTGTAAAATAGGAGGGGGTGTCGCAATATTAATCAAGGAGTCAATTACTGCTGTAAGGAGGGATGATATCTTAGCAGGTTCCTCTAATGAGGCCATATGGGTAGAACTTAAAAACAAAAAGGGGGCAAGCACTTTGCTGGGAATGTACTATAGACCCTCAAACAGTCAGGGGGAGATAGAGGAACAGATATGTAGGCAAATCTCAGAGAAGTGCAGAAATAATAAGGTAATAATAGTAGGGGATTTCAACTTCCCCAATATTAACTGGGATAGTCAGAGTGTGAAAGGCTTAGAGGATGCGCAATTCTTAAAGTGCATCCAGGAGAGCTTTTTGAGCCAGCATGTAGAAAGTCCTACAAGAGAGGGGGCGGTACTGGACCTAATTCTAGGGAATGTAGCCGGGCAAGTGGTAGAAGTGTCAGTAGGAGAGCATTTTGGTGACAGTGACCATAATTCGGTGAGATTTAAGGTAGTCATGGAAAAGGACAAAGATGGACCGGAAATAAAGGTTCTAAATTGGGGGAAGGCTGATTTTAATATGATAAGGCAGGATCTGGCCAAAGTGGACTAGGATCAGCTACTTGTAAGAAAATCCACATCAGAGCAGTGGGAGTCTTTCAGAAAGGAAATAGAGAGAGTACAATGCCAACATGTTCCCGTAAAGGTCAAGGGTGGGACCAACAAGCCCAGTGAACCCTGGATGTCAAGGGATATACAAGAATGGATTAGGAAAAAAAGGGAGGTTTTTGGCAGATACAAACGACTAAAAACAGTGGAAGCCCTAGAGGAGTATAGAAAGTGCAGGGGGGTACTTAAAAAAGAAATTAGGAGCGAACAGGGGTCATGAAAAAACACTGGCAGGCAAAATAAAGGAAAATCCCAAGGTGTTTCATAACTATATTAAGGGCAAGAGGATAACCAGGGAAAGAGTAGGGCCCATTCGGGACCAAAGTGCAGAGCCGGAAGATGTGGGTGAGGTTTTAAATGAATATTTTGCATCTGTGTTCACTATGGAGAAGGACAATGTAGGCATAGAAGTCAGGCAGAAGGATTGTGATATACTTGATCAAATTAGTATTGAGAGGGAGGAGGTACTAGCGGTTTTAGCGGGTGTAAAAGTGGATAAATCCCCAGGCCCAGACAAGATGTATCCCAGGCTGCTGTGTGAGGCAAGGGAGGAGATTGCAGGGGCTCTGACACATATTTTCAGAACCTCTCTGGCCACAGGGGAGGTGCCAGAGGACTGGAGGACAGCTAACGTAGTACCATTATTCAAGAAGGGTAGTAGGGATAAACCAGGGAACTACAGGCCAGTGAGCCTAACATCAGTGGTAGGGAAATTATTGGAAACAATTCTGAGGGACAGAATTAGTCTCCACTTGGAGAGGCAAGGATTAATCAAGGATAGTCAGCATGGCTTTGTCAGGGGGAGATCATGTCTGACCAATTTGATTGAATTTTTCAAGGGGGTGACTAGGTGTGTGGATGAGGGTAGTGCAGTTGATGTGGTCTACATGGACTTCAGTAAGGCTTTTGACAAAGTCCCGCATGGGAGATGGTCAAGAAGGTAAGAGCCCATGGGATCCAGGGCAATTTGGCACATTGGATCCAAAATTGGCTTAGTGGCAGGAGGCAGAGGGTGATGGTCGAAGGTTGTTTTTGTGACTGGAAGCCTGTGTCCAGTGGCATACCTCAGGGATCGGTGCTGGGTCCTTTGCTGTTTGTAGTGTACATTAATGATTTAGATATGAATGTAGGAGGTATGATCAGTAAGTTCGCAGATGACACGAAAATTGGTGGAGTGGTAAATAGCGAGGAGGGAAGCCTCAGGCTACAGGACTATATAGACGGGTTGGTCAGATGGGCAGAACAGTGGCAAATGGAATTTAACCCTGAAAAGTGTGAGGTGATGCATTTTGGGAGGACTAACAAGGCAAGGGAATACACAATGAATGGTAGGACCCTAGGAAGGACAGAGGAACCTTGGTGTGCATGTACATAGATCCCTGAAGGCAGCAGGACAGGTAGATAAGGTGGTTAAAAAGGCATATGGGATACTTGCCTTCATTAGCTGAGGCATAGAATATAAGAGCAGGGAGGTTATGATGGAGCTGTACAAAACGCTAGTTAGGCCACAGCTGGAATACTGTGTGCAGTTCTGGTCGCCACACTATAGGAAGGATGTGATTGCATTGGAGAGGGTGAAGAGGAAATTCACCAGGATGTTACCTGGGCTGGAGCGCTTCAGCTATGAAGAGAGACTGGACAGGCTGGGGTTGTTTTCCTTAGAGCAGAGAAGGCTGAGGGGGGACCTGATTGAGGTGTACAAAATTATGAGGGGCACAGATAGGGTAGATAGAAAGGAACTTTTCCCCTTAGTAGAGGGGTCAATAACCAGGGGGCATAGTTTCAAGGTAAGGGGGGATTTGAGGAAAACCTTTTTCACCCAGAGGGTGGTTGGAATCTGGAACTCACTGCCTGAAAGGGTGGTAGAGGCAGGAACCCTCACAACATTCAAGAAGCATTTAGATGAGCACTTGAAACGCCATAGCATACAAGGCTACGGACCAAGTGCTGGAAAATGGGATTAGAATAGACAGGGCTTGATGGCCGGCGCGGACATGATGGGCCGAAGGGCCTCTTTCTGTGCTGTCTAACTCTATGACCTGCCCTTCACACCATTTTATATGGTGACCCCAGAACACCTGGAGATGTGACAAGATTCTGGAATATTACAAGCTGATGTAGCAGTAATGAATTGCAGAGGTCAGCAGAAAGATGAATTGGGATAATTAACTTGGGTCAGCAGAAACCTTGAAGGAAATACAACTGAAAAGGGTATAAATATTGAAGTCTCAAATCGGATATCGGACTCGCTTTAATCGGGCAAGGCGATTCTCGACTACAGAGGCCTTCCACTCTTTGTACCTCGGGGATCAAAGGTATTTTGATATTGATGGATATCCTGTATAGAAAACTTTAAGAACTGCGATGTTAAGATTTAAAAGTAAGATTCTCTGTTAATAATATCATATTTTTTCTCTTTTTAGAACTGTTAATGTTGCGATTGACTGATTCACCAACTGTAAATTGCATGTCAGTTCTTTTAATAAATCTCTATATATTTTTAGAATTGTCTCACATAAGTCTTCTGTATCAATAACTCGCGAACTCAATCTCTGTACACTCTTTGGTGGAGAGTTACATGTCTGGGGGAGTTTTCCGGACCCTCATAATATCCGGGACATTATAGTCTAGCTAAACTTATTAAAAGCGCTATCTGGAGGACGGTAACATTCTCGGGTTGTTCCTTTCCTTTAGGGAGAGATAGCCCGGACCTTTAGACCCAGTTAAGCGTCTTTAGGATTCGGCTACCTCAACCTTTAGTTGAAAGTGAACATCTGAGAAATACGCCTGATCCGGGATAGCCCCAAAGGGGCTAGGACTAGTAAATATCCCTTCACAGTGTGGCCACATATAGTGTTTATAATCTATACTGTGATCACCTATAGTGTTTATAATCTATAGTGTGATCACATAGTGTTTATAATCTAAAGTGTGGCCACATAGTGTTTATAATCTATAGTGTGATCACATATAGTGTTTATAATCTATAGTGTGATCACATATAGTGTTTATAATCTATAGCGTGATCACATATAGCGTTTATAATCTAGTGTGATCACATATAGTGTGTATAATCTATAGTGTGATCACATATAGCGTTTATAATCTAGTGTGGTCATATATACTTATAATCTATAGTGTGGCCACATATAGCGTTTATAATCTATAGTGTGATCATGTGTTTATAATCTAGTGTAATATATTTTTGTATTCTATAGTGTGATATATAATGTTTATAATAGTGTAATCATATATGTTTATAATCTATAGCCAATCGTATATAATCTTTATAGTGTGATTATATATATTTGCAATCCAGAGTATACACATATGCCCATAATCCAGAGTATAATCCTATATGATATGTATAATCTATAGTGTAATCAATGTAACATGTACAGTATACTCAAGGCACACAGTCCTATATGTGTATCCCTGGTGCAAGGGTCAAGGATGTCTCGGCGCGGGTGCAGAACATTCTGGAGGGGGAGGGGGAACAGCCAGTTGTCGTGATACATGTTGGTACCAACGACGTAGCTAAAAAAAGGGAAGAGGTCCTACAAGTAGAATTTAGGGAGTTAGGAGCCAAGCTAAAAAGTAGGACCTCGAAGGTAGTAATCTCTGGATTACTACCAGTGCCACGTGCTAGTAAGAGTACAGAGAACAGGATAGTTAGGCTAAATACGTGGCTTGAGCAGTGGTGTAAGAGGGAGGGTTTTAAATTTTTGAGGCATTGGGACCAGTTTTGTGGTAGGTGTGACCTATACAAAAGGGACGGTCTACACCTGTGCAAAGATGGAACTGAGGTTCTCGGGGTAAATTTTGATAAAGCAGTTCGGGAGCATTTAAACTAGTATGGCAGGGGGCTAGAAACCCATGTAGTGAAATAGAGGAAAGTGAAAGGCAGACAGAAATAAATGGTAAAAAGGAGAGGAACAAAAAACAAAGGGCCAAACTAATTCATAAAAAATGTGAGCATAAAAAAAGCCTGAGGGTTTTATACCTTAATGCGAGAAGCATCAGGAACAAGGTAGATGAATTAGCTGTGGAAATAGAGGTTAATAATTATGATCTAATTGGGATTACGGAAACATGGTTGCAGGGTGAGCAGGGCTGGGAGCTTAACATACAGGGGTATTCAGTATTTAGGAAGGATCGACAAAAAAGAAAGGGAGGAGGGGTAGCATTGCTGGTAAAAGAGGGGATAAATGCAATTGAAAGGAAGGATATTAACTCAGTTAATACAGAATCTATATGGGTGGAGCTAAGAAATAGCGAGGGGCGAAAAACATTAATAGGAGTGGTATATAGGCCTCCAAATAGTAAAATAGAGGTTGGGGAGGGCATCACGAGGGAAATTAGAGAAGCGTGCAATAAGAGCACAGCTGTCATCATAGGTGACTTTAACTTACATATAGATTGGACTAGCCTAATCAGTAAAAATAATGAGGAGGAGGAATTCCTTGAGTGTTTAAGGGATGGTTATCTGGATCAATATGTCGAGGAACCAACTCGGGAACAGGCTATATTGGACTGGGTACTGTGCAATGAGAAGGGACTAATTAGTAATCTTGTTGTACGGGGACCCTTGGGTCAGAGCGATCATAACATGATCGATTTCTCACTCGAAATGGAGAGCGAAGAAATTGACTCAGAGACTCAGGTCCTGAATTTAAACAAGGGGAATTATGATGCCATTAGACGGGAACTGAGTAGGTCTGATTGGACAACGTTCCTGGGAGGACTGGAGGTAGATAAACAATGGCAAGCATTTAAAGATAGAATGACAAAATTGCAAAAATTGTTTATACCAATCTGGCATAAAAGGAAATCTAAAAAGGTGACTCAACCGTGGATAACAGGGGAAATTAGAGACAGCATAAAATCCAAAGATAGGGCGTATAAAATAGCCAAAAAACGCGCCAGAGCGGAAGATTGGGAACAGTTTAAGATAGAGCAAAGGAGGGCAAAGGGCTTAATCAAGAAGGGCAAAATAGCTTACGAAAGCAAGCTGGCGGAAAATATAAAAACTAACTCCAAAAGCTTTTATAAGTATATCAAGAGGAAAAGACTGGTGAAAACCAAAGTTGGTCCATTGCAGTCAGATACGGGGGAATATATAATGGGAAATAAGGAAATGGCAGACCAACTAAATGCATACTTTGGGTCAGTCTTTACGAAGGAAGACACAAAAAACCTCCCTGGGATATCGGGAAAAATAGGGACATTGGCAAAGGAGGAACTGACGCAAATCAATATCTCTAAGGATATGGTGTTAAGGAAGCTAAAGGGATTGAAGGCGGACAAATCCCCAGGGCCTGATAACATGCATCCTAGGGTACTGAAGGAGGTGGCCCTAGAGATAGCGGATGCACTAAGCATGATTTTTCAGAATTCATTAGACTCGGGAACAGTGCCCATGGATTGGAGGGTAGCTAACGTTACCCCACTATTCAAAAAGGGGGGTAGGGAAAAAGCAGGTAATTACAGACCTGTAAGCCTTACATCAGTTGTGGGCAAAATGCTGGAGTCCATCATTAAGGATGAAATAGCCGAGCACTTAGCAAATGGGGACAGGATAGGACAGAGTCAACATGGATTTACAAAGGGTAAATCGTGCTTGACTAATCTATTGGAATTTTTTGAGGGAGTAACTGGTAAAATAGATGGGGGAGAGCCAGTAGATGTGGTGTACCTGGACTTCCAAAAGGCCTTCGATAAGGTCCCACATAAAAGATTAGCATGGAAAATTGAAGCTCATGGGATAAAGGGGAAAGTATTGACGTGGATAGAGAACTGGCTGTCAGATAGAAAACAGAGAGTTGGAATAAACGGCTCATTTTCTGAATGGCAGGCAGTAACAAGTGGGGTACCACAGGGATCTGTCCTGGGTCCCCAGCTGTTCACAATTTATATTAATGACCTGGATCAGGGAGTCGAATGCAGCATTTCCAAATTTGCAGACGACACTAAACTAGGAGGGGGGGTGGGCTCAGAGGAGGAGACCAGGAAGCTCCAGAGCGATTTGGACAGACTGGGTGATTGGGCGGATAAATGGCAGATGCACTATAATGTGGACAAGTGCGAAGTTATCCACCTTGGGTGCAGGAACGGGAGGGCAAATTATTATTTAAATGGCAATAAATTGGGAGAGGGGGAAGTACAGAGAGACCTGGGTGTTCTTGTACACCAGTCACTGAAGGCGAGCATGCAGGTGCAACAGGCGGTCAAGAAGGCAAACGGTATGCTGGCCTTCATAGCAAAAGGGTTGGAATACAGGAACAGGGATACCTTGCTGCAGCTGTACAGGGCACTGGTGAGACCACACCTCGAGTACTGTGTACAGTTTTGGTCGCCTCATCTGAGGAAAGATGTTCTTGCCATGGAGGGGGTGCAGCGGCGATTCACCAGGCTGATACCAGGAATGGCGGGATTGACCTATGAGGAGAGACTATGTAGTTTAGGGATGTACACACTGGAGTTTAGAAGATTGAGAGGGGACCTCATAGAAGTGTATAAAATTCTGACAGGTCTAGACAGATTAGATGCAGAAGGAATGTTTCCCTTGGCGGGTGAGAACAGAACTAGAGGACATAATTTAAGGATAAGGGCTAAACCATTTAGGACAGAAATGAGGGGGAATTTCTTCACTCAGAGAGTGGTGAACCTGTGGAACTCATTGCCACAGAGGGCAGTGTACGCCAGCTCATTAAATATATTTAAGAGGGAATTAGATATATTTCTACAGGCAAAAGGGGTTAAGGGTTACGGAGAGAAGGCGGGGACGGGATACTGAATTGAAGGATCAGCCATGATCTCATTAAATGGCGGAGCAGGCTCGAAGGGCCGGATGGCCTACTCCTGCTCCTATCTTCTATGTATCTAT
>JASTWF010000644.1:0-31487 GCA_030390025.1 Squalus acanthias | reverse complement strand
ATATGTGTATAATCTATAGTGTGATCATCTACAATGTGCATACACTATAGTGTAATCATATATGTGCACAATCTGTGGTGTCAGCGTATATGTTTACAATCTATGGTGCAATTATATATGTCTAAAATCTATAGTGCGATATGTGTGAATCTGTAGTCTAATTGTATATGTGTAAACCTGTATAGTCATATATGTATAGCGTAGTCAGGTATATAATCTATAGTGTACTCATGTGAATGATCTATAGTGTCACCCAATATGTGTATAATCTGTAGTGTTATCATATATGATGGATATAATCTAGTGTAATAGTATGTGTATAACCACTATTGTAACCACATTGAACATGTATATTCTAGTGTAATCATATATGCTATTTATAATAGTGTGATCATATATGTAATTTTAATTAATTACATAGAATGGGAGAGCAGGTGATGTGTTACTATTCAAAAAGGGGGGTAGGGAAAAAGCAGGTAATTACAGACCTGTAAGCCTTACATCAGTTGTGGGCAAAATGCTGGAGTCCATCATTAAGGATGAAATAGTGGAGCACTTAGCAAATGGGGACAGGATAGGACAGAGTCAACATGGATTTACAAAGGGTAAATCGTGCTTGACTAATCTATTGGAATTTTTTGAGGGAGTAACTGGTAAAATAGATGGGGGAGAGCCAGTAGATGTGGTGTACCTGGACTTCCAAAAGGCCTTCGATAAGGTCCCACATAAAAGATTAGCAGGGAAAATTGAAGCTCATGGGATAAAGGGGAAAGTATTGACGTGGATAGAGAACTGGCTGTCAGATAGAAAACAGAGAGTTGGAATAAACGGCTCATTTTCTGAATGGCAGGCAGTAACAAGTGGGGTACCACAGGGATCTGTCCTGGGTCCCCAGCTGTTCACAATTTACATTAATGACCTGGATCAGGGAGTCGGATGCAGCATTTCCAAATTTGCAGACGACACTAAACTAGGAGGGGGGGTGGGCTCAGAGGAGGAGACCAGGAAGCTCCAGAGCGATTTGGACAGACTGGGTGATTGGGCGGATAAATGGCAGATGCACTATAATGTGGACAAGTGCGAAGTTATCCACCTTGGGTGCAGGAACGGGAGGGCAAATTATTATTTAAATGGCAATAAATTGGGAGAGGGGGAAGTACAGAGAGACCTGGGTGTTCTTGTACACCAGTCACTGAAGGCGAGCATGCAGGTGCAACAGGCGGTCAAGAAGGCAAACGGTATGCTGGCCTTCATAGCAAAAGGGTTGGAATACAGGAACAGGGATACCTTGCTGCAGCTGTACAGGGCACTGGTGAGACCACACCTCGAGTACTGTGTACAGTTTTGGTCGCCTCATCTGAGGAAAGATGTTCTTGCCATGGAGGGGGTGCAGCGGCGATTCACCAGGCTGATACCAGGAATGGCGGGATTGACCTATGAGGAGAGACTATGTAGTTTAGGGATGTACACACTGGAGTTTAGAAGATTGAGAGGGGACCTCATAGAAGTGTATAAAATTCTGACAGGTCTAGACAGACTAGATGCAGAAGGAATGTTTCCCTTGGCGGGTGAGAACAGAACTAGAGGACATAATTTAAGGATAAGGGCTAAACCATTTAGGACAGAAATGAGGGGGAATTTCTTCACTCAGAGGGTGGTGAACCTGTGGAACTCATTGCCACAGAGGGCAGTGTACGCCAGCTCATTAAATATATTTAAGAGGGAATTAGATATATTTCTACAGGCAAAAGGGGTTAAGGGTTACGGAGAGAAGGCGGGGACGGGATACTGAATTGGAGGATCAGCCATGATCTCATTAAATGGCGGAGCAGGCTCGAAGGGCCGGATGGCCTACTCCTGCTCCTATCTTCTATGTATCTATGTATCTATGCTGCAATATGTGGGAGCTGGTGGACACCATTGATGTTCACGGTGAACACATTTGCATTAAGTGTTGGCTGCTCGAGGAACTCCGGCTCCGGGTTGATGAGCTGGAGTCCGAGCTTCAAACACTGCGACACATCAGGGAGGGGGAGAGTTACCTGGACTCCGTGTTTCAGGAGGTAGTCACACCAATTAGAGTAACTAATTCAGAAGTAGCCCGTGGTCAGGGACAGGAAGGTGTGACTACGAGTGAGGCAGGTACAGGGATCCAGGAGGTAGTGTTGGAGGAGCCGCAGCCCTTGCTCTTGTCCAACAGGTTCGAGGCTCTTACTCCCTGTGTGGATAGGAGGGGGACTGCAGGGAGGATGAGCAACCTGGCCACAGCACCGTGGTAAGGGGGGCCATTCAAGTGGGGGGAGTAAAAAGAAATGTTGTAGTGGTAGGGGATAGATAGGGTTCTTTGCAGCCAAGAGCGAGAGTCCCGAAGGCTGTGTTGCCTGCCCGGTGCCAGGGTTAAGGACATCTCCTCTGGGCTAGAGAGAAACTTGGAGTGGGAGGGGGAGAATCCAGTTGTCGTGGTCCATGTTGGTACCAATGACATAGATAGGACAAGGAAAGAGGTTCTGCTGAGGGAGTTTGAGCAGCTAGGGGCCAAATTAAAAAGCAGAACCTCGAGGGTAATAATCTCTGGATTACTACCTGAGCCACGAGCAAATTTGGCTAGGGTAAATAAAATCAGGGAGTTGAATGCGTGGCTCAAAGACTGGTGTGGGAAAAATGGGTTTTGCTTCTTGGGACACTGGCACCAGTACTGGGGCAGGAGAGAGCTGTTCCGTTGGGACGGACTTCACTTGGCCAGTGCTGGGACTAGTGTCCTGGCGAATCGAATAACTAGGGCTGTGGAGAGGGCTTTAAACTAATTAGTGGGGGGGAGGTTTCAAGAGAGCAAAAAATAAAAATGAAAACAGAGAGGGTCATAGACATAGGTAGCAGTAGGGGAATCACAAATCAGAGCGTGGCAGGAAGGGACAGAGTGTGTGGAGTAAAAGGTAAAGTGGTAAAAAGTGAAAAAGCAGGAACTAAGTGCCACAAAGCATATTTGAAAGTTCTCTATCTGAATGCACGTAGCATTCGTAACAAAATAGACGAGTTAATGGCACAAATAACTACATATGGTTATGATATTGTGGCCATTACAGAAACATGGCTGCAGGGTGACAATGCCTGAGAATTAAACATACCAGGTTATTTAACGATCAGGAAGGACAGGCAGGAAGGAAGGGGAGGTGGGGTGGCTATGTTAATAAAGGAAGGAATCACTGTAATACAGAGTAATGATATTGGGTCAAAAAATCATGATAATGAAACAGTTTGGGTGGAGATAAGGAATAATAAGGGGAAAAAAACACTAGTGGGCGTAGTCTATATGCCTCCGAACAGTTGCAACTCTGTTGGACGGAGTATCAATCAGGAAATAGTTGAGGCATGTAATAAGGGAACATCTATAATTATGGGGGATTTTAACTATCATATTAATTGGACAAATCAAATGGGGCAGGGCTGCCTTGAGGATGAGTTCATTGAGTGTATTAGGGATGGGTTTCTTGAGCAGTATGTAACTGAACCGACCAGGGGGCAAGCAACCTTAGATCTGGTCCTGTGTAACGAGACAGGATTAATTAAAAATGTCCTAGTAAAGGATCCCCTTGGAATGAGTGACCATAACATGGTTGAATTCCATATTCAATTAGAGGGTGAGAAGGTTGGATCTCAAACAAGCGTGCTAAGCTTGAATAAAGGAGACTATGAAGGTATGCGAGCGGAATTGAGTAGAGTGGATTGGGAAAATAGATTAAAGGGTAAGACGACACATGATCAGTGGTGTACATTCAAGGAGTTATTTTACAACTTCCAAAAAATATATATTCCACTGAAAAGAAAAGGGTGTAAAAGAAAGGACAGTCATCCGTGGCTAAGTAAAGAAATTAAGGATAGTATTCGACTAAAAACAAGGGCATATAAGGTAGCGAAATCTAGTGGGAGGACAGAGGATTGGGAAAACTTTAAAAGGCAGCAAAAAATAACAAAAAGATTGATTAAGAAAGGGAAGATAGATTATGAAAGTAAATTAGCAAAAAATATAAAAACAGATAGTAAGAGTTTTTATAGTTATATAAAAAGAAAAAGGGTGGCTAAAGTAAATGTTGGTCCCTTAGAGGATGAGACCGGGAAATTAATGGTGGGAAATATGGAGATGGCAAAAACACTGAATGAATATTTTGTATCAGTCTTTACAGTAGAGGACACTAAGAATATCCCAACACTGGACAAACAGGGGGCTATAGGGGGAGAGGAGCTAAACACGATCAAAATCACTAAGGAAGTGGTACTCGGTAAAATAATGGGACTCAAGGCAGATAAATCACCTGGACCTGATGGCTTACATCCTAGAGTCTTGAAGGAAGTGGCGGTAGGGATTGTAGATGCATTGGTAATAATTTTTCAAAACTCCCTGGATTCCGCTAAGGTCCCGGCAGACTGGAAAACTGCTAATGTAACACCCTTATTTAAAAAGGGCAGTAGACAGAAGGCTGGTAACTATAGACCAGTTAGCCTAACATCTGTGGTAGGTAAAATTTTGGAGTCCATTATTAAGGAAACAGTAACAGGACATTTGGATAATCATAATTTAATAGGACAAAGTCAGCATGGTTTTACGAAGGGGAAGTCATGTTTGACAAATTTGCTGGAGTTCTTTGAGGAAGTAACATATAGAGTGGATAAAGGGGAACCAGTGGACGTAGTGTATTTAGACTTCCAAAAGGCATTTGACAAGGTGCCACACAAAAGATTATTGCTTAAGGTAAAAAATCACGGGATTGAGGGTAATATTCTGGCATGGATAGAGGATTGGCTATCTAACAGAAAGCAAAGAGTTGGGATAAATGGTTCATTCTCAGACTGGCAATCAGTAACTAGTGGTGTTCCACAGGGGTCAGTGCTGGGTCCCCAACTCTTTACAATCTATATTAACGATTTGGAGGAAGGGACCAAGTGTAACATATCAAAATTTGCAGATGATACAAAGATGGGAGGGAAAGTAGTGAGTGAGGAGGACATAAAAAACCTGCAAGGGGACATAGACAGGCTAAGTAAGTGGGCAGAGATTTGGCAGATGGAATACAACACTGGAAAGTGTGAGGTGATGCACTTTGGCAGGAAAAATCCTAGAGCAATTTATTATCTTAATGGCAAGAAACTGGAGAGTACTGAAGTGCAAAGGGATCTGGGGGTCCTGGTGCACGAAACTCAAAAGGTTAGTATGCAGGTGCAGCAAGTGATTAAGAAGGCAAATGGAATGTTGGCTTTCATTGCTAGGGGGATAGAATATAAAAATAGGGAGGTATTGCTTCAGTTGTACAAGGTATTGGTGAGACCGCACCTGGAATACTGCATACAGTTTTGGTGTCCTTACTTAAGGAAAGACATCCTTGCTCTCGAGGCAGTGCAAAAAAGGTTCACTCGGTTAATCCCGGGGATGAGGGGGTGGTCATATGAGGAGAGGTTGGGTAGATTGGGACTCTACTCATTGGAGTTCAGAAGAATGAGAAGCGATCTTATTGAAACATATAAGATTGTGAAGGGGTTGGATCGGGTGGATGCGGGGAGGATGTTCCTGATGACGGGTGAGACTAGAACTAGGGGACATAGTCTTAGAATAAGGGGCTGCTCTTTCAAAACTGAGATGAGGAGGAACTACTTCACTCAGAGGGTGGTAGGTCCATGGAATATGCTGCCACAAAAAGCTGTAGAAGCTACATCATTAAATAAATTTAAAACAGAAATAGACAGTTTCCTAGAAGTAAAGGGCATTAAGGGTTACGGGGAGCGGGCAGGAATTTGGACATGAGTCTAGGTTCGGATCGGTCATGGCCCTGTGGGTAGTGGAGCGGGCCCAGGGACCGTGTAGCCTGATTCTGCTCCTATTTCGTGTGTGCAATTCTGTTAGATGCAGGAGATGGTTCTGTGATAGTAGATTGGCGGTTAGGATCAGATCAGCCATGATCTTATTGAATGGCGGAGCAGGCTCGAGGGGCCGATTGGCCTACTCCTGCTCCTATTTCTTATGTTCTTATCATACATAATTTGTGTACAAACTATAGTGCATTTGTATATAATGCATATAATCTATAGTGTAATCATATGTATAATTTAGTGTAATGATGTGTAGAATCTACTGTGATTTTATGTGTATAGTCCGCAGTGCACTCATACCATGTCTATAATCTATAGTCCAATCATATATAATGTATACACACTATAGTGTAATCTTATACAATCTACAATGTAATCATAGCCAACGTGTATAATCTATGGTGTGATCCTATATATTGATGGTCCATTGTATACTTATATAACACAATTAATCTATACTACAATCATGTGTGTATAATCTATAGTGTGATCATATTATAGGTACAATCTAGTTAATCATATATAGTTTGCATAATCTATGGTATATTCATATATAATGTGTCTAATCTCTAGTATTTTCATCTACGTGTATAGTCTATAGCATAATTGTATACATGTATAATCTACAATATAGTTGTGCACTATGCATATACTCCATAGTATAATTGTATATACTGTGTATAATTTATAGTATAATGTATAATGCCTAGTGTCATCATATATAATGCAGTATAAACACATATAATGTACACGGCACTTAATCTGATCAAATGTCTATAATCCATAGTATAGTGTTTGATTTTTAAAAATGCATTCACAGAATGTGGGCGTCGCTGGCAATGCCAACTTTTATTGCCCATCCCTAATTGCCCTCGAGAAGGTGGTGGTGGGCCGCCGCCTTGAACCGCTGCAGTCCGTGTGGTGAATGTGCTCCCACAGTGCTGTTAGGGAGGGAGTTCCAGGATTTTGACCCAGCGACGATGAAGGAACTGCGGTATATTTTCAAGTCATGATAGACTGCAGACATGGTGCTCTGGTGGTGGAGGGAGTGAACGTTTAAGGTGGTGGATGGGGTGCCAATCAAGCGGGCTGCTTTGTGCTGGATGGTGTCGAGCATTTTGAGTGTTGTTGGAGCTGCACTCATCCAGGCAAGTGGAGAGTATTCCATCACACTCCTGACTCGTGCCTTGTAGATGGTAGAAAGGCTTTCGGGAATCAGGTGAGACACTAACTGCAGAATACCCAGCCTCTGACCTGCTCTTGTTGCCACAGTATTTATGTGGCTGGTCCAGTTAAGTTTCTGGTCAATGGTAACCCCCAGAATGTTGATGGTGGGGGATTCAGCGATGGAAATGCCGTTGAAAGTCAATGGGAGGTGGTTATGCTCCCTCTTGTTGGGAGATGGTCAATGCCTGGCACTTGTGGCATGAATGTTACTTGCCACTTATAAGCCCACCAGGGCCCTGTGTACACAGACTGAGACCCAAAACTTTGTTGAAGGGCTCGTGGGGGAAGCAAACGCTGATCATTTTATTCCACTTTCATTTCATATTAATGCTTGAATAAAGCAGTCAACTCACAGAAATATTGGCTTTCACAGACGATTTATTAATTATAATCTGAGTTTGATTATAAATCCTGAAGCAGGAACAGAATCTGCCCTGTATCTCTCAGCCTGACCAGTGACAAGTTACCCTTTGGGTGAGGATTGTTGTCACTGTGTCTGCAATCTCCTGCAGGGTTAAGACAGACTTGCATTTATACAGCGGCTTTCCCGACCTCAGGACGTCCCAAAGCACTTTACAGCAAATTAAGTACTTTTGAAGTGTAATCACTTGTAGGAAAGGCGGCAGTAATTTGTGCACAGCATGATCCCACAAACAGCAATGTGATAATGACCAGATAATCTGTTTGTGATGTTGATTGAGGGATAAATATTGGCCTAGGACCCCGGGGAGAACTCCCCTGCTTCTCTTCGAATAATGGCTGTGGGATCTTTTACGTCCGCCTGCGAGGGTAGACAAGGTCTCGGTTTAACGTCTCATCCGCAAGATGGCACCTCTGACAGTGCAGCACTCGCTCAGTACTGGTTGCTCCTATTTTGGGATCTCTCCACCTTCCTGTTCACAAACCCAGGTTAATGAGAGGTGGAGACCTGGTACTTCATGCAGTTACGACCGCAAATCGAGCTTTAACCGAAGGAAGGATCCCAGGGGTCGAAATTGGGACAACCTCACCAATAATAAAATTAAAACTTGGTGCAGCAATGATTTTCCACCACTAGCTGGCAGCAGGCACATTCAGTGATCAGACCATAGCCTATTTACAAACAACTTGCATTTATATAGCGCCTTTAACGTAGAAAAATATCCCAAGGCACTTCACAGAAGCGTGATCAGACTAAAATAAAGGCAGAGCCAAAGTGGGAGATTTTAGGGGGGGATGACCAAAAGTTTGGTCAGAGGTAGGTTTTAAGGAGCGTCTTAAAGGAGGAGAGAAAGTGGAGGGGTTTAAGGAGAGAATGAATTCCAGAGCATCAGGCCTAGACGGCTGAAGGCACGGCCGCCAATGGTGGTACGATAAGGAACGGGATGAACAAGAGGCCAGAGCGAGAGGAAAGCACGAGACAGACACCTGGAGGTAGAACAGAATTACTGAATCAAACTCTCCTCCGTGGAGATCTAAACATCAAGTTAACCAATTCTGATTGGGAAGGGGATGCATTTTCAGGGGTGGGGAGCACACCTCTGCAGTGACCCTGGGTGAAGGGGATGCATTTTCAGGGGTGGGGAGCACACCTCTGCAGTAACCCTGGGTGAAGGGGATGCATTTTCAGGGGTGGGGAGCACACCTCTGCAGTGACCCTGGGTGAAGGGGATGCATTTTCAGGGGTGGGGAGCACACCTCTGCAGTGACCCTGGGTAGATCTGATTTCTAATTTGTCCCCCACCCCCGCTCATGAGACCTTGAGCTGATTACTCACTTGTGACCCTTGAACATAGATGGTTAAAAGCAGACTGCGTTTGATAGACACCCAAGACCCTTCAATCGTGCGGGGAGAAGGGGCAAACCATTCCTTTTCCCAGGTGCGTGATTTCACCTCTCTCCCTTCAGTTTGGAACTGGACTCAGCCCCTGAATCTCAACATGACTGACCCTGATCCCAGATACAGGATTGGGATGGATCAGGTCACCGACAGCAATAAAATACCCAACCCGGGAGGGAGGGACAGGTATTCAATTGTTTTTCTTGTTTCCAGCCCTTTCCTAAAGCTGCTAACTGTTGCTGGAGCCTGTTATATATTTAATAACTGCTCCAGAACCTCTCCCACGCCCCAGGTCACGCATTGTAACAAGCTCGCGCAGCACCCCCGGCTGCCCCCTATTTACAAAGCTTGGAAAATAGGAACAGGAGGAGGCCATTCAGCCCCACGAGCCATTCAGCCAGATCATGGCTGATCTGTACCTTAACTCCACTTACCCGCCTTGGTTCCGTAACCCTGAATATCCTGACCCAACAAAAATCTATCAATCTCAGTTTTGAAATTTTCAATTGACCCCCAGCCTCGACAGCTTTTTTGGGGGAGAGAGTTCCAGATTTCCACTGCCCTTTGTGTGAAGAAGTGCTTCCTGACATCACCCCTGAACGGCCTGGCTCTAATTTTAAGGTTCTGCCCCCTTGTTCTGGACTCCCCCACCAGAGAAAATCGTTTCTCTCTCTCTACCCCATCAACTCCAATAATCATCTTGAACATCTCAAGTAGATCACCCCTTAATCTTCTATACTTGAGGGAATACAAGCCTCGTCTCTGCAACCTGCCCTCATAATTTAACCCTTTTACCTCCGGTACCATTCTGGTGAAACACAGCTTGTGGAGGTTGACAGCTGGTTTCTCCCTAATCCTCACTGTCCCGCACAACTGGACACCAGCTGGATGTTAAGCTCTTTCCGAAGCTCCCTGGTTTTGATGGGATACATTCAACCCACCACCTCCCATAACTACGTCGACCAATACCACAGTCCCCACCTCGCAAACATGACCGGAACCATAGGCTATTGGCCCTATACAGGATTGTTGGTGTTCCCAGACCTGTACCCCAGTGTTATACACTGACAGACCTGTACCCACCAGTACTGTAACCCGTGTTATACAGTGACAGACCTGTAGCCACCAGTAATGTACCCGTGTTATACAGTGACAGGCCTGTACCCCGTGTTATACAGTGACAGACCTGTGCCCACCAGTAATGTACCCGTGTTATACAGTGACAGACCTGTACCCACCAGTACTGTAACCCATGTTATACAGTGACAGGCCTGTACCCACCAGTACTGTACCCGTGTTATAGTGACAGACCTGTACCCACCAGTACTGTACCCTAGTGTTATACAGTGACACACTTGTACCCACCAGTACTGTACCCCAGTGTTATACAGTGACAGACCTGTATCCACCAGTACTATACCCGTTATACAGCGACAGACCTTTACCTACCAGTACTGTACCCGTGTTATAGTGACAGACCTGTACCCACCAGTACTGTACCCCAGTGTTATAGTGACAGACCTGTATCCACCAGTACTATACCCGTTATACAGCGACAGACCTTTACCTACCAGTACTGTACCCGTGTTAGTGACAGACCTGTACCCACCAGTACTGTACCCGTTATACAGCGACAGACCTTTACCTACCAGTACTGTACCCCAGTTATATACCCGTGTTATATAGTGACAGACCTGTACCCACCAGTACTGTACCCGTGTTATACAGTGACAGACCTGTACCCACCAGTACTGTACCCCAGTGTTATACAGTGACAGACCTGTACCCAGTGTTATATAGTGACAGACCTGTACCCACCAGTACTGTACCCCAGTGTTAATGTCACACCTGTACCCACCAGTCCTGTACCCGTTATAGTGACTCACCTGTACCCAACAGTACTGTACCCCAGTGTTATACAGTGACAGACCTGTACCCACCAGTACTGTACCCGTTATACAGTGACAGACCTGTACCCACCAGTACTGTACCAGTGTTATAGTGACTCACCTGTACCCACCAGTACTGTACCCGTTATACAGTGACAGACCTGTACCCACCAGTACTGTACCCGTGTTACACAGTGACAGACCTGTACCCACCAGTACTGTACCCCAGTTTTATAGAGTGACAGACCTGTACCCACCAGTACTGTACCCCAGTTTTATAGAGTGACAGACCTGTACCCACCAGTACTGTACCCATGTTACACAGTGACAGACCTGTACCCACCAGTACTGTACCTCAGTTTTATAGAGTGACAGACCTGTACCCACCAGTACTGTACTCGTGTTATACAGTGACAGACCTGTACCCGCCAGTACTGTACCCGTTATACAGTGACAGACCTGTACCCACCAGTACTGTACCCGTGTTACACAGTGACAGACCTGTACCCACCAGTACTGTACCCCAGTTTTATAGAGTGACAGACCTGTACCCACCAGTACTGTACTCGTGTTATACAGTGACAGACCTGTACCCGCCAGTACTGTACCCCAGTTTTATAGAGTGACAGACCTGTCCCCACCAGTACTGTACCCCAGTTTTATACAGTGACAGACCTGTACCTACCAGTACTGTACCCATGTTATACAGTGACAGACCTGTACCCACCAGTACTGGACCCAGTGTTATACAGTGACAGACCTGTACCCACCAGTACTGTACCCCAGTGTTATACAGTGACAGAGCTGTACCCACAAGTACTGTACCCGTGTTATATAGTGACAGACCTGTACCCACCAGTACTGTACCCCAGTGTTAGTGACACACTTGTACTCACCAGTACTGTACTCCAGTGTTATACAGTGACAGAGCTGTACCCACAAGTACTGTGTCGTGTTATACAGTGACAGACCTGTACCCACCAGTACTGTACCCCAGTGTTAGTGACAGACCTGTACCCACCAGTACTGTACCCCAGTGTTATACAGCGACAGACCTGTACCCACCAGTACTGTACCCCAGTGTTATACAGTGACAGACCTGTACCCACCAGTACTGTACCCCAGTGTTATACAGTGACAAACCTGTACCCACCAGTACTGTACCCCAGTGTTATACAGTGACAGACCTGTACCCACCAGTATTGTACCCCAGTGTTATACAGTGACAAACCTGTACCCACCAGTACTGTACCCCAGTGTTATACAGCGACAGACCTGTACCCACCAGTACTGTACCCGTGTTATACAGCGACAGACCTGTACCCACCAGTACTGTACCAGTGTTATAGAGCGACAGACCTGTACCCACCAGTACTGTACCCGTGTTATACAGCGACAGACCTGTACCCACCAGTACTGTACCCCAGTGTTATACAGCGACAGACCTGTACCCACCAGTACTGTACCCCAGTGTTATACAGTGACAGACCTGTACCCACCAGTACTGTACCCCAGTGTTATACAGTGACAGACCTGTACCCACATACACACACACATGAAATGGACTCCTGCTCCGCTCTAAACATGCGGCTTTTCATTAACGATACACTTTTTGTTTCTACTACAAAATCACTTTTATACAGAAGTCACTCATGGTGAACGCCTACAGTACAAATATACAGGATAACAGAAAGATCACTTTGCATTTTAATTAGAAATCTAAAGTCATTGACATTGGTTTGTCATAAGCTGTTGCGGAGCTGTGGGGACATGGAGTGGAGTGGAGGGGAGAGGAATGCAGCCCAGTGACGTAAAGCTGCAGGGATTGTGGGGGCCCGCTGCAGGAAACTCAAACACAGCAGCTGATGGCACACTGAGCGTCACACTGATGGCACACTAACGGCACACTGGGTGTCACACCGATGGCACACTGGGTCACAGTGAGCGTCACACTGAGGGTCACACTAACGGCACACTGAGCGTCAGTGAGGGGCACACTGAGCGTCACAGTGAGCGTCACACTGACGGCACAGTGACCAACACACTGACGGCACAGTGACCAACACACTGACCGACAATCCTCACTAGAGGTCACGAGGACAAAATGCGAGGCCACGAAAATAAAAGGTTTGCATATGAATTCATCCAATCGAATGGCTGGATCTCTGGTCCTTGTTTGCTGATTGGCAAATTTCGAATGCAGACTATTAAACTGATTTTTTTGTGGTTCCATAAATTTGATTGGATGTTTTGCCTTTCAAGTGCACCAATCAGAGGGGCTGGATTTGGTTCCCGCAGTGAGGTCACTCTGGTCATTATTAACACATCTTTGGGTCCGGACATTCAATAAGGCCATCCCGAATCGTCACCGGCTCCGCAAGCCCAGCGAGAGGTCTCGGGACAAAGATTGTCATCTTCATTAACTTCACTCGTTATGCAAATCAAACAGATTTTTGTCGAGATTTGAAGCAACCATTGCCAGTCAAGATTTTATCTTACTGTTTACTTTTTTTGTGGATTGTGTCTTCATTGAGATGAGGGACATTAGTGCGGGGGATTAGAACACTGTCCATTACAGGCAGGACTGTCCCATCAAACACACCCAGGGCAGGTACAGCACGGGTTAGATACAGAGTAAAGCTCCCTCTACACTGTCCCATCAAACACTCCCAGGGCATGTACAGCACGGGTTAGATACAGAGTAAAGCTCCCTCTACACTGTCCCATCAAACACTCCCAGGGCAGGTACAGCACGGGTTAGATACAGAGTAAAGCTCCCTCTACACTGTCCCATCAAACACACCCAGGGCAGGTACAGCACGGGTTAGATACAGAGTAAAGCTCCCTCTACACTGTCCCATCAAACACTCCCAGGGCAGGTACAGCACGGGTTAGATACAGAGTAAAGCTCCCTCTACACTGTCCCATCAAACACACCCAGGGCAGGTACAGCACGGGTTAGATACAGAGTAAAGCTCCCTCTACACTGTCCCATCAAACACTCCCAGGGCATGTACAGCACGGGTTAGATACAGAGTAAAGCTCCCTCTACACTGTCCCATCAAACACTCCCAGGGCATGTACAGCACGGGTTAGATACAGAGTAAAGCTCCCTCTACACTGTCCCATCAAACACTCCCAGGGCAGGTACAGCACGGGTTAGATACAGAGTAAAGCTCCCTCTACATTGTCCCATCAAACACTTCCAGGGCAGGCACAACACGGGTTAGATACAGAGTAAAGCTCCCTCTACTTTGCTGTTATGATCCCAGTTGGTGTAGGTCTGTGGGCCCTGTCACGCCAGGCACTGGGTTGAAACAGCCAAACTCCTTTCACCTCCAACCCTTCCAGGGAGCCGAGGAGACCATCTCAATCTGGGCTGGACATGTGTAACCCAATCCCTGAAACCAGCACCTCGAGACAAGTGGCAGAGACTGCTGGCAGCAGGTCCTGGAGCTCACCCCAAGTGGGCAGCTTCAGTCCCCGAGGGAGGCGACTGCCATTCGCAGGGAAGCCGCTCAGCTGGTGTTTGGCCAGACAGTGCAGATTCCGAGTGGAAGTTTGCAAACAGTAAACCAGAGTTTATTGTAGGAAATAGAAAATCCTCAAGGCTGGAGACGTGATGTGGAGGCATTAAGGGTTTCAATAAGTTAGTATCCAGTCCAAGACCAACCTTTGCCCTTGACCCACGTTTGGGTTTGGCCTCTTGCGTCTTGGGATTCAATCATCCAATTACAATCAAACCCAACTAGCGATTGGCTGGCTCCTGAATTAGGAACTTTATTTGGGTGGGGTGGGGCGCTGAAATCTCAGACTGACAATACCTTGATGGTAGAATGGCGCCCACTCAGTGCGTGTGGGAGAGGGGAGCAGGTGCTTCAAGCACTCGAGTCTTTAACGGGACAGTAATGGGCCCTGTGCCACCATCAGCTCAACTCTCTACCAGCCTCACACCACTGAAGGAAGTTAAAGAGAGCGGACAGTCTCTGGTATCTTAAAGACCTTCACAGAAGTTTCTGGAACACTGGCATGGCTTTGTCTGTGGTTTTTCTCTTTTAATGACATTGACAGTACCAGTCCCTAAATCCATGGGCGATCTGTAGACTTTGGTTTCTATTGGTACTAATGCCAGAGTTTGGTCCCAACTCGTTCCTCTTCTCTCACTGAAGAAAAGTTGATCAAGGTAGACGTTGATACTGGCAGATGTTGATACTGGCAGATGTTGACCAAGATGGACCTTGGTGACAGATGATGATCATGATAGATGTTGATAATAACAGATGCTGATTAGGCACCAGGATTGGCCGCAGCCCCTCGCTCCTCCATCCCCCAACCAGCGCCATGATGGGTTTACAGTTTGTTCTAAGGCCTCAGTGCCCACTCACACTGGCATCGAAAGCTCATCGTACTCATCCAGACCCTCCTTCTCGTCAAAGGTGGGCTGGGCATCATCAGCATCAAGCTGCAAGAAGAGAACACCATGAGTTGGCAGAAAGGTAAGCAGAGGTTCAAATACAGGATCTACAACGACACTGACAGCAAACGTACCGCAGGCCACTGCACAGATGAGGGGGACTGAATGGACTGGACATTAGAGAGCTGAGGTGGGATCATATTGACTGGCTATTAGAGAGTCGAGGGGGATTGTATGGACTGAACATTAGAGCTCTGGGGGGATCGTATTGACTGGATATTAAGACAGCTGAGGGGGATTCATCCACCTGTGATGCACTTGTCCCCACTAAAACCATTCCTCTCTCTGAACCTGGTCATTCCACCTGGTATAGCCCTCATCTCCGCTCTCTTAAGTCCAAGGGATGTAGACTTGAACGGTTATAGTGGACAACTGGTTTGGTCATTCATCGCCAGATCTGGCTGGAACATAAAGCGTTACCGGGTCCTGCTCTCCTCTGTCAAAACTGCTCACTGTTCCAGGATCATCCTGGAATGCAAAGATAACCCCCGGCTTCTTTTCTCCACTACAAACCGTCTCCTTAAACCCCTCTCCCCTGTCTCCTCCACCCTCACCGCCAACAAGTGTGAGGAGCTCATGGACTTCTTTGTCACTAAGATTGAGACCATCCTTTTAGCTGGCTCTGCCACTTCCCTCCCTTCCCTATGCTCACCAAGCCAAACTTCCCCGAAGTTTCCCCCCTACCCTAGCCCTGAACTTGCATCTTTCTCCAGTTGCTCTCCTATTACCCCTCATGCCCTCTCTGAGCTCATCTTGACCATGAGACCCACCTCCTGCTCCCTCGACGCTATTCCCACCAAACTGCGGACCACCCAACTTCCCTTCCTGGTCCCCATGTTAGCTGATATTGTTAACGGTTCCCTCTCCTCAGGTACTGTCCCCCTCACATTCAGATCTGCCATCATCACCCCTCTCCCCACCCTTGACCCCTCTGTCCTAGCAAACTACCGTCCGATCTCTAACCAACACGGTGGCATAGTGGTTAGCACTGGTGCCTCACAGCGCCAGGGACCCAGGTTCGAATCTGACCTCGGGTGACTGTCTGTGTGGAGTTTGCACATTCTCCCCGTGTCTGCGTGGGTTTCCTCCGGGTGCTCCGGTTTCCTCCCACAGTCCAAAAATGTGCGGGTTAGGTTGATTTGGCTATGATAAATTGACCCTTAGTGTTAGGGGGGTATTAAATATGTGGGGTTATGGGGATAGGATGGGATATGTTAGGGGGAATTAAATACGTGGGGTTACGGGGGTAGGGTGGGATATGTGTACTGTGGGGATTAAAGCAGGGACAGGGTACTGGATTTGGATGATCAGCCATGATCGTATTGAATGGTGGAGCAGGCTCGACGGGCCGAATGGCCTACTCCTGCTCCTAGATTCTATGTTTCTATGTTTCTAACCTCCCTTTCCTCTCCAAAGTCCTTGAATGTGTTGTTGCCTCCCAAATCCGTGCCCATCTTTCCCAGAACTCCATGTTTGAATACCTCCAATCAGGTTTCTGCCCCTGCCACAGTACTGAAACGGCCCTTATCAAAGTCACAAATGACATTCTATGTGAGTGTGACCATGGTAAACTATCCCTCCTCGACCTGACTGCAGCCTTTGACACGGTTCACCACACCAACCTCCTTCTACGTCTCTCCTCCGTGATCTAGCTAGGTGGGACTGCCCTCGCCTGGTTCCACTCCTATCTAGCCAGAGAATCACCTGCAACGGCTTCTCTTCCCACTCCCGCATCGTTATCTCTGGTGTCGCCAAGGATCTATCCTTGGCCCCTTCTATTTCTCATCTACATGCTGCCCCTCGGCGACATCATCCGAAAACACAGCGTCATTTTCCACAGGTACGCTGATGACACCCAGCTCTACCTCACCACCACATCTCTCAAGCCCTCCACTGCCTCTGATTTGCCACGACAGCCAATAAAATTTTCTCCAACTAAATATTGGGAAGACCGAAGCCATTGTCTTCGGTCTCTGCCACAAACTCCGTTTCCTAGCCACTGACTCCATCCCTCTTCCTGCCAGACTGTTCGCAACCTTGGTGTCGTATTTGATCCCAAGTTCAGCTTCCGACCACATATCAACTCCATCACTAAAGCCGTCTACTTCCACCACCGTAACATGGCCCGACCCTGCCCCTGCCTCAGTTCATCTGGTGCTGAAACCCTCATCCATGCCTTTGTTACCTCTAGACTCAACTATTCCAATGCTCTCCTGGCCGGCCTCCCACCTTGCACTCTCTGCATAAGAAACATAAGAAATAGGAGCAGGAGTAGGCCATTTGGCTCCTCGAGCCTGCTCCGCCATTCAATAAGATCATGGCTGATCTGATCTTGGGCTCAGTTCCATTTTCCTGCCCACTCCCCATAACCCTTCATTCCCTTATTGTTCAAAAATCTGACCAAACCTCCACACTGCAAACTTGAGCTCATCCAAAAATCTGCTGCCCGTATCCTAACTCGCACCAAGTCTCGTTCACCCATCACCCCTGTGCTCACTGACTTACATTGGCTCCCAGTTGAGCAACACCTTGATTTTAAAATTCTCATCCTTGTTTTCAAATCCCTCCATGGCCTCGCGCTCCCTATCTCTGTAACCTCCTCCAGTCCTACAACCCTCTGCGATCTCTACATTCCTCCAAATCTGGCCTCTTGCGCATCCCTGATTTTAATCGCTCCACCATTGATGGCCGCGCCTTCAGCTGTCAAGGCCCTAAACTCTGAAATTCCCTCCCTAAACCTCTCCACTTCTCTCTCCTCCTTTAAGATGGTCCTTAAAACCGACCTCTTTGACCTGTCCTAATGTCTCATGTGGCTCGGTGTCAAATTTTGTTTGATAACGCTCCTGTGAAGCACCTTGGGACATTTTACTACGTTAAAGGCACTATATAAATACAAGTTGTTGCCATTATGAAAGTTACTCAACACTGGCCATTTGGCGTATGGAGCAGGGTGATCTGGATACACTCAGTCAAGGATTCCTCGAGTGCCAAAGCCCAATCTCTCCCGAAGAACACTTACACATTTCATCTCTCGATCCGTGAAGATTCTGGTGAGCGCGAAAACCTTCAAAGGCACAGTCAAGATGAGCACGAAGGGGAAAGCGAGAGAGGCAGCAGAGGACATGACAGCCCAGAGTACCCCCAGACAGAGGAGCTGGATAATGGTGAACAAGTGCATCCGAAGGGTCTTCACCTGAAAACGAGACAACACTGTTACACACCCACCGGGCCAAATGCACACACCTGCTCCCCGCCTCGCCCATCCGCCTCGCGCATGCCCCGCTCGCCCCTGCCTCGCCCATGAGCCCCCCCGCCTCGTGCATGCCCCGCCCGCCGCCCCCGCCCATCCTTGCCCATCCACCCCCCCGCCTCGCCCACCCGCCCCCGCCTCGTGCACACCCATCTGTCCCCCCACCTCGCGCACGCCCACCCGCCCCCTGCATGCCCCACCCGCCCCCACCTCGTGTACGCCCACCCGCATGCCACGCCCGCCCCCACGCCTCATGCACGCCCGCCCCCGCGCACACCCGCCTGCCCGTCCAACCCCCGCCTCGCGCACGCCCGCCCATCCCCCGCCTCGTGTACAAGGTGGGTTTGACTCACCTTCTGGACGTACACATGATCTGGATGGTGCTTTGAAGGCATCAGGAGCAGCTGCATGCGTTCGTACAGCTCGATGCCGTTCAGCGAAGTGACACCCATGTAGAGGAAGATCCCAAACAGCACAGCCAGTGGGATCTTTCGTAGGAGGTCGCCAATTACAATGGACAGGCCTAGAAAACAGAAGGCCCATATTGTTTACAACAAAAGGAGGTGGGAATAACTAAAGGGGAGGGAAGAATCAAGGAAAGAAAGAAACTAATGAAAGAAAGAAAGAAATTAGAAAAAGAGAAGGAAAGAATATATAGCTCTTTCAAAGGTTGTGGAAGCAGATTCAATAGTAACTTTCAAAAGGGAATTGGATAAATACTTGAAGGGGAAAAATTTGCAGGGCTATAGGTAAAGAGCAGGGAGTGGGATTAATTGGAGAGCTCAAAGGGCTGGCACAGGCACGATGGGCCGTATGGCCTCCTATGTGCTAAAAGTTTCTGTGATCTAATACGGCTTAGACATTGAGAGCAAGTGGCAATGGTGAGGATGAGGGAGGGAGAGCGAGTGGTGATGGTGAGGGAGAGCGAGTGGTGATGGTGAGGGTGAAGGAGGGAGAGCGAGTGACGATGGTGAGGGAGAGCGAGTGACGATGGTGAGGGTGAGGGAGAGCGAGTGGCGATGGGGAGGGTGAAGGAGGGAGAGCGAGTGACGATGGTGAGGGTGAGGGAGGGAGAGCGAGTGGCGAGGGAGAGCGAGTGGCGATGGTGAGGGTGAGGGAGAGCGAGTGGCGATGGGGAGGGTGAGTGGCGAGTGCGATGGGGAGGGTGAGGGAGAGCGAGTGACGATGGTGAGGGTGAGGCAGAGCGAGTGGCGATGGGGAGGGTGAGTGGCGATGGGGAGGGTGAGGGAGAGCGAGTGGCGATGGTGAGGGAGGGAGAGCGAGTGGCGATGGGGAGGGTGAGGGAGAGCGAGTGGCGATGGGGAGGGTGAGTGGCGATGGGGAGGGTGAGGGAGAGCGAGTGACGATGGTGAGGGTGAGGCAGAGCGAGTGGCGAGGGAGAGCGAGTGGCGAGGGAGAGCGAGTGGCGATGGTGAGGGGAGGAGGGAGAGCGAGTGGCGATGGGGAGGGTGAGGGAGGGAGAGCGAGTGGCGAGGGAGAGCGAGTGGCGATGGTGAGGGTGAGGGAGGGAGAGCGAGTGGCGAGGGAGAGCGAGTGGCGATGGTGAGGGTGAGGGAGGGAGAGCGAGTGGCGAGGGAGAGCGAGTGGCGATGGTGAGGGTGAGGGAGGGAGAGCGAGTGGCGATGGGGAGGGTGAGGGAGGGAGAGCGAGTGGCGATGGGGAGGGTGAGGGAGAGCGAGTGACGATGGTGAGGGTGAGGGAAAGCGAGTGGCGATGGGGAGGGTGAGGGAGGGAGAGGGAGGGAGAGCGAGTGGCGATGGGGAGTGGTGATGGGGAGGGTGAGGGAGGGAGAGCGAGTGGCGATGGGGAGGGTGAGCGAGTGACGATGGGGAGGGTGAGGGAGGGAGAGCGAGTGGCGATGGGGAGGGTGAGGGAGGGAGAGGGAGGGAGAGCGAGTGGCGATGGGGAGGGTGAGGGAGGGAGAGCGAGTGGCGATGGGGAGGGTGAGCGAGTGGCGATGGGGAGGGTGAGGGAAGGAGAGCGAGTGGCGATGGGGAGGGTGCGGAGAGTGAGTGGGCGATGGGGAGGGTGAGGGAGGGAGAGCGAGTGGCGATGGGGAGGGTGAGGGAGAGCGAGTGACGATGGTGAGGGTGAGGGAAAGCGAGTGGCGATGGGGAGGGTGAGGGAGGGAGAGCGAGTGACGATGGGGAGGGTGAGGGAGGGAAAGCAAGTGGCGATGGGGAGGGTGAGGGAGGAGAGCGAGTGGCGATGGGGAGGGTGAGCGAGTGGCGATGGGGAGGGTGAGCGAGTGACGATGGGGAGGGTGAGGGAGGGAAAGCGAGTGGCGATGGGGAGGGGTGAGGGAGGGAGAGTGGCGATGGGGAGGGTGAGGGAGGGAGAGTGAGTGGCGATGGGGAGGGTGAGGGAGGGAGAGGGAGGGAGAGTGAGTGGCGATGGGGAGGGTGAGGGAGGGAAAGCGAGTGACGATGGGGAGGGTGAGGGAGGGAGAGCGAGTGACGATGGGGAGGGTGAGGGAGGGAGAGCGAGTGACGATGGGGAGGGTGAGGGAGGGAGAGCGAGTGGCGATGGGGAGGGTGAGGGTGAGTGAGTGGCGATGGGGAGGGTGAGGGACAGCGAGTGACGATGGGGAGGGTGAGGGAAAGCGAGTGACGATGGGGAGGGTGAGCGAGTGACGATGGGGAGGGTGCGGGAGGGAGAGTGGCGATGGGGAGGGTGAGCGAGTGACGATGGGAGGGTGAGGGAGGGAGAGCGAGTGACGATGGGGAGGGTGCGGGAGGGAGAGTGAGTGGCGATGTTCACTTACCCACCAGGACTCCTACCACCAGCCCGGTTACCCGCTGCTCCTTGACTTCTTGGATCTTGGGCTTGTCACCGGGAGCCACGGACTTGCTCATGACGGTCAGTGCGTTTGCGTGGGTGACGCTTCTGACAGTGGCAGCAGCGAGCCAGGGCAAGCCGAACACGGCTGCCACGCCCCCCGATGCCACGATGATCAGTAGGTCCAAGTGGAATCCGGAGCCTTTGGTCAGCAGCCTCTCCTTCTTACTGATTATCAATCTGCGGGGATGGGGGGGAGATTGAGTTAGGTCACCGTCAAACTACCTGGAGCAGCTGAGAGCATCGCACCAGCCGGTCACATAATAGTGCAGCACAGAGCCGCCCAGTCACTATATCACAGCACAGACCCCCCCCCAGTCACAATATCACAGCACAGACCCCCCCCCAGTCACAGCACAGACCCCCCCCAGTCACTATATCACAGCACAGACCCCCCCGTCACTATATCACAGCACAGACCCCCCCAGTCACTATATCACAGCACAGACCCCCCCCAGTCACTATATCACAGCACAGACCACCCCCCCGTCACTATATCACAGCACAGACCACCCCGCCCCCCGTCACTATATCACAGCACAGACCCCCCCCAGTCACTATATCACAGCCCCCGTCACTATATCACAGCACAGACCCCCCCGTCACTATATCACAGCACAGACCACCACCACCCCCCCCAGTCACTATATCACAGCACAGACCCCCCCCAGTCACTATATCACAGCACAGACCCCCCCCCCCGTCACTATATCACAGCACAGACCACCCCCCCCCGTCACTATATCACAGCACAGACCACCCCCCCCCACTCACTATATCACAGCACAGAGCCCCCCCCGTCACTATATCACAGCACAGACCCCCCCCCACCCCCCAGTCACTATATCACAGCACAGACCCCCCCCCACCCCCCAGTCACTATATCACAGCACAGACCCCCCCCAGTCACTATATCACAGCACAGACCCCCCCCAGTCACAGCACAGACCCCCACCAATCACTATATCACAGCACAGACCCCCCCCAGTCACAGCACAGACCCCCCCAGTCACTATATCACAGCACAGATCCCCCCCCACCCCCCAGTCACTATATCACAGCACAGACCCCCCCCCAGTCACTATATCACAGCACAGACCCCCCCCAGTCACAGCACAGACCCCCACCAATCACTATATCACAGCACAGACCCCCCCCAGTCACAGCACAGACCCCCACCAATCACTATATCACAGCACAGACCCCCCCCAGTCACAGCACAGACCCCCACCAATCACAGCACAGACCCCCCCCAGTCACAGCACAGACCCCCCCCCCCAAGTCACTATATCACAGCACAGACCACCCCCAGTCACAGCACAGACCCCCCCCCAAGTCACTATATCACAGCACAGACCCCCCCCCAGTCACAGCACAGACCCCCACCAATCACTATATCACAGCACAGACCCCCCCCCGTCACAGCACAGACCCCCACCAATCACTATATCACAGCACAGACCCCCCCCAGTCACAGCACAGACCCCCACCAATCACAGCACAGACCCCCCCCAGTCACAGCACAGACCCCCCCCAAGTCACTATATCACAGCACAGACCACCCCCAGTCACAGCACAGACCCCCCCCCAAGTCACTATATCACAGCACAGACCCCCCCCCAGTCACTATATCACAGCACAGACCCCCCCCCCAGTCACTATATCACAGCACAGACCCCCCTCGCCAGTCACTATATCACAGCACAGACCACCCCCGCCAGTCACTATATCACAGCACAGACCCCCCCCGCCAGTCACTATATCACATCAGAAACCACTAACACATGTACATTTGCTGATTTACTGACACGATGATCTTTCCGCCATGACCTGAGCAGGAGACACACAGAGCCAGGCCTTTCGCAACCCACCCACTCAGCTTTATTCAGTTTAAATGTGCAGGGCAATCCAAGGGCCGGTAATTATCCCTCGGTTTGTCCCCACTTGCCTCGGCTCTCCCGAAGCCCAGTGTGAACTCTGAGGATCGTCTGTTAAAGTGGTCTTACAGAACGGAGGCTCAGAACAACAATGTGGGAGAGCAGCACACAGAGCGAGTCTGCCCTTGCTCTCTCGCAACCGATATAGAGAGGAACAGAGCCCGACGTCTCTGCACTTCTCTCAATCCTCTGTAAGGGTGCAGTGTGGAATCAGCTTGGGGCAGTCCCTATCCATTGGGCTGAAGTTCAGACTGTAAACCCATCGTAACTCAGCTCAAACTGGTCATCACAAAGGACTCACGTGGTGATCATGGTCTCCATGAAGATGAGGATGAAGACCAGGACAGCGGGAATCACACTGGCGAACATCATCCAAATGGGGAAATCCCCGTTCTTCCCCAGAGGATTAATGATCCAACCTCGCTTCTCCGGGGAGGTGACAGACAGACCCGTCGGAACGCTCAGTTTCTGAAAGAAAGACACAGGCAGTTGGGAGGGAATCCTATCAAATCAACACATAACTCAATACTCAGGAGTGATGGGCAGGTAACAGTCATCTCTCTGGGCACTGCAGGTCACTGTCCTATCAAACACTCCCAGGGCAGGTACAGCACAGGTTAGAAACAGAGTAAAGCTCCCTCTACACTGTCCCATCAAACACTCCCAGGGCAGGTACAGCACGGGTTAGATACAGAGTAAAGCTCCCTCTACACTGTCCCATCAAACACTCCCAGGGCAGGTACAGCACGGGTTAGATACAGAGTGAAGCTCCCTCTACACTGTCCCATTATACTGTGGGGGAAAGTGCAGGGGAGTAGGACTAATTGGAGAGCTCTTTCAAAGAGCCGGCACAGGCACGATGGGCTGAACAGCCTCCTTCTGTGCTGTAAGGTTCTATGAATGGCCACCTGAGTATGAGACGAGGTCCCAGAGAGCATCTAGTGCTGCCGAGGGAGGATTGGGGTAGGGGGGGGGGGGGGGGGGGGGGAGCGAGGGGATAATTGGGGAAAAATGAAGACAGTAAAGGGGACCTGCAGAGTTAGCCTCTCACCTGGGTGAAGGTCTCCTGGATGGAATAGTCGACTAGAACCATGATGAGGATGGCTATCGGAACACCAAAATCTCCGATCACTCGGCGAATCTGCAACACATACAAAGTGCTGTTAACCTTTTGAAAATACTTTTAAATGTTAGATAAAAGTTATTCTTTTGTTTCAGCCTGCTTCACGCTCTACAGCACCCACACGCTCTGCGACCAGCTCTGTGACTAAGAGCAATGAGCTGATCCTTCACCAATTTCCTTAGCCTGGTGCATCTAACCTGTGAGCTTATTGGGAGCTATATCATTCTCACTTCTTGTCAGTTTTGCACTGGATATCCTCTGGGGTTCAGTGTCATTGGTCACTCCTGTAAGCGATCCTGTGTCCTATACAATCTGGAATGCACCCCAGTTGGTAGCATGCTCGCCTCTGAGTCGGAAAGTCGTGGGTTCAAGTTCCACTCCAGAGACTTGAGCACAGATTCCAGGCTCACAGTCCAGTGCAATACTGAGGGAGTGCTACACCGTCGGCGGTGCCATCTTTCAGATTAGATGTTAAACCGAGGTCCCGTCTGCCCTCTCAGGTGGACGTAAAAGATTCCGTGGCTCTTTTTGAAGAGGAGCAAGGGAGTTCTCCCAGTGTCCTGGCTAATATTTGGCCGGAAACAGATTATCTGGTCATTTATCTCATTACTGTTTGTGCGACCTTGCTGGGCACAAATTGGCTGCCATGATTCCTACATTACAACAGTCTCTACTCTTCAAAAGTAGTTTACTGAATGTGAAGCACATTGGGTCATATTGGGGTTGTGAAAGGCGCATTACAAATGCAATTTCTTTCACTCGGATTGTAACAGAGAATCAATACTCTGTACACCAACACAACACACGTTTCCCTTTACAAAAGCGCCCCATTGAGTTGGGGAGTACAAACTCAAACCAACAGTTGGTTTATTTGATGTAAAGTAGGTACAAGAACAGTATAGAGCTTTCACAGTGAGGGCACTCAGTTGCCTATACTTCTCCCTATTGGAAAAAATAACAATGCCGCCTTACAATCTCGCGAGGCAAATCCACTTTCTAGCTAAATTATTCCAAAGCTAGATCTACACTTCCAGTTTCTGCTGGTGGATTCAGTGTGTTGTGTGTGTGTGTGGGGAGACAGAGGGAGAGAGAGAGAGAGAGAAGAAGGAGAGGTGGAGAGATTAAGATTTAAATCTGAGATTAGGGAGGATGAGGGGGTTGTGGGAGGGAGAGAGAGAGAGAAAGAAATAGAGAAGTTGAGAGAGAGAGAGGAATGGTGGAAAGAGAGAGACTGATTGATATATGAGATTAGGGATGGGGTGGGGGTGGGGAGAGTCAGAGAAAGGGGGAGAGAAAAAGATTGATTGATTGATTGATATTTCTCCAACAAGAGGCTAACCACCGCCCCTTGACATTCAAAGGCATTACCATCGTCGAGTCCGCCACCATCAACATCCTGGGGGTCACCACTGACCAGAAACTTAACTGGACCAGCCACATAAATATTGTGGCTACAAGAGCAGGTCAGAGGCTGGGTATTCTACAGTGAGTGTCTCACCTCCTGACTCCCCAAAGCCTTTTCACCATCTACAAGGCACAAGTCAGGAGTGTGATGGAATACTCTCCACCTGCCTGGATGAGTGCAGCTCCAACAACACTCAAGAAGCTCGGTACCATCCAGGACAAAGCAGCCCGCTTGATTGGCACCCCATCCACCACCTTAAACATTCACTCCCTCCACCACCGGCGTACCGTGGCTGCAGTGTGTACCATCTACAAGATGCACTGCAGCAACTCGCCAAGGCTTCTTCGGCAGCACCTCCCAAACCCGCGACCTCTACCACCTAGAAGGACAAGGGCTGTTGAGGCGGGGGGGGGGGGGGTCAACTGGAAATTACTAAACTGAGATTGATAGATTTTACAAAAGCAAAATACTGCGGATGCTGGAAATCTGAAATAAAAACAGAAAATGCTGGAAACACTCAGCAGATCAGGCAGCATCTGTGGAGAGAGAAACAGAGTTAACGTTTCAGGTCGATGACCCTTCGTCAGAACTGGGGATTTTGATAGATTTTAGTTTGGCAAGGGTTACGGAACCAAGGCGGGTAGATGGAGTTAAGATACAGATCAGCCATGATCGAACTGAATGGCAGAACAGGCTCGAGGGGCTGAATGGCCTGCTCCTGTTCCTAACATGGAAGAGACACAAAAGCCGTCAGCTTAAAGGAAAACAAAGAAACACAAGAGAGGTGAAGAATTTCTCTCAGGCCCTCACCAGCGACACTTACTCTCCCGGGGAAGAAACGGCTGTTTTTAAACTTTCGCAAGAAGAAGGCGATGAAGAAGGTGCCAGCCATCAGGACCAGGGACAGCAGCGCCGTGTTGGGTTCCCCCATCGGTCCCACACTCTTATCGCTCGCCTGTCCGGCAGTACTGTTGGTTGTGTTTTGGAAGGCGATGAATGGGACGGTCACATTCTCCGTAACGTTGGCACAGCCACGGAGAGGATGCTCCTTGAAGATCTGTTAAAAAACGAGCAAGGGTCTCTCAGATCAAACGTCAGGACTCACCTCACACGAACTCCCCCCCACTTACCCTGCCTAACCTCTGAACGCCTTACTCCAGGGATCGGGTGGGGGTATGCGTGCGTTACCCCAGGGTTACTTGTGTGTGGGGGGGGGGGGGGAGAGCGGGCGGGACATGATCCAGAGTCTGGAGGACGGTATGTGATCCAGGGGGATATGTTACTCCAAAGCACAATTGTAGAGTACATTATTACTCGAGAGTCTGGGTCGAGGGGATTGTTACTCAGGGCCTTGGTGGAATGCATTTTATTCCCAGGTGTTGAGATTACAGAACCCAGGGTTGGGGTTTGTTACTCCAGGAGTCGGTGTGTTCGGGGTTTGTTACTCCAGGAGTCGGTGTGTTCGGGGTTTGTTACTCCAGGAGTCGGTGTGTTCGGGGTTTGTTACTCCAGGAGTTGCTGTGTCGAGGGTTTGTTACTCCAGGAGTCGGTGTGTTTGAGGGTTTGTTACTCCAGGAGTCGGTGTGTTCGGGGTTTGTTACTCCAGGAGTCGGTGTGTTCGGGGTTTATTACTCCAGGAGTCGGTGTGTTTGAGGGTTTGTTACTCCAGGAGTCGGTGTGTTCGGGGTTTGTTACTCCAGGAGTCGGTGTGTTTGAGGGTTTGTTACTCCAGGAGTCGGTGTGTTCGGGGTTTGTTACTCCAGGAGTCGGTGTGTTCGGGGTTTGTTACTCCAGGAGTCGGTTTGTTTGAGGGTTTGTTACTCCAGGAGTCGGTGTGTTCGGGGTTTGTTACTCCAGGAGTCGGTGTGTTCGGGGTTTGTTACTCCAGGAGTTGCTGTGTCGAGGGTTTGTTACTCCAGGAGTCGGTGTGTTCGGGGTTTATTACTCCAGGAGTCGGTGTGTTTGAGGGTTTGTTACTCCAGGAGTCGGTGTGTTCGGGGTTTGTTACTCCAGGAGTCGGTGTGTTCGGGGTTTGTTACTCCAGGAGTCGGTGTGTTCGGGGTTTGTTACTCCAGGAGTCGGTGTGTTCGGGGTTTGTTACTCCAGGAGTCGGTGTGTTTGAGGGTTTGTTACTCCAGGAGTCAGTGTGTTCGGGGTTTGTTACTCCAGGAGTTGGTGTGTCGAGGGTTTGTTACTCCAGGAGTCGGTGTGTTTGAGGGTTTGTTACTCCAGGAGTCGGAGTGTTCGGGGTTTGTTACTCCAGGAGTCGGGAGTGTTCGGGGTTTGTTACTCCAGGAGTCGGTGAGTCGAGGGTTTGTTACTCCAGGAGTCGGAGTGTTCGGGGTTTTGTTACTCCAGGAGTCGGTGAGTCGAGGGTTTGTTACTCCAGGAGTCGGAGTGTTCGGGGGTTTGTTACTCCAGGAGTCGGTTTGTTTGAGGGTTTGTTACTCCAGGAGTCGGTTTGTTTGAGGGTTTGTTACTCCAGGAGTCGGTGTGTTCGGGGTTTGTTACTCCAGGAGTCGGTTTGTTTGAGGGTTTGTTACTCCAGGAGTCGGTGTGTTCGGGGTTTGTTACTCCAGGAGTCGGTGTGTTCGGGGTTTGTTACTCCAGGAGTCGGTGTGTTTGAGGGTTTGTTACTCCAGGAGTCGGTGTGTTCGGGGTTTGTTACTCCAGGAGTCGGTGTGTTTGAGGGTTTGTTACTCCAGGAGTCGGTGTGTTCGGGGTTTGTTACTCCAGGAGTCGGTGTGTTTGAGGGTTTGTTACTCCAGGAGTCAGTGTGTTCGGGGTTTGTTACTCCAGGAGTTGGTATGTCGAGGGTTTGTTACTCCAGGAGTCGGTGTGTTTGAGGGTTTGTTATTCCAGGAGTCGGAGTGTTCGGGGTTTGTTACTCCAGGAGTCAGTGTGTTCGGGATTTGTTACTCCAGGAGTCGGTGAGTCGAGGGTTTGTTACTCCAGGAGTCGGAGTGTTTGGGGTTTGTTACTCTAGGAGTCGGTGTGTTCGGGGTTTGTTACTCCAGGAGTCGGAGTGTTCGGGGTTTTGTTACTCCAGGAGTCGGTGTGTTCGGGGTTTGTTACTCCAGGAGTCGGTGAGTCGAGGGTTTGTTACTCCAGGAGTCGGTGTGTTCGGGATTTGTTACTCCAGGAGTCGGTGTGTCGAGGGTTTGTTATTCCAGGAGTCGGAGTGTTCGGGATTTGTTACTCCAGGAGTCGGTGTGTCGAGGGTTTGTTATTCCAGGAGTCGGAGTGTTCGGGGTTTTGTTACTCCAGGAGTCGGTGTGTTCGGGGTTTGTTACTCCAGGAGTCGGTGAGTCGAGGGTTTGTTACTCCACGAGTCGGTGTGTTCGGGATTTGTTACTCCAGGAGTTGGTGTGTCGAGGGTTTGTTACTCCAGGAGTCGGTGAGTCGAGGGTTTGTTACTCCAGGAGTTGGTGTGTCGAGGGTTTGTTACTCCAGGAGTCGGTGTGTTCGGGGTTTGTTACTCCAGGAGTCGGTGTGTTCGGGATTTGTTACTCCAGGAGTCAGTGTGTTCGGGATTTGTTACTCCAGGAGTTGGTGTGTCGAGGGTTTGTTACTCCAGGAGTCGGTGTGTTCGGGGTTTGTTACTCCAGGAGTCGGTGAGTCGAGGGTTTGTTACTCCAGGAGTCGGTGTGTTCGGGATTTGTTACTCCAGGAGTTGGTGTGTCGAGGGTTTGTTACTCCAGGAGTCGGTGTGTTCGGGGTTTGTTACTCCAGGAGTCGGTGTGTTCGGGATTTGTTACTCCAGGAGTCAGTGTGTTCGGGATTTGTTACTCCAGGAGTTGGTGTGTCGAGGGTTTGTTACTCCAGGAGTCGGTACCATCCAAGGTTTGTTACTCCCGGAGCCGGTGTGGGGGGAGAGAGGGCTATTAGTGAAAGCCCAGCTGTGGGGGAGGAAGGGATGTTACGCCAATGTCTGGAGGTGGGTTAGGAGGTTATTACTCCAGGTCCCGGGTGTGCAGGGAAAGGATTATTACTGCAAGTTTTAGGGGAGAGGGATTATTACTCCAGGGCCCGGTCGATGTGTCTTACCGCTGCAAGCTTTACGAACGTCTCATAAATAAATATCAGCGAGATGAGCAAAGCAAAGATTTCCTGGGTGAATCTGGAAATGAATCGCACCAAGAAAGAGCCTTCGAACGCCACAGTCACCACCACAATTGCAATGAGCCAGAAGCCAATCCATACCCGGCCTGTCAGGTAGTCCATGTTGTTAGAGTCACAAAACTAGAGGGAGCAAAGGGGATTGATTAATGCAACGAAGGAATAGGGCACAGAAGGAGAGAAACTGTTGAGAAACACTGCATGATGCCTGATTAGGTTTCACTCAAGACTGCGGAGCTTGCACTGTCTCTCGCTGGTTTGCTTACACGCTCCGCTCATCTCTGAGTCAGGAGGTCGTGGGATTGAGCCCCACTCCAGAGATTTGAGCATGCAATCCAGGCTGACACTCCCAGTGCAGTACTGAGGGAGCGCTGCACTGTCGGAGGGGCAGTACTGAGGGAGCGCCGCACTGTCGGGGGGGCAATACTGAGGGAGCGCAGCACTGTCGGAGGGGCAGTACTGAGGGAGCGCTGCACCGTCGGAGGGGCAGTACTGAGGGAGTGCTGCACTGTTGGAGGGAAAATACTGAGGGATCGCCGCACTGTTGGAGGGGCAGTACTGAGGGAGCTCCGCACTGTCGGAGGGGCAGTACTGAGGGAGCGCCGCACTGTCGGAGGGGCAGTACTGAGGGAGCGCAGCACTGTCGGAGGGGCAGTACTGAGGGAGCGCTGCACTGTCGGAGGGGCAGTACTGAAGGAGCTCCGCACTGTCGGAGGGGCAGTACTGAGGGAGTGCTGCACTGTCGGAGGGGCAGTACTTAGGGAGAGCTGCACTGTCGGAGGGGCAGTACTGAGTGAGCGCTGCACTGTCGGAGGGGCAGTACTGAAGGAGCTCCGCACTGTCGGAGGGGCAGTACTGAGGGAGTGCTGCACTGTCGGAGGGGCAGTACTTAGGGAGAGCTGCACTGTCGGAGGGGCAGTACTGAGGGAGCGCTGCACTGTCGGAGGGGCAGTACTGAGGGAGCGCTGCACTGTCGGAGGGGCAGTACTGAGGGAGCTCCGCACTGTCGGAGGGGCAGTACTGAGGGAGCTCCGCACTGTCGGAGGGGCAGTACTGAGGGAGTGCTGCACTGTCGGAGGGGCAGTACTGAGGGAGTGCAGCACTGTCGGAGGGGCAGTACTGAGGGAGCGCTGCACTGTCGGTGGGGCAGTACTGAGGGAGTGCTGCACTGTCGGAGGGGGTGCGCTGAGGGAGCGCTGCACTGTCGGAGGGGCAGTACTGAGGGAGTGCTGCACTGTCGGAGGGGTAGTACTGAGGGAGCGCTGCATTGTTGGAGGGGCAATACTGAGGGAGCGCCGCACTGTCGGAGGGGCAGTACTGAGGGAGCTCCGCACTGTCGGAGGGGCAGTACTGAGGGAGCGCCGCACTGTTGGAGGGGCAGTACTGAGGGAGCGCTGTACTGTCGGAGGGGCAGTACTGAGGGAGCGCTGCACTGTCGGAGGGGCAGTACTGAGGGAGCGCTGCACTGTCGGAGGGGCAGTACTGAGGGAGCGCTGCACTGTCGGAGGGGCAGTACTGAGTGAGTG
>JASTWF010000643.1:0-262023 GCA_030390025.1 Squalus acanthias | reverse complement strand
GGCGCAGGGGGGCGTGTCTGCGGGGGGGGCGCGCGGTGGGGGGGCGTGCGTGCGTGGGGGCTGTGTGTGTGTGTGTGTGTGTGTGTGTGTGTGTGTGTGTGTGTTGTGTGTGAGGTGGTTGTGTCTGTGAGGGGGTGTGGGAGGGTGTGTGTGTGGGAGGGTAGGTGTGTGAGAGGGAGCGGGGGTGTGTGCGCGAGAGGGGGAGGGTGTGTGAAAAGGTGTGTGAGGGTGTGTCTGAGGGGGGCTGTGAGGGTGTGTGTGTGAGGATGTGTTTGTGGGGTTGTGTGTGAGGGTGTGTGTGTGAGGATGTGTTTGTGGGGTTGTGTGTGAGGGTGTGTATGTTTACACTCTTCCAGTCACACAGCCGCGAACCTGCACTGTTTGAAGATCGACCGAGAGTTGCAACAACAGGATATCTACTTATTTACAATTCATGAATTTACATATTTACAAGTCATGTTGGAAAATTGATCAGTTTGATGCAAAGACAAGGAGGTGGACGACGATCAGGGCCTGTGTGTTTAGGCTTCATTCTGACGGCGAGAGCAGCAGTTCCTTAGGCAGCTGTTCCACCAGGTGAGCCACTGGGTGGATCGGACACATTCTGACTGCTGGAGGAGTAAAGTTGAAAAGGCCGCTGCGTGTGCTCGGAGCTGCTCCTGGGGGTTCTGGAGGAAGGACTGGCAATCCATGGCGTAGGAAGTGATCCTGTTGGGGAAATCTTCAACCACCTGTCGTGAAAGGTCCCTTAGGAGATCCATGTAGTTCCCTTAGGCTCCCCTAGATAGTTCTTGATTCATGAGGAAGCCTCATAGAATCATAGAAAGTTACAGCACGGAAGGTGGCCATTTCAGCTCATTGTGTCTGCGCCGGCCAACAAAGAGCTATCCAGCCTAATCAGTTGCAGTGTTGAGCTGCAAGACCTGGTGACCTCCTCACTCTTTCCGTCCAGGTGCAGCAACAAACGCACAAGGTTGGAATGGATCAGTCGGTAGAAGAAGGATCTGGGACCTCCGAGTCCACATTTGGTCAGGTTCCCCAACATGCTGATCGCTTCAGCCCGCACTAGATCACACTCGACGTCAAAGAGTGGTTGAATGCTGGTGAGGACTTTCTTTACAAAGGGTTGGATGGCGCTCCCTCTCAATTTAGTTATGTTCTTGGAGAGGCACGACAGCACCTCAAATGTTAGCACTTCCTCTTGGTTCTCCTTGGTCCTCGGCAGACTCCGCATTGTGCTGTTGTCAGGCCCCTGACACACAGCAACTGGACAAGCATCACGCAAACACCTTAGCAATGTGCTCACCAGAGTGTCTGTGAGCTGCAGCTGTGAAACCAGTGGAGATTTTAATAGCTGTCCAAAGAAGGAAGCCACAGTGACTACATGACACTCTTGGATGGTATGGATCTGAGCTGCCAGCTCTTCCACAATGCCAGACAGGCTGATGCCAGCAAGGCAACCTTGTCAAATATGCAGAGGTTCTTTATCTGGTCCCATCCTCCACTGTTCACAATGTAAGTAGCTACTTCTGTATTGTTTATCAGAGAAACATGAATGGAAGAGTTGCAATGAATGAGCAGGGCGCTGAATAACTGCGGGAATAATGCAGTCACTGCCTTTATTGACTCGGACTTAGTTATCATCTGTTGCAGCCCACAGACGGCAGCCAGGGATTCAAGGATTGAATACTCTGGCGCGTTCTCACTGACGGAACAGGTTCTGCTCATCCCAAATGGCAACTAGTTTTTCAGTGTGTCCAGCAGCTCTCCCATTGTTCTCATGGCACATTCTGTGTCCTCAGCCAGTGATCGCCACATGTCCACACGTACTTGTCCAAAGGGACGGGGTAGGTGAGGAGACAGGACACAACTGTTGCTGTGTTGTGTGAGGCCAGAATGGCTACACTACGCAGAACTGAAAGTTTCACCTGCTCGTAAGGAATTGATTACAATTCTAGTCTCAGTGCGTCAATTATCTCCAAGAACTGGTCCCCAAGTTCACTGCGTCAATTATCTCCAGGAACTGGTCCCCAAGTTCACTGCGTCAATTATCTCCAGGAACTGGTCCCCAAGTTCACTGCGTCAATTATCTCCAGGAACTGGTCCCCAAGTTCACTGCCTTGTAGTTTACATAAGAACATAAGAAATAGGAGCAGGAGTAGGCCATTCGGCCCTTCGAGCCTGCTCCGCCATTCAATGAGATCATGGATGATCTTCTGCCTCAATTCCATTCACCGGCCTTATCGCCATATCCCTTGATGCCCTTACTAGTCAGAAATCTATCGACTTCTGTTTTGAATATACCCAATGACTGAGCCTCCACCGCCCTCTGGGGTAGAGAATTCCAAAGATTCACCACCCTCTGTGTGAAGAAATTTCTTCTCATCTCAGTCCTGAATGGCTAACCCTTTATCCTGAGGCTGTGGCCCCTGGTTCTAGACTCCCCAGCCAAGGGAAACATTCTCCCAGCATCCACCCTATCAAACCCTGTAATAATTTTGTATGCTTCAATGAGCATGATCGTGGTTTGCATGAGAACAGCGGCTGCATTGGAACAGCTGGGGTGTTGGTCAGATAGTCCTTTGAAGACCATGAAGAGTAAGTTGCCCAGCTGGTCATGGGGCAAACATTTGGAAATGACCTCTGTGATTTGAGAGCAGGATTTTAAGAGGACTAAATTGTCAGGGTTAACCAACTGTTCTCTGACTCTTTTCAGTCCCTCTAATTGCTCCGTTTGCTGAACTAGATTGGTGCCTTCACACGATAAATGAATGGCCAGGATTATGTACAAAGAGTCCAGGGCCATCTGTCAAATGGGAAGCGATGGATCTGCAGAGTGCAGCATCAGTTGCCCAATCAGAGTTCCGTGTTATTTCCAGGCACTACATTACTAACATTGAGCTTCCTCCAGTATAGTTTCAGATGCTCCAAGGTCATTTCCATGGCTCTCTCTCGTTCATGGTCTTTTGTTGAACTGATCCAGGCTTCTACGTGTTTGAAAATGGCCTCAAGTCCTTGAGGGGACAGGTCCTGAAGTAATACTTGCTTCAGAAGATTTTGCAGAGAATCTGTAGTTTGGTTATAAAGCGTGGCCGTCTCCTTTGTATTATCATTTGTGTCCTCGTCATTGTTCAGTTCTGGAGGTACCAAACCAAAAGTACTGATCAAGCAGCTTTGAATCAATTGGCAGGTATCAGCTTGGATTGATTCACTGTGTAGTTTCACGAGATGCGTGCAGGCGTCCATGGCTAACTGTTGAACAGGGCTCTGCAGCAGCTCTGGTGACTCGGCCTCGATAAGATCCTGCATGTATGTGAGCAGCACCCTGTTTCTAATATAGTTGATGGAAAGTCTCCAGTGATTTATATATAGGGATCTGGCTATCTGAGTCACGGTCTGTATTAGGCTGAGCTTTAGTGTCTGGATTCAGCCTTTATCCCCTGCCCACTTGTAATTAAATGACTAACAGCTGGCTGAATGTGGCTCTCGATTGCGAACAGCAGTTCTTCAGGTGCACAGACTGCCATGTTCCCATAGCACAGAACCAATGTGCTTTTGACTTTATCTGATTCCTCATCAGTCATGACCCTAAATCTGTTGGCGTTAGCAAACTCCTCCAGGCTATTGAGCGTATCATCAAAATGTACCATGGCACAGAAACCAATGGCGAGGACTGCTCCCTCTCTCTCCACACTCTCACTGTGCTGCACACTCAGTAGCATTTTGTGAAGCTCCTCCCTTACATTCCTAGTGCGGGTGTGGCGGAGCACTGATGCAAGAGATTTATATAGAAAGCCCTTCTCTTGTGGGGAATGATAGTTGGTGTTGAGTTGTTTTGCTATTTCATCAGCGAGCTGACATGTCCATTCCTCGTCATCAATCGTATTTAAAGCTAGGCACAAGACCGCCAATAATTTATTCTCCCATTCTGATTGGGACAGAGACTCCACCTGAATTTTCCAGTAAATGGTCAACTAATGGTGCCAGCTCGTCTTCCCACCACCTCACTGATTCTGAGTGGACATCGAGACTCAGGACTTTCAGTAGACTCAGTGCCGCAGCTCCTCGGCCTCCTCCCTGATATGGGCAACAAGACACAGCGAGGAGCCGGGTCAGCAGTGCCTGGGCTTTAGGGAGATTGGCAGCTTCATTGTAAGTAAGAGAAAAGCTTTCACTACCGGCTCGCAGTTTCTTTTTCCCAATATGTGCTGAACAACTGCAGATTATTGTTAAAGCCTTGGTGTACTGGGTCATATTAACAAACTCCAGTAAGGATGGCCAAAGGACATCCTCCATCTTCACTGCAGTTGTGATCAAACACATCACTCTTTCACATAGTGTGACTAATTCTTCATCTGTTACTGGGTCTGGCTGATGATTGGGTGGTACCAGGGTCCCTGAACCAATGGGTGCAGCACACTGTTGGATGAGGAATTGCACCATTGCCTTTCCTCCCTTGGGCTCAAGGTATCCTTGCTCAGCCATGACACATATTACCTGGGCAATGAGCTTCTTCTCCTGATTGCTGCTCTTGTCTAGAAGGACTGGTTTTATTGCAGCCACAATCTGAGCCACCTTCCTCTCCAAGTGCGATGAGACTGATGTGATGAGGTGCCTTTAGTACAGCGAGTGTTCCTACTCTCATTTGTTGGTCAGCGTTCTCTAACTGAGATAGGAGAAATTCCACATTTTGTCTGTATAAGCTGGGGCCAGAACTCTGAAACAGCGAAGGATCTCAGTCTGGTTCTTCACAGCAAGATCATCAGTAGACTGCAGCGAAACACAAATCTGCTGGTGGAGCTTGTTAAGCGGGTTGTCCATTTGTGATTTTAGCCCGAGACACTTTATCTCTGTCACAACATCCATCTCATGCAGAAATGCACAGTTTGTACCACTTTGCTGTATTTTGTCCAGCCCTGGGTTTCTGTGTTGTCATGGTTTTCATTGTGAGGCCAAGTTATGTAAGCCCTCAGTTGTGATGTGGCCCTGGGTCATGTGCCCATATAAGTCCTGCCAGCTCTTTGTGGCAATTTAAGGTGGGTGTTGGGGGTTAAGGCCCAAACCTGAGATACAGACCATACGGACAAGGCAACATTCACAACCCTTGGCAGCCATATTGGATTGAGCAGCTGTTTGTTCCTAATAAAGAACCCACCGTACCACAGACACTCAAAGTACTTGTGACAAAAGATGTGGAAATGGGAGTGTCGGACAGACATTTCTAGCAGAATTGCCCCAATTTGGGATCTTCACATGTCGGGGATTGAAGTTGCTTAATGATGTCATCAGGAAGTTGCTCTGACATCAGAGCGGCCCGTTGTGACATTTGTTGTTCTCTCCTTTAAAATCCTTGTTGTCTATTGCCCACCACCCCAGATTTCTCACCCACATATCCTCCCTGCTTTCCTCCTTCAGCCTCTGCACTCAGTGACTCCTCATCCTCGGTCATTTCAATCTCCATCTCAACTCCCCTTGTCCTTTCTCCTCCGATTTTACTGCCCTCCTGTTGTCCCTTAAACACCCCTACCCATCACGTCCACCCCTCTATTTTGCCGTCTCTCCTGGCCTCACTGCTTGCATGGTCTTGATCACTGACCAGGCCATCTCTGACCATTCATTTTATCACCCGTAACCCCCTACCCCCTACCCCCTACCCCCTTCCCCCTACCCCCTTCCCCCTTCCCCCTTCCCCCTTCCCCCTTCCCCCTTCCAACCTTATTTCCATCTGCGTCCACCCCTGCAAAAAACTCTTACAGGAAGATAGGTACAGAAGGAAGCCTTTCAGTGAGATCCTGGCTGATCTGTGCCTCACCTCCATTCACCCACCATTGCTCCATATGCCTTCATAACCTTAGCCAACAAAATCCATCAGTCTGATTTCACTGATCAACGATTGATGTCGCACCATTATGTAGCACCTATTCAAATAGAGATCTGTCGGTCTCCACTTACTCAGAAACAACCACAGCAACTTATAATAACATAGCGTCTTTAAAGCAGTAAAATATCACAAGGCGCTTCACAAGAGTTTTATAAAACTAAATTTGACACCGAGCCACACAGGGAGAAATTAGGTCAGACGACCAAAAGCTTGGTCAAAGAGGTTGGTTTTAAGGAGCGTCTTAAAGGAGGAAAGAGCGGTAGAGAAGCGGCGAGGTTTAGCGAGGGAATTCCAGACCTTAGGGCCTTGGCAGCTGAAGACACAGTCACCAATGGTTGAGCAATTAAAATCAGGGTTGCTCTGGAAGCCAGAATAAAGGAGCGCAGATATCTCTGGGGGCGGGTGTGGGGGTGGGTTGTGGGACTGGAGGAGATTATAGAGATGGGGAGGTGCAAAGCCATGGAGGGATTTGTAAACAAGGATGAGAAATTTAACATCGAGGAATATCAGTGTGTGTGGATTGGCAGAGGTGAACAGGATCTGGGCCAATGTCAGGGTGAGTGTCAGTGTGTGTGGATTGGAGGTGGTGAACGGGATCTGGGCCAATGCCCAGGTAGGAGTCAGAGGGGGAAAAATTTGGTGGCGCTAACTTTGCCAGGGTGCTACTTTTAGCGCTCCGAAAAAGTTAGCACTCCCGCGCCCGAAATTCACTGGTAGCGCCCCATTTATTAAGGGGGAGGGGCCTAGCGCAGCACGACCCGGGGCCCAGCTTGGCCACCAGGGATCGGCGTGCCAGCAAAAGAGCCCAGCACTCGAGTGCAGTTTATCACGGAGTGCAGATCGGAACAGAGTGTTAAGCTGCGAGTTTGGTGAGTGAGGGAGTAAATCTTAAAGGTTAATCTCTTATTTTTATAAATTCTAGTCTTGTGTGCTTGCAATTAGCATTTAAATTTACGTTTCTTCCAGGCTTGAGCAGGGCTAAGCAAGCTCTCTGCTGGAGAGCAGGTGAGAGTAATTAATTCATTAAGTGGTCTAATCTGGTTCTGTAACTGCCAGAGAGCTCACTTATTTAAATCTCATAGTATAAATAAGGGAGGCTAGAGTGCAGTTTGTCACGGAGTGCGGATCGGAACAGAGTGTTAAGCTGCGAGTTTGGTGAGTGAGGGAGTGCGGGGAGGGAGGTGTTCCTTTCTTTTTCCATCTTTGTCAGCTTCCAGGAGAGCAGGAGCTAATAAGCTGCACAAGAGGGGACAGAGAACCAGCGGTGAGTATTTCTACAGTATTTCTACATTTCAGTCATTAAAGTAAAAGTAAGGTCTCTAGTTTAGAGTAAGTAGTGTTTAAAGGGAAGCAAGGTCCCTAGTGTATTTAATATTCTTTAATTTAAAAGGAGTAAATTAAGGGTAGGACATGGCAGGGCAGCTCGGCAGCGTGGAGTGCTCTTCCTGTGCTATAGTGGAAGTCAGGGACACTTTAGGTGTCCAGGGCGAACACATGTGCAGGAAGTGTCTCCAGCTGCAGCTACTCGAAATCCGCGTTTCGGAGCTGGAGCTGCGACTGGAGTCACTGTGGAGCATCCGCGAAGCTAAGATCTTCGTGGATAGCACCTTTAACAAGGTGGTCACACCGCAGGTAAAGAGTGCACAGGCAGACAGGGAATGGGTGACCACCAAACAGAGTAAAAGAACTAGGAAGGTAGTGCAGAAGTCCCCTGGGTCGATCTCCCTCTCCGACAGATTTTTCGTTTTGGATACTGATGGGGGAGATGGTTTCTCAGGGGAATGCAGCAAGCACCAAGTCCGTGGCACTACGAGTGGCTCAGCTGCACAGGAGGGGAGGAAAAAGAGTGGGAGAGCAATAGTGATAGGGGATTCTATCGTAAGGGGAACAGATAGACGTTTCTGTGGCCGCAGACGTGACTCCAGGATGATATGTTGCCTCCCTGGTTCCAGGGTCAAGGGTCAAGGATGTCACTGAACGGCTGCAGGGCATTCTGAAGGGGGAGGGCGAACAGTCAGAGGTCGTGGTTCACATTGGTACCAACGACATGGGTAGAAAGAGGGATGAGGTCCTGCAACAAGAATTTAGGGAGCTAGGGAGCAGATTAAAAAGCAGGACCTCAAAGGTTGTAATCTCTGGATTACTCCCGGTGCCACGTGCTAGTGAGTATAGGAATAGGAGGATAGAGCAGATGAATGCGTGGCTAAAGAGTTGGTGTAGGAGGGAGGGCTTTAGTTTCCTGGATCACTGGGTCTGCTTCTGGGGAAGCTGGGACCTGTACAAGTCGGACAGGTTGCATCTGAACCGGAACGGGACCAACATCTTTGCGGGGAGGTTTGCTAGTACTGTTGCGGGGGGGGTTTAAACTAACTTGGCAGGGGGATGGGATACGGAGTGAAGCTATAGTAGGGGTGATGCACAGCCAAATATAGAGGAAAAAACAAGTCAGCCTGGAAGGCAGAGCAAATATGTAACGGCACAAGGGAGTATGGCAAGGCTGGATGGCATTTATTTTAATACAAGGAGTCTTGCGAGTAAGGCAGATGAATTGAAGGTGTTGATGAACACATGGGAGTATGATATTGTTGCTATCACAGAGACATGGTTGAGGGAGGGGCAGGACTGGCAGCTCAATATTCCGGGGTATGGAATCTTCAGGCGAGACAGAGGTGGGTGTAAAAGAGGAGGGGGTGTCGCAATATTGATCAAGGAGTCAATTACTGCTGTAAGGAGGGATGATATCTTAACAGGTTCCTCTAATGAGGCCATATGGGTAGAACTTAAAAACAAAAAGGGGGCAAGCACTTTGCTGGGAGTGTACTATAGGCCCCAGAACAGTCAGGGGGAGATAGAGGAACAGATATGTAGGCAAATTTCAGAGAAGTGTAGAAATAATAGGGTAATAATAGGGGATTTCAACTTCCCCAATATTAACTGGGATAGTCAGTGTGAAAGGCTTAGAGGGTGCGGAATTCTTAAAGTGCATCCAGGAGAGCTTTTTGAGCCAGCATGTAGAAAGCCCTACAAGAGAGGGGGCGGTACTGGACCTAATTCTAGGGAATGTAGCCAGGCAAGTGGTAGAAGTGTTAGTAGGAGAGCATTTTGGTGACGGTGACCATAATTCGGTGAGATTTAAGGTAGTCATGGAAAAGGACAAAGTTGGACCGGAAATAAAGGTTCTAAATTGGGGGAAGGCCGATTTTAATATGATAAGGCAGGATCTGGCCAAAGTGGACTGGGATCAGCTACTTTTAGGAAAATCCACATCAGAGCAGTGGGAGTCTTTCAGAAAGGAAATAGAGAGAGTACAACGGCAACATGTTCCCGTAAAGGTCAAGGGTGGGACCAACAAGCCCAGGGAAGCCTGGATGTCATGGGATATACGAGAATGGATTAGGGAAAAAAAGGGAGGCTTTTGGCAGATACAAAGGACTAAAAACAGTGGAAGCCCTAGAGGAGTATAGAAAGTGCAGGGGGTACTTAAAAAAGAAATTAGGAGAGCGAAGAGGGGGCATGAAATAACACTGGCGGGCAAAATAAAGGAAAATCCCAAGGTGTTTTATAAGTATATTAAGGGCAAGAGGATAACCAGGGAAAGAGTAGGGCCCATTAGGGACCAAAGTGGCAATCTGTGTGTAGAGCCAGAAGATGTAGGTGAGGTTTTAAATGAATATTTTGCATCTGTGTTCACTATGGAGAAGGACGATGTAGGCATAGAAATCAGGCAGGGGGATTGTGATATACTTGAACAAATTAGTATTGAGTGGGAGGAGGTACTAGCGGTTTTAGCGGGCTTAAAAGTGGATAAATCCCCAGGCCCAGACGAGATGTATCCCTGGCTGCTGTGTGAGGCAAGGGAGGAGATTGCAGGGGCTCTGACACAAATTTTCAGAACCTCTCTGGTCACAGGGGAGGTGCCAGAGGACTGCTAACGTAGTACCATTGTTCAAGAAGGGTAGTAGGGATAAACCAGGGAATTACAGGCCAGTGAGCCTAACATCAGTGGTAGGGAAATTATTGGAAAAAATTCTGAGGGACAGAATTAGTCTCCACTTGGAGAGGCAAGGGATTAATCAAGGATAGTCAGCATGGCTTTTGTCAGGGGGAGATCATGTCCGACCAATTTGATTGAATTTTTCGAGGGGGAGACTAGGTGTATGGATGATGGTAGTGCGGTTGATGTGGTCTACATGGACTTCAGTAAGGCTTTTGACAAAGTCCCGCATGGGAGACTGGTCAAGAAGGTAAGAGCCCTTGGGATCCAGGGCAACTTGACACATTGGATCCAAAATTGGCTTAGTGGCAGGAGGCAGAGGGCGATGGTCGAAGGTTGTTTTTGTGACTGGAAGCCTGTGTCCAGTGGTGTACCGCAGGGATCGGTGCTGGGTCCTTTGCTGTTTGTAGTGCACATTAATGATTTAGATATGAATGTAGGAGGTATGATCAGTAAGTTCGCAGATGACACAAAAATTTGTGGGGTGGTAAATAGCGAGGAGGGAAGCCTCAGGCTGCAGGACGATATAGACGGGTTAGTCAGATGGGCAGAACAGTGGCAAATGGAATTTAACCCTGAAAAATGTGAGGTGATGCATTTTGGGAGGACTAACAAGGCAAGGGAATACACAATGAATGGTAGGACCCTAGGAAGGACAGAGGATCAGAGGGACATTGGTGTGCGTGTACATAGATCCCTGAAGGCAGCAGGACAGGTAGATAAGGTGGTTAAAAAGGCATATGGGATACTTGCCTTCATTAGCCGAGGCATAGAATATAAGAGCAGGGAGGTTACGATGGAGCTGTACAAAATGCTAATTAGGCCACAGCTGGAATACTGTGTGCAGTTCTGGTCACCACACTATAGGAAGGATGTGATTGCATTGGAGAGGGTGCAGAGGAGATTCACCAGGATGTTACCTGGGCTGCAGCGCTTCAGCTATGAAGAGAGACTGGACAGGCTGGGGTTGTTTTCCTTAGAGCAGAGAAGGCTGAGGGGGGACCTGATTGAGGTGTACAAAATTATGAGGGGCATAGATAGGGTAGATAGAAAGGAACTTTTCCCCTTAGTAGAGGGGTCAATAACCAGGGGGCATAGTTTCAAGGTAAGGGGCAGGAGGTTTAGAGGGGATTTGAGGAAAAACTTTTTCACCCAGAGGGTGGTTGGAATCTGGAACTCACTGCCTGAAAGGGTGGTAGAGGCAGGAACCCTCACAATATTCAAGAAGCATTTAGATGAGCACTTGAAACAAGGCTACGGACCAAGTGCTGGAAAATGGGATTAGAATAGATAGGGCTTGATGGCCGGCGCGGACACGATGGGCCGAAGGGCCTCTTTCTGTGCTGTATAACTCTATGACTCTAGGCGTGCCGGGCTCACTGATCGCAGCCGGCACCCTGTGAGGGTGGGGGGGGGAGCTGCACAGGAGGCCGGGGGTGCCAATCAAGCGAGCTGCTTTGTATTGGATGGTGTCGAACTTCTTGAGTGTTGTTGGAGCTGCACTCATCCAGGCAAGTGGAGAGTATTCCATCACACTCCTGACTTGTGCCTTGTAGATGGTGGAAAGGCTTTGGGGAGTCAGGAGGTTAGATACTCACCACAAAATACTCAGCCTCTGACCTGCTCTTGTTGCCACAGTATTTATGTGGCTGGGCCAGTTCAGTTTCTGGTCAATGGTGACCCCCCAGGAAATTGATGGGGGATTCGGCGATGGTAATGCCATTGAATGTGAAGGTGCGGTGGTTAGACGTTCGCTTGTTGGAGATAGTCATTGCCTGGCACTTGCGTGGCGCGAATGTTACCTGCCACTTATCACCCCAAGCCTGAATGTCATCCAGGTCTTGCTGCATGCTGGCATGGACTGCTTCGTTATCTGAGGTGTTGCGAATGGCGCTGAACACTGTGCAGTCATCAGCAAACATCCCCACTTCTGAAGTTATTATGGAGGGAAGGTCACTGATGAAGCAGCTGAAGATGGTTGGGCTTAGGACACTGCCCTGAGGAACTCCTGCAGCGATGTCCTGGGGCTCTGATGAATGAGCTCCAACCACCACAACCATCTTCCTTTGTTCTAGGTATGACTCCAGCCAGTGGAGAGTTTTCCCCCCAATTCCCATTGATTTCACTTTTAGTAGGGCTTCTTGATGCCACACTGTCAAATGCTGCCTTGATGTCAAGGGCAGTCACTCTCACCTCACCTCTGGAATTCAGCTCTTTTGTCCATGTTTGGACCAAGGATGTAATGAGGTCTGGAGCCGAGTGGTCCTGGTGGAACCCAAACTGGGCATCAGTGAGCAGGTTATTGGTGAGTAAGTGTTGATTGATAGCACTGTCAACGACACCTTCCATCACTTTACTGATGATTGAGAGTAGACTGATGGGGCGGTAATTGGCCGGATTGGATTTGTCCTGCTTTTTGTGGACAGGACATACCTGGTCAGTTTTCCACATTGTTGGATAGATGCCAGTGTTGTAGCTGTACTGGAACAGCTTGGCTTGAGGCGCGGCTAGTTCTGGAGCACAAGTCTTCAGCACGACAGCCGGGATGTTGTCGGGGCCCATAGCCTTTGCTGTATCCAGTGCGCTGAGCCGTTTCTTGATATCACGTGGAGTGAATCGAATTGGCTGAAGACTGGCTTTATGTGGTGGTGGGGACCTCAGGAGGAGACCGAGATGGATCATCCACTCGGCACTTCTGGCTGAAGGTGGTTGCAAACGCTTCAGCTTTGTCTTTTGCACTCATGTGCTGGGCTCTGCCATCATTGAGGATGGGGATATTCATGCAGCCCCCTCCTCCCGTTAATTGTTTAATGGTCCACCACCATTCACGACTGGATGTGGCAGGACTGCAGAGCTTTGATCTGATCCATTGATTGTGGGATCGCTTAGCCCTGTCTATAGCATGCTGCTTCCGCTTTTTAGCATGCATGTAGTCCTGTGTTGTAGCTTCCCCAGATTTCCCTGCATTTTTAGGTACACCTGGTGCTGCTCCTGGCATGCTCTTCTACGCTCCTTTTTGAACCAGGGTTGGTCCCCTGGCTTGATGGTAATGGTAGAGTGAGGGATACGCCAGGCCATGAGGTTACAGATTGTGGTGGGTTACAATTCTGCTGCTGCTGCTGGCCCACAATACCTCATGGTTGAGCTGCTAGATCTGTTCTGAATCTTTCCCATTTAGCACGGTGGTAGTGCCACACAACACGATGGATGGTGTCCTCAGTGTGAAGACGGGACTTCGTCTCCACAATGACCTGTGCGGTGGTCACTGCTGTCCTGGACAGATGCATCTGCGACAGGTAGATTGGTGAGGACGAGGTCAAGTAGGTTCTCTCACCACCTGTCGCAGGCCCAGACTGGCAGCTATGTCCTTCAGGGCTCGGTCAGTAGTGGAGCTACCGAGCCACTCATTGAAGTCACCACCCAGAGTACATTCTGTGCCCTTGCTACCCTCAGTGCTTCTTCCAAATGGTGTTCAACATGGAAGAGTACTGATTCATCAGCTGAGGGAGGGCAGTAGGTGGTAATCAGCAGGAGGTTTCCTTGCCCATGCTTGATCTGAAGCCATGAGATTTCATGGGGTCCAGAGTCAATGTTGCGGACTCCCAGGGCCACTCCTTCCTAACGGTATACCACTGTGCTGCCACCCCTGGACATACCCAGGGATGGTGATGGAGGAGTTTGGGACATTGGCTGAAAGGTATGATTCTGAGAGTATGACTATGTCAGGCTGTTGCTTGACTAGTCTGTGGGACAGCTCTCCCAATTTTGGCACAAGTCCCCAGATGTTGGTGAGGAGGACTTTGCAGGGTCGACTGGGCTGGGTGTGCCGTTGTCGTGTCCGTAGCCGGTGCTGATGCCAATGCCGGGTGGTCTGTCCGGTTTTATTCTTACTGTTTTTTGTAGCGGTTTTTTACAACTGAGTGGCTTGCTGGGCCTTTTCAGAGGGCAGTTAAGAGTCAACCACATTGCTGTGGGTCTGGAGTCACATATAGGCCAGACCAGGTAAGGATGGCAGATTTCCTTCCCTAATGGACATTAGTGAACCAGATGGGTTTTTAAGTAAATCTGATAGTTTCATGGTCACGATTACTGATACTGGCTTTTTATTCCAGATTTATTTAATTAACTGAATTTAAATTCCCCAGCTGCTGTGGTGGGATTTGAACTCACGTCTCCGGATCATTAGTCCAGGCCTCTGGATTACTAGTCCAGTAACATAACCACTATGTTACCATACCCGATGGCTCTGGGAAAAAGTTGACACAAAAGGGTGAAGAAAAGAGTGACAGCAGGAAGTATGGTTTTGTAGACAGGAAGTGCTTGCAGGTCTAAAGGGGTCGGGTATATGCTTGCTATATCAGTGCAATCAGCGTGGAATTGGCCAAATCAACTCAAAAGTTCACACAACTTTAAAAGTAAGTGAGTTACGTCAAAAAATATTTACGCTCGTGTTTTCTGTGATCTTTTATGCTGGTTCAAGATTCAATGCAGCCAAATCAAGCCCAGCCCACAACACTGGGCATGCCCTTCCAGGTTGAAATTGCAAGATTGCGCTCGCTCAAGAAGACTCTTCAAATTGCACTCATTGCCTTGGGCGCACAGGCACTTGTAGGCACGTTTTCAAATTTTTTTTACTAACAAAATATTTAATATACTAAGAAACCGACTAATGTACACCAATTAAATGGTGCAGTATAATTTTAAGTACTTCAGTGATTTTAAATCGGGTTACTCTCAGGTGGAGGACTGGATACGCTTATTAAAAATGCTTATTTTTGGTGCTAAATCTATTTTGAGCTGTATTAATAAAACTGCACCAGGTTACCACTTTTTTTTAAAAAAAAGGAATACTTTTTATTGGAAAAAAAGACGCTATTACAGTACCTGATTGCGCTGGTTCATGAAGACTTTCATTGGTGATTATGCAATTGAATTTTAGCAGAAACTTGAAGTATAACCTAACCAGTACAACTTCAAGCGCATTTTGGGCGCAGATACCCGGTTGTACCAAAAACAGAAACTCTACCCCAAGATTTTTAATAAGATGTATAATATCTTTATAATGTAGATAGATGTGGAACCAACCCATAGCCCCATGGACTAGTAAACCAGGAATCTCTGACAGCGATACCTCACCATTAAGTTCTTGATCTCAGCTGTGTTATTGTGGGGGAGGCGATGTGGATTGGAATTGCTTACCCACAGGGTGAAGAACAATTGAAGGAAGAGCTATTGTCAGGCTATTCTCGTATATCTCTTACTGGCTTGCTCATAATGACATTTACGGAAGGCTCATCTGCCATCTTGGTTGCAGTCGGTGCATGGCAAAGACGGCCATGGAAAAGACAGGAAAAGGAGAGAAATGTAGTGTGCTTTCCAGCACACACATTCTCCATCCCCCAGAAATGAAAGGAGAAAAAATCAGCGATGTTGAAGTTGACCTGGGGCAATGCGTTAACCCAGTCCCTCGGCCATCCTTTTATGCCATTAATGGCCCCTTGATTTCTATATACTGAATATTTGTTGCACAAGTGTTCAAAATAGATTGAAGAATACTTAAAATCTTGTGGCATGTATATATATTTATCAAATATTTCTGTTCATTATTATAATAAAACCTTAAGCAAACATATACAAATTATGAGGTCCTTGAGAAAGGCAATAATTATGAACTACATCAGTCTGATAATACCTAACACATAAAACCATAATTTGCAGAGGGCTTCAGATTCCCTAAGCAGCGAGAACAAAATTTGAACAATTTAATCAGTCCTTTTGAACCTCGGAGATAATGGGGCATAATTTGCTGTGGCAGGGCATCGAATGGCATCTGCTGTTCTTTAGACTTGCCCTTGCATGTTTAGGATTTTAACATTTTTGCGTGGCAAGTTGCTGATAACGTGGCAGCGAGGGAAACCGGGCATCTGGGACCTGAGTGAACAGGAAAAGCAATTGTGTATCTCCTAAAGGATTGTGAAATTAACAAGGACTGAACAAATTGTAAGTTAGAATTGGTGAAGTCAATGTCAAATCAGGCACAGAAAGGGAAAGAAAGACTGCATTGAGAGAGAGAAAAAGAGAGACAGAAAGGAAAAGCTAAAAAAAAAGTAATTTAAAATCCCCAACAACAATTAAAACCTGAAATAATGAGAATCCATACTTGTAATAGTTAATTTTCAGTGCCAGAGAGTTTGATTGGCAGTAATTAACATTTATCACACCATTAAAAGGGTAATTAGACTTGATATGACTTGACTTAATTTTCTGTGACTAGTTTAGTTCGTATCTACCATGCACGTACAGGAAATCACGCTGTTCAATGCATTTCAATGGTGAGGCAGACAACGAGAGGTCATCGACCTGAAACGTTAGCTCTGTTTCTCTCTCCACAGATGCTGCCTGACCTGCTGAGTATTTCCAGCATTTTCTGTTTTTATTTTATTATTGTTATCCATTCCATATTTGAACATTTTTACTGAAGCATTTCAACTGTATTGACTTCAAATCTAATACAAACATGTTATTAACTCTATGTTCTTGTGTTGCATTCTTGTCCCTAGGGAACCACATGAATGGGAAGAGATCCTTTGTTGTTGGCTCAATAGTGTGTCTTCATGACACTTGCTTTCTGTATCCAGCTTGTCAGAAATGTGGATCCCGGTTACTTTTTACTCTTGGCAGGTATGAAGTTAAGATGGCAATGTTTTCAGATGAAAATAATATTACAGTACATCGCATAATTTCATGTGTTTTTTTTCTACATTTGTCTTTTTCTTCCATCTAAACCTCCGCCCATGTATTTTAAAATATATCTTCCTTCCCTCTTTAGATTTCTCTGACACCTAACACCATTTAGAAGCTATGAGGATGCACACAACTTATTTATGGGCCTCTATAATGCTTGGCTTAGAGTGGCATTTAAGAATATTGAAAGGATGTCTCTGGTGACTCCGGGCATGTTCTTCCCTGTGGGAAATTTCTCATCTTGGCCATCGGATTGAGATTGGCAACTTACTGAATGGGAAATCCTAGGATTAAGCCTGTGTTTTATCAATTGTGACAAAGCAAATTGACACATCAACACATTGTATAATCGTTCCTTTACATATTGTGTAGCATCCTGGAGAATCCATAATGACCTGTGGATATAGTTTATATCCTTCCTATAAGCTGTCCCAATAAGTCACAAGAAACAATGCAGGATATAAATCATATGCTGTGAGTTCAAGCCCCAGCAGGAGGAAGATCGGGAAAGCAGCAGTGATAGGAGATTCGATACTAGGTGTATTCTATAGGCCACCAACTAGTGGGAAAGATATAAAGGAGCAAATTTGCAGGGAAATTAGAGAGGTGCAAGAACTATAGAGTAGTGATAATGGGGTACTTCAACTATCCTAATATATGGGGTCGGAAGCTCGGTTCAGGGTCAAATAGTACCCTGGGCTGAGCAGTTTAACTAGCTATTCATCTGATTTGCTGTTTGTGGGATTTAGCTGTGTTTACCCACATAAGTGATTGAATATCATTTTTAGTATATGATGTACTGTGGGATGTCCTGAGGATGGGATAAGGTGATGTATAAATGCAAGTGCTATCCTACTCTTCAATTTTTGTAACATCTTGTTTTGAATTTAGTAGTTAAAGTTAATTATATATTGAGCTCTATTGATTAGTCTGAGATACTTTTCATGGACCTGTTTTCAGGTTGCACTATTTACTGTAACACTTAGTTCTCTCAATACCTGATTTACACAAAGTACATCAACATTTCATCATTTTTATTTACTAGTCGATGTCCTGTGGCATTGCAAAATAAAAGTTGTCATTATTTTTGTATATCTCCATGATATTTAAGAAAACCCATCACGTACCTGCCCAATATAATATTTATCCGAATGTATGAGTGACCAAGTTTTTTGCTAAGTCTGTCTGTTGGATAAATATTGTATCCAAAGGCTCCTTGGCTATATAATCACTTAGTAAAGTGGCAAAAAATGAATGCAGGAGAAGCAAAGGCTAGAGAAGTATTTCTATACGAAGTACTCACCCCATCGTCCCCTTAAAACAGTAATTTTTGTACAATATTTCTAGCCTTGTGGGTCTCAACTGATGGTTGCTCTACATCAGCTCCTGTGCCAGTCCAAAGGACTGGCTTCCAGTGAAATCAATGGAGCTGTTCTAAAGTATGAGTTCACCAAAACAACTGAAGAAAATACATATTGTACAAACATCAGGATGTCTCATAATGGGTAGGAGATATCGTGATAATTTCTTTTTTTTACAATAGATAGATGGGGAATAGCATGTACAGAAAGTATTCTCCTTGGATGGTGCTGTATTCTATTGTGCTTCCAGTGCTGTGTAGTGTGACCTTAGAATTCCTGCACTTTAAAAATTGTGTTGAATAAAGTGTGCAAAGAAAAATATTTCCAGTAATTAGAATGTGATGCAGTATCTTTGAAATATGAGATTAATCTTAGATATATTAACTATAGCATAAAATAACTTTCCGTAGAGTTCTCAATGTATTCTATTAGCATTTCCCATATCAAAGACCTGGCTGAAATATTTCATTTTATTTTGTGCCTATGGAAGCTTCCAAGTGAATTGTAAATAAGCATCTTGACAATAGCTTTCTTTAGGCAATTTGTGACACACTAGATTTAGTTTTTACTAGTGAAAGTCGTGCTTTTATGGTCTTTATGGCAGTCGTGGGTGAGTGTGCTCTCAATTCTCCTAGTCTCATGGTGTATGGTACAGTTTTCTATTTGCTGCTTGAAGCACAGCAAATGCGTGTCTTGTGAAAACTGAATTATAGTGATCTTCTGTCTACCAATTAATTTTTTTCTGTAGATTCCAGTGCCCAAAACGTGACTGTGTGTCCAAAGCACAGAATATGAATTACAGGTACAGACTTTCTGTAAAAGTTGCAGGAAAAAGTGACATATTTAATATTACTGTCTTCGGGAGCTGTCTTGAACCTTATTTTGGAGCAGCAGCAGGATTTCTACACAGGTAAATATTAAAAATGTTAAGGTGTCTTGTTAACACCATCTGTATTGTTAAGACCATCAGCCCTGCTTATAAAACCTAAAGGTTCATTTATTATACTCACAGAATAAGCTGTTATTGAAGTATGATAATTAGATCTCTTTAACAATTAGCTTAAGTAAAAACAAAACCTAAAGTATTTTGAATGCTGAAAGAAATGAGACCTGCTTCTTCCACCTCCTGCTTTTCCCTGCGGCCAGGGTTGTGGAGAAATTACAAAACTAATTTTATAGCATGTGCTTCATTCAGAACCAAGAAACTGGTTGACCCCCTAATACACATATATTATCAGTAACATTTCTATTGTTCAATCTGTAGAATCACAGAAACTTAAATAACATTAGAAAAGTCTTAATTGACAGTATCCATAGTTGAAACTAGAGTGGCAAAGATCAAGTTGCATTTTTTTTTTATTGGGAATGATGAAGTTTGTCATTCAGAACATGTATTTGACCAGGTAGCTCATTAAATACTGTGTTTCTTTCATACAATACTTTTTTGCCAGATTAATCAAGTGAAAACCTATTTAACCACATAAAGCCAGTATAATACTAATATTTGACACGTAGACTAAGCAGTTTCAGAATACTGTAAAATGGTATCATTTTTCTTTTTTGAACTTGTTAGATTCAATCATCGCTCTAGTCCCACACAAAATTGAGAATTTTTGATATGGTGTGTTGTCTCTTTCAGTCTGTTTCCTATGCTCACCAGCACTCGGATTTAAATAATAACATCTGTGATGTGTCACTGCCACGCCTTCCCCCAGTCACGTGGAGTAAGTAACAGCTAACTGCTGGTACAGTAACCAGCTGGTGCTGCAGTCACACACTCCAGCGTGCGGTGTGTTTGACTGTAATAACTAGTTACTGCTCCAGATGATGAGTTCCCTCATGCGAAGGCAGCCAGCTTCCAGCAGGTTTTGTCACTAATTTACAATATACTGACCTCTAGTGGTTAAAGAGCAGTATTACCACAAGTTTTAGAAATCTTGGGGGGAAAATTGGGTTGATTTGCGCCTCTTGTTAGCACCCCCGGGGGGGGGCTCTAACGGGGCACAAATCCCCTAGTGTCCAGGCGCGACGCCGTTAACACCTCCCGCAAAACTCAGTGGGAGGTTAGTGATGGCGGTAGCCGATAGCACTCCGCGGCGCTGCACCACCAGCGATGACGTCATCGGCGTGCGCAGCGCCCTGGCCGCAAACTTGGGCTGCGCCCCCTAACCTATTGCCGGACGATATGTCCGACAGGGTCAGGGTAGCGCTACTTAAAGGGCAGGTGTTGGGCGGCCATTTTTTTTGGCCGACTGTCAGCACCTGCTTCCTTCCCCTTTTTTCTTCGGGGGAGCGGCCACGATCGCTCAGCCCGGCACTCCTCTTGAGTGCCAGGCTGTTTTCACGGCACCCCGTTCCTCGTGATCCAGCAGGGCCCTGGTGCGCGCAGCGCTAGGCCCCTCCCCTTTAATCAGGGGAGGGAGGCCTGCAATGCCGTGGCACTACGTGCCTCAGCTCATCTGCCACTGAAGCCTTCACCTCCAGGCTCAACTATTTCAATGTTCTCCTGGCCAACCTCCCATTCTCCACCATCTCTAAACATGAGCTCGTCCAAAACTCTACCGTTCATATCCTGTCCCGTACCAAGTAGCACTTACTCATCACCTCTGTCTTCGCTGACCTCCATTGACTCCTGGTTCCCCAATACTTCAAACTTAAGATTCCCATCTTTATGTTTAAATCCTTCGTGTCCTCACCTCCTTATCTCTGTAACCTCCTCCAGCACTATAATCCCTCCCCTGAACTCTTTCTCTGCCTCCAGCCTCTAGTGCATTCTTCTACTCTCTTCATCCCACCATCGGCAGCTGTGCTTTCAGCCATCTGGGCCACATGCTCTAGAATTCCTTCCCAAAACCTCACCACCATTCAGACCTCCATTAAGACCTTCCTTAAAACCCACCTCTTTGTATAGCTTTTGGTCACCCCTCTTCATACCCCTTCATTGGTTCCGCACACTTTTTTTTCTTGAAACTATGCAAAGTGCTTTGGGAGGCTTTTCTATATTAAAGGTTCTTTATAAATGAAGTTCTTGTTGTTTGTATGAGCTGCTCCATTCTTCTATTTCCTTCTGGAAAATATGCAACAACATAACCTTGCCCTGCAATGGGGCCGTCAGGAGAAGACAGGTAATAGTAACCAGTGTCAGTGATAATTTATCCAAATGTTATTGACCCTCATGATGTGTGGTGCAGATGTGTTCACTTAATGGCGATAATTCCCCAAATGGCAATGTATGGTGCGTATCTTCTACTTCAGTGTTTCCTCAGCGGGAGGAGGAAGTGAGATGGATGACTGCTTTGTGGTCTTTGCACAGCTTTAAGAATGGAAGTGGTCCTGTAACTTTTATGCTGGGTCAGTAGATGGCAGGTGCCTAGGCCTGTACACTTTATAATACACCTGTAATCATTTGAGCAATACAGTTAGTTGTAATAGATGTGGAGTCTTCCTGAGACACATCGCTATTATTCGTGCCTGTCATTCTCCTACAGCGTTCACTCACTCGGTACAGCTACGGATCTGTGTGGAAACTACTTTTGGCAACAATAAGATTGTTCAAGCCCATGGTTATGGTGGTCTCAATCTGATTCTCGAACATGACGAATCTAATGAAGACATACTGCTATACATTGAAGCTCAACGTATTCAGAACACTAGGCAAATCATTCATGATTGAAGCTAAGCCTGAGCTTAGGAATTCTGTCAGGGGGTGTGCCATTGCAGAGGGCTCTTGGAGGTCTTCAGCTCAGTCAAGCAGTCACGCAGTTCTGCACAGATGTGGGTTGCATACTCCTTAGATAACGCAAAACTATGCAGTCTGCTTGGCACAGTCTCAAATGGCTCCTTGAAAGGTTCACAATGATCTATCAAAGTCCGTTTGTAGACTGGCCCTGTGGGGTCCGAATCTCTAGGCACAACAGCTGAAACAGCCATCAAGCTGACTCTGTGGGCTACAGATTGCATCTCCTGCAATTCTAACTGCTCTTGCTCCAGCTCGCTTGTGCTCTGTGCTTCACCCTTCTGTAACTCATTTAAAAGACCCCCTCCCTGGAGTGGAGATATTTGTGATGCTTGCCACTTAAGACTGGATAACGAAAGGTACTGAGAGATGCTAGGTTATGATTGTGTATTAGGCTTTCCCATTCCTCTTTTTGGGCACTTGAAGCAGTAAAATTACATTATTTTCCCGGCTTACAGTAAAACATCCATGAAACATAGTAGCAATTCAGCCTTGCCATATGCAACAATGTGTCTGTTTGAGGAAATGAATGAACAAGGTGATTAGGAGTGAAAAGCAGAGGACACTAGCCATGAGCTTGGGGAGGTCTTTGTTTTCAAATTTGCTCTCTTGCCTCCATGCCCATAGTCTTGATGGCCCACTCCTAAGGAGCCAAACATCATGTCTTTGTAGAAACCCCCATGCAAGTGCTGCTTCCTGTGATGTGCAGCCTTGTCTTGCGAGGAGATGTAAAAAGGGACATATGTCAAAAAAAAGGATTGAGATAAGTGCGCAAGTAGGACATAAGCCATCTTAAATAAGTGTGTGAACATGTACCATTAAGGAACTTTTTGCTGGCATAGTTAGTTGGTGCTTGTTATTCGCCACATTTAATGGATGACATGGTCAGCGCACTATGACAACAGTACACAAAGCAATATGCAGACATGAAAATACCTGTGCATTTAGAAAGTTGAACATTTGGTAAAGTTCACTTCATTCTCCCTCTGTGATGGTATACCAAGTTTTTAGTGAAGTGTAATAAAGAAGCTTCAAAAGACAACCTAGTAAGATGTCGCCAAATGTTTGTACACTTGTTTTGGCAACCTTGTGCAGCCCAAAAATTTCTTAATTTGCTCCCTGTTTGGGGCCTCAGAGTGAGACTGCATTGATATGCTGCCTGGCTATACTCCTTATTGCAGTTTGATGCACCTCTAAATAGGGCAACTCTTTGCTATAGGACTTCTTGCTGGAGGACATCCAATGGCTGACTGCTGAATGGGGCCATTCCATTCAGGCCATTTCTCTTTTCCTTAAGGAAGCTTAGATTTAGGGCAACCAGCACCCTTTTAAAGAATGTTCCCTCCCTCTGACTATCTGCTTAGAATACCCTCTGAATATGTTAATTAGATGAATCAATAGTTAAAATCAGCTTGGGGGCCCCATATGTGCAGGAAATGCCTGATGTACAGTGGTCCTGACTCCTGACATTCTTGGTTCCATTACTATATTTCCTAGGAATGAGGTAATGGTAATACAGTTAATATTTCAATACCAGCATTTAGACACATCAGCATCAGAGTACACTGGTTATTGGCATTCACACCGAGAGCTGCTATTGGCAGGAAAAGGAACCAAAACTACATGTTCACACTATATTATTAATAGAACAAGTGGAGACTTTGTAATGATTTTGAGGATATAAAGTCTTGCCTCTATTAACTATTGTTAATCTCATTCTTATGGGTTATAATGTCCTCTGAAGCTGTTTGATGTTTTAGAAACATAGAAGATAGGAGCAGGAGTAGGCCATTCGGCCCCTCGAGCCTGTTCCACCATTTAATGAGATCATGGCAGATCATCCAAACTCAGTACCCTGTCCCTGCCTTCTCCCCATATCCCTTGATCCCTTTAGCCTTAAGAAAGATATCTAACTCCTTCTTGAATATATTTAATGAATTGGCCTCAACTGCCTTCTGTGGCAGAGAATTCCACAGGTTCACCACTCTCTGGGTGAAGAAATTCCTTCTCATCTTAGTCCTAAATGGCTTACCCCTTATCCTTCGACTGTGACCCCTGGTTCTGGATGCCCCCGCCATCGGGAACATCCTTCCTGCATCTAGTCTGTCTAGTCCTGTTAGAAATTTATAAGTTTCAATGAGATCCCCTCTCATTCTTCTAAACTCTAGCGAATACAAGCCTAATCGACCCAATCTCTCTTCATACGTCATTCCTGCCATCCCAGGTATCAGTCTGGTGAATCTTCGCTGCACTCCCTCCATGGCAAGAACATCCTTCCTCAGATAAGGCGACCAAAACTGCACACAATACTCAAGGTGTGGTCTCACCAAGGCTCTGTACAACTGCAGCAAGACATCCTTGCTCCTGTACTCGAATCCTCTCGCTATGAAGGCCAACATACCATTTGCCTTCTTAACCGCCTGCTGCACCTGCATGCTTACCTTCAGCGACTGGTGCACAAGGACACCCAGGTCTCGTTGCACTTCCCCTTTTCCCAATCTATTGCCATTCAGATAATAATCTGTCTTCCTGTTTTTGCCACCAAAGTGGATAACCTCGCATTTATCCACATTATACTGCATCTGTCATGCATCTGCCCAATCACCCAACCTGTCCAAATCATACTGGAGTTTCTCTGCATCCTTCTCGCAGCACACACGCCCACCCAGCTTTGTGTCATCTGCAGACTTGGAGATATTACATCTAGTTCCCTCGTCTAGATCATTAATATATATTGTGAATAGCTGGGGTCCTAGCACCGATCCCTGCAGTACCCCACTAGTCACTGCCTGCCACTCGGAAAAAGACCCGTTTATTCCAACTCTTTGCTTCCTGTCTGCCAACCAGTTCTCTATCCAAGTCAGTACCTTACCCCCAATCCTATGTGCTTTAACTTTGCACGCTAATCTCTTATGCGGGACCTTATCGAAAGCCTTCTGAAAGTCCAAATACACCACATCCACTGGTTCTCTCCTATCTATCCTACCAGTTACATCCTCAAAAAATTCCAGTAGATTAGTCAAGCATGATTTACCTTTTGTAAATCCATATTGACTTTGTCCGATCCTGTCACTGTTTTCCAAGTGCTTTGCTATTACATCTTTTATAATGGACTCTAGCATTTTCCCCACTACCGATGTCAGGCTTACCGGTCTATAATTCCCCGTTTTCTCTCTACCACCTTTTTTAAATAGTGGAGTTACATTAGCTACCCTCCAATCCATGGGAACTGTTCCAGAGTCTATAGAATTTTGGAAGATGACCAGCAATGCATCTACTATTTCTAGGGCCACTTCCTTAAGTACCCTAGGATGTAGATTATCAGGCCCTGGGGATTTATCGGCCTTCAATCCCGTCAATTTCCCTAACACCATTTCCCTACAAATACTGATTTCATTCAGTTCCTCCCTCTCATTAGACCCAATGGTCCCCAAAATCTCTGGGAGGTTATTTGTGTCCTCCTTTGTGAAGACAGAACCAAAGTATGTATATAATTGGTCTGCCATTTCTTTGTTCCCCGTTATAAATTCCCCTGATTCTGACTGCAAGGGACCTACGCTTGACTTCACCAATCTTTTTCTCTTCACATATCTATAGAAGCTTTTACAGTCAGTTTTTATGTTCCCTGCAAGCTTACTCTCATACTCTATTTTCTCCCTTTGTCCTCCTTTGCTGAATCCTAAACTGCTCCCAATCCTCAGGTTTGCTGCTTTTTCTAGCCAATTTATATGTCCTCTCCTTGGATCTTATGCTATCCCTAATTTCCCTTGTTAGCCATGGTTGAGTCACCTTTTTTGTTTTATTTTTATGCCAAACAGGGATGAACAAATTCTGTAGTTCATCCATGCAATCTTTAAATGTTTGTCATTGCTTATCCACCGTCAACCCTTTAAGTAACGTTCCCCAATCCATCCTAGCCAACTCGCGCCTCATACCATCATAGTATCCTTTATTTAAATTCAGGACCCTAGTCTCTGAGTCAACTACTTCACTCTCCATCTTAATGAAGAATTCGATCATATTATGATCGCTCCTCCCCAAGGGGCCTCGCACAACAAGATTGCTAATTAATCCTTTCTCATTACATAATACCCAGTCTAAGATAGCCTGATCTCTGGTTGGTTCCTCGACATATTGGTCCAGGAAACTATCCCGTATACACTCTAGGAATTCCTCCTCCACTGTATTGTTACTAATTTGGTTAGCCCAATCTATATGTAGATTAAAGTCACCCATGATAACTGCTGTGCCTTTATTGCACGCGTCTCTAATTTCCCGTTTAATGCCATCACCAACCTCAGCATTACTGTTTGGGGGTCTGTATACAACTCCCACTAACGTTTTCTGCTCCTTGGTATTTCTCAGCTCTACCCATACAGATTCCACATCATCAGAGCTAATATCCTTCCTTACTATTGTGTTAATCTCCTCTTTAACCAGCAATGCTACCCCACCTCCTTTTCCTTTTTGCCTGTCCTTCCTGAATATTGAATACCCCTGGATGTTGAATTCCCAACCTTGGCCACCCTGGAGCCATGTCTCCGTAATCTCAATTATATCATATCCGTTTACATCTATTTGCGCAGCTAATTCATCCATCTTATTATGAATGCTCCTCGCATTAAGACACATAGCCTTCAGGCTTGTTTTTTTAACACTCTTAGACCTTTTAGAATTATTGTTTACTGTGGCCATGTTTGATTTACACCCTTGATTTCTCTGCCTTCCACTTTTGCTTTTCTCCTGCCTGTCTTTTGCTTCTGTCCTTGCTTCCCTTTCCTCTGTCTCCCTGCACAGGTTCTCAACCCCCTGCCATTTTAGTTTAAACCCTCCCCAACAGCACTAGCAAACACTCCCCCTAGAACATCGGTCCCGGTCCTGCCCAGGTGCAAACCGTCCAGTTTGTACTGGTCCCACCTCCCCCAGAACCGGTTCCAATGTCCCAGGAATTTGAATCCCTCCGCCTTGCACCATTCCTCTAGCCACGTATTCATCTGAAATATCCTTCTATTTCTACTCTGACTAGCACGTGGCACTGGTAGCAATCCTGAGATTACTACCTTTTGAGGTCCTATTTTTTAATTTACCTCCTAACTCCCTATATTCAGCTTTTAGGACCTCATTCCGGTTTTTACCTATATCGTTGGTACCTATATGCACCACGACAACTGGCTGTTCACCCTCCCCCTCCCCCTCCCCCTCCCCCTCCAGAATGCCCTGCAGCCGTTCCAGACATCCTTGATCCTTGCACCAGGGAGGCAACATACCATCCTGGAGTCTCGTTTGCGGCTGCAGAAACGCCTATCTATTCCCCTTACAATAGAATCCCCTATCACTAAAGCTCTCCCGCTCTTTTTCCTCCCGTCCTGTGCAGCAGAACCACCCATGGTGCCAGGAAGTTGGCTGCTGCTGCCTTCCCCCGATAAGCCATCTCCCTCAACAATATTCAAAGTGGTATATATGTTTGAGAGGGGGATGGCCACAGGGGACCCTTGCACTACCTGCCTGCACCTACTACTCTGCCTGGCGGTCACCCATTCCCTTCCTGACTGTGCAGCCTTTACCTGCGGTGTGACCAACTCATTAATCTCACTGATGTATAATGAGTTTCCTGAAACATGTCTAACTTCAGGTTGTGCCAGTGTGCATATGTAGTGGTTTTGACCGTGGTGATGTTCCACTCTGACAAAAGCCCTAACTCCTCAGCCTGACTTTCTACATGTAGCTCTGATACCACTAGCCAGGTTATACACATCATCTACCCTCCTTCCTCCTACTGATGCAGTATATTCAATTCCAAATAGGTACTGTGAAGATTTGAAGAAGGAATTGCAAGAGCCAGAGGGAGAGAAAGTTCAGGATTTGCTGGTCCAGGCTGTGGAACAATGCTTTATTGGGAGAAGCTTTATCTTTGGAGTGAAGGTAATTTCTGTGGGAGTTTTTGCTACAGGAATGGGTTTCTTTTCTAAAAATGAAGATCCATATGTTGCATTTTCCTAGCTCTGGTTACAAAACAAATTATTTCAGCCAATAATTTGATGGTGATTAATAATAGCTGTGCATTGAGCTCAATCTTTACTGCTTAGATAAACATTCATTGCTAAAATCTGTGAACCAGTTTTGCACTGATTGATCATTTTGGTAAGTGAATACTTATTATTCATGCATTCAGACACCATAAAATGGTACATAAGAACATAAGAAATAGGAGCAGGAGTAGGCCATTTGGCCCTTCAAGCCTGCTCCGCCATTCAATAAGATCATGGCTGATCTTCTACCTCATCTCCACTTTCCTGAACTATCCCCATATCCCTTGATTCCCTTAATATTCAAAAATCTATCGATCTCTGTCTTGAATATACTCATGATGTGGAGATGCCGGCGTTGGACTGGGGTGGACAAAAATGAGAAGTCGCACAACACCAGGTTATAGTCCAACAGATTTATTTAAAATTACAAGCTTTCGGAGCTGTCGCCCCTTCCTCAGGTAGAGTAGCTGTGAGAGAATCTCCCAGAATTCACAATATAAACACAGAAAAAGTGTATTCAAATCTTTCCCTACATCAAAGACACACTAAGAGCACATGTACCATGCTCTGGGGCATCCCCACGCCTCCACTACTCGCCTTCAAGCAGCCGCCTAACCTCAAAAGTACCATCGTTCGCAGCAGATTACCCATCTTTCAGGAGAACAGCAACCACGACACCACACAACCCTGCCACGGCAACCTCTGCAAGATATGCCGGATCATGGACACAGATACCATCATCACACGTGAGGACACTACCCACCAGGTACATGGTACATACTCATGTGACTCGGCCAACGTTGTCTACCTGATACGTTGCAGTAAAGGATGCCCCAGAGCATGGTACATCGGCGAGACCATGCAGACCCTGAGACAACGTATGAACGGACACCGCGCAACAATCGCCAGGCAGGAGGGTTGCCTCCCAGTCGGGGAACACTTCAGCAGTCAGGGGCATTCAGCCTCGGATCTGCGGGTAAGCGTTCTCCAAGGCAGCCTTCGGGATACACGACAGCGCAAAATCATAGAGCAGAAACTGATAGCCAAGTTCCGCACTCATGAGGATGGCCTCAATCGCGATATCGGGTTCATGTCACGATACAGAACGTGACTTGACATCATGGCCGGTCTTTCCAGCCTTTTTAAAAAAAAACTAACACAAGAACCAAAGTCAACTGCAGAGGATATGCAGCCAGCAGGTGTTTTGACACGTTGGACCCCCTGGGACACATCTCATTGTCTTGGCTGTGCTCTTAGTGTGTCTTTGATGTAGGGAAAGATTTGAATACACTTTTTCTGTGTTTATATTGTGAATTCTGGGAGATTCTCTCACAGCTACTCTACCTGAGGAAGGGGCGACAGCTCCGAAAGCTTGTAATTTTAAATAAATCTGTTGGACTATAACCTGGTGTTGTGCGACTTCTCATTTTTGAATATACTCAATGACTGAGCCTCCACAGCCCTCTGGGGTTGAGAATTCCAAAGATTCACCACCACCCTCTGAGTGAAGAAATTTCTCCTCATCTCAGTCCTAAGTGGCCAACCCCTTATTCTGAGACTGTGACCCTGGTTCCAGACTCCCCAGCCAGGGGAAACATCCTCCCTGTCAAGCCCTGTAAGAATTTTGTATGTTTCAATGAGATCACCTCTCATTCTTCTAAATTCTAGAGAGTATAGGCCTTGTCTACTCAATCTGTCCTCCTAGGACAATCCCCCCATCCCAGGAACCCAGGCAAGTATATCCTTCCTTGGGTAAGAAGACCAAAACTGTACACAATACTCCAAGTGTGATCTCACCAGAGCCCTATATAACTGCAGTAAGACGTCTTTACTCTTATACTCAAATCCTCTTGTAATAAAGGCCAACATACCATTTGCTTTCCTAATTGCTTGCTGTACCTGCATGTTAACTTTCAGTGATTCGTGTACAAGGACACCGAGGTCCCTCTGAACACCAACATTTCCCAATCTCTCACCATTTAAAAAATACTCTGCTTTTCTATTTTCCTACCAAAGTGGATAACTTCACATTTCTCCATATTATATATGCCATGTTCTTGCCCACTCACTTAGCCTGTCTATATCCCCTTGAAGCCTCCTTGCATCCTCCTCACAACTTACATTCCCACCCTGCTTTGTATCATCAGCAAACTTGGATATATTCAATTTGGTCCCCTCATCCAAATCATTGATGTAGATTGTGAATAGCGGTACCCCACTAGTTACAGCCTGCCAATCCGAAAATGACCCATTTATTCCTACTCTCTGTTTTCTGTCCGATAACCAATCCTCAATCCATGCTAGTATATTACTCCCAATCGCATGAGCCCTAATTTTGTTTAATAACCTCTTGTGTGGCACCTTATCGAATGACTTCTGAAAATCCAAATACACCACATCCACTGGTTCCCTTATCTATTCTGCTAGTTACAACCTCAAAAAACTCTAACAGATTTGTCAAACACGATTTCCCTTTCATAAATCCGTGTTGACTCTGCCCAATCCTAATATTTTCTAAGTGCCCTGTTACCACGTCCTTAATAATAGGTTCTAGCATTTTCCCTACTACTGATGTCAGGCTAACTGGTCTGTAGTTCCCCGTTTTCTCTCTCCCTCCTTTCTTAAATAGTGGGGTTACTTTTGCTACCTTCCAATCCGTGGGAACCATTCTAGAATCTATGGAATTTTGGAAAATGACAACCAATGCATCCACTATCTCTATAGCCAATTCTTTCAAAACCCTAGGATGTAGGCCATCAGAACCAGGGGATTTATCAGCTTTCAGTCCCATTAATTTCTCTAGAACTACCTTTTTACTAATGCTAATATCTTTCAGTTCCTCCCTCTCGCAAGACCTTTGATTCTCCACTATTTCCGGGAAGTTTTTTGTATCTTCTTCCGTGAAGACAGACACAAAGGGCTCGATTTTGCCGGCGCTCAGGGGGCGGGTTTGGAGACGGGTCAGGTGGTAAAAAAAATGTTAATGGCGGCGGGTTCCGATTCCACCGCCAACCCGCCTCCCGCGCAACTTCCCCAGAGGCGGACTTGGAGACACCGTTTCAGTCCTGCCTCCAGGCGGCGGGACAGGCCCTTAAGGCCCTTAACAGCCACTTAACGACCTCTCTAAGCCGATTTTGAGAAGCCCTTCAGATTTTGCAACGTTTTCAGCAGCCTGCAACACGCCAGCTAAACCTGGCGGTTTTACTGGCGGCTGCTTTCCTGACTGCTGCAGCTCCACCATAAAAGCGGAGCTTTCACCAAGGATCACTTGCAGGTTGCATAACTTTGTATTTTCAGGTAGTGGAGAACTTTTTGCAGGCCTACTGATTTTGGATTTAGTGAGGATGAGATTCATCTCCAGTGTCACCTCCTGGGAAAACCCTCTCCCCACATTGCGTGAGCGCTTCCTCACCTGAGGTTTCCACCAGCAGCATGAGAACCATTTATCTCCTTTAATCGTGGACCTCCGCTTCGGACGAGGAGCACCCACGGCTGCAGCAGCACCAGGAACAACAGTAACAGCAGCAGCAGCGCCAACCTCCCCTCACGCACCTGATGCTGCACAGGGCAGAGTGCGTCAGCGCAGGGATGCAGGTCGGTGCAGGAGAGAGCCCCAAAACAGGGTTTAGAGGCTGAGGATGACCTTCCCCAACATGACTAAGCAGCAGTGCCAAAGGAGGCTGAGAGTTTCATTATAGATAGTCGCAGACATCTGCGCAATGCTGCACCAACACCTGGAGCCCAGAGGAGTGGGTGGAAACCCCTCGCCAGTGCCTGTCAAAGTCACAACCGCACTCACCTTTTTTGCTTCAGTCTCCTTCCAGGGATTATCAGCGGCATCTCCCAGTCGGCCGCACACGCTTGTATGACGCTTAGGTTGCCCAATCAAACACGTGACTGGCACCTTCTTACCACTCCATAGACAATGGACAAGAACCTGTGGCTTCCTATCACTGTGACCACCATCATGACTAATCCAAGTCGCCCTGCGCCCTCAAAGTGGAACTTCCATTTCCGAAATGACAAAGACCAGAACTGCAACAGTTTGCCATCACTGCAGTTTATTAAAATCAGTAAATGATGGCAGATAACAATTGAACAGAACAGAACACCCAAGTGACTACCCTTGTGACGACTTGTGCTTTATCTTTCTCTTACGTGTGCTCCTACGTGGTGCTTCCCCTGTGGCTTCAGCAGATGTGGAGGCACCTTGCTCACTATCGTACTGCTCCTGCTTCGACACTTTTGGCGGGCGTTCTCTGGGTTGCGAGCCTGTGATGACTCAGCAAAAGTCTGCTCCTCCTGCGGCTGTGCAGGGGCTGAGACGCCCATCTCTGTTGGGTGAGGACTCTGTTGGGGCTCTCACCGAGGGCTACACAGTGCATGGGAGTGTGAGCGCCTGGAGAGGAGCCCCCACTTCCTTGTTGGCTGCCACCAACATCCCTCTCATGGGTCAGCCCCACTTCAGTGCTAGCAAGTAGCTGGACAGCACCTTGCTGCACATCAGGGGGGCCATGAGGACCCGTATCTGCACTGGCAGTCCTACTCCAGAAGACTTCCATGAAGCTCTGGTTTCTCTGCTCAATAGCTGCCCATCGCTGCTCCAGATATGTCCGTCTATTCTGAACAATGACCATGTTTTCAACACTCTGGCGACTTAGCTCCTCGATGGCCGTAGCCATCCTTTCCACGGAGGTTGCCATCCTTTCTGTGGTGATGCGTTCATGCGCCAATGGCTCCACAAAGGCTCTGCTCATCTTAGAGTTGGACTCCTCCATCCTCTCTACACTCGCAGTGACCCTGGAGACAAAACCTGCCAGAGACTCCTGCATCTGTTCCTGGAGTTCCAGCACCGCTCTCCTTCTGGATGGACCCGGAGGCACAGGGTCCACATGCAGCTGAGTAGAGCTAGGAGAGTCCTGCAACCTCCGACGAGGACTCTCCGCTGCTGTCACTGTCTCCACCATCTGCTGATGCTCACTTGTGAGCTGTGAGACACGAGGTGACAACACTACTCTATGTCGCGAAGGTCCCACCGAGGTGTGCGTATCTCTGCTGGTGCTGGGTGCGCTTACGTCTGCTGACGCTGCGCCCTCAGAGGTTGCAGGTTCCTCTGAGGAGTCTTCACGATCGCCTTCTTCCTCCAGGACAGTGGGGAGGGGGGATGTCGATGGTCCTGTGATGGAGTAAAGGCATGAGTTAGACATTTGATATTAATGTAGCATGCACATGGAATTGTGCAGATCATCAATAGTCAATCTGTATGAGCATCAGAAGCCATTTCAGTCACTCATGCAATGTAAATAAGAGAGATGCAAAACTATTCTGTCATCAGCTTGCTCCTCTGCGCCTGTCTGTCTGTCCCCCACTTCCACATCCACGCTAGCGCCAACGAGCTCCAGGACCGCCTCCTCAGGATTAGTGAGATGGGCTATTGAGGGTGGCCTTCCTCCAATCCTCGCCCTTTCCCGCTTATTGTGGGCTCTCTTTTCCTGCAGGGAGACAGTGGAGTTTGATTGAGAATAATGGAGTGAGTGTAGAGATTCCAGAGCATAGATGCTTAGAAGGAGACAAAGATGGAGTGAGGTGCAAATACCAAGGGCCCTCCCTGTGTGGTGTTAGTTGTCATCATTGCATAACTGTGATAGGGAGTGTGAGGGCAGCATAGTTGAATAGTGAAGTGATTGTGTACATACAGAGAGAGGGATGGTTAAGGGTGCAAGGGATGTAAGGGTACAGTGGGATGTGTAGGAGTAGGTTGATAATGCAGAGTGCTGGTGATGAGAGGAGAAGGGGAGCAGAATGAGGGTCAAGGTGATGGTTTACTCACTTTTCCTGTTCGCACAAGGTCATTGAACCTTTTACGGCACTGCAGCCAGGTTCTGCTGCACACCAACTTGCTGCTCACTTCCCTTGCAATCTGTAGCCATACAGCCTTTGTTTGCTGGGGAGGCTTCTTCCTCCCAGAAGAGGGGAAGAGCACCTCCTTATTAGCTGTTACTCCCTCCACCAACACATTGAGGGAGTCGTCACTGAATCTCGGGGAGGCCTTGGGCCTTGAGCTAGACATCGTTGAAGCAGGCATGATTCCCAGACTTCCGCAGCATCAAGAACACAGGCAGATAAGGAACAAGGCTGCTTGGAGCCCTTAAATGCAGCTGGATAAGTGGCGTCAGCAGAGGCGAGTTTCAGTCCCAAAACACTAAATGGGCCAGGGGAACCCACACGCCCGGAATTCCTTGGCCAATTAGGGGAAAATCACAACTTTTCCCCCACCTGACAGTGGAGGTGGGTTCGGGACCTGCCGGCCACCTGACCCGCACCCAACCCGCCTCCAATGGGAAAATCGCGACCAAAGTATTTGTTTAATTTCTCTGCCATTTCCTTATTCCCCATTATAATTTCTCCTGTCTCAGCCTGTAAGGGACCCACATTTACTTTCGCTAATCTTTTCCTTTTTACATACCTATAGAAGCTTTTACAGTCTGTTTTTATGTCTCTCGCTAGTTTACTCTCATATTCTATTTTCCCTTTCTTTATCAATTTCTTGGTCCTCCTTTGCTGAATTCTAAAATCCTCCCAATCCTCAGGCTTATTACTCTTTTTGGCAGCATTATAAGCCTCTTCCTTTGATCTGATACTATCTTTAACTTCTCTTGTTAGCCACAGTTGGACCACTTTTCCTGTGGGGTTTTTGTGCCTTAAAGGAATGTATATTTGTTGTAAATTATGTATTAATTCTTTAAATGCTAGCTATTGCTCGTCCACTGTCATACCTTTTAATCTAGTTTCCCAATCTACTTTAGCCAACTCGTCCCTCATACCTATGTAGTTTGCTTTGTTTAGATTTAAGACCCTAGTTTCGGATTTAACAAAGCACTTTCAAACTCAATATAAAATTCTATCATATTATAGTCACTCTTCCCTAAAGGCTCCTTTACTACAAGGTTATTAATTAACCCTTTCTCATTGCACAATACTCGATCTAAAATAGCCTGTTCCCGAGTTGGTTCTTCAGCATACTGATCTAGAAAACTATCTTGCATACATTCCATGAATTCGTCCTCCACACTATTACTGCAAATTTGGTTTGCCCAGTCTATATGTAGATTAAAGTCCCCCATGATTAATTACTGTATTACCCTTGTTACATGTGCCTCTAATTTCCTGATTTATACTCTGCCCTACATTACAACTACTGTTTGGGGGCCTATAAACAACTCCCACCAATGTTTTCTGCCCCTTGCTGTTTCTTAGCTCCACCCAAACTGATTCTATTTCTTGATTTTCGGAGCAAAGATCCTTTCTCTCTACTGTCTTTATCCCATCCTTTATTATCGGGGCTACCCCTCCTCCTTTTCCATTTTGCCTATCATTTCTAAAAGTTATGTATCCTGGAATATTTAGTTCCCAACCTTGGCCACTTTGCAACCACATCTCCATTATGGCTATTAGATCAAACCTGTTAATTTCTATCTGCGCTATTAATTCATCTGTTTTGTTGCGAATGCTTTGCGCAATCAGATATAGTGGCTTTAGCTTTGACTTATTTCTCTTTTTCCCTGATGTCACCGTAGTCACTGATGCCTTATTACCTTTGTTGCTCTCTCGGTCCCTTTCTGACCCACTCTGCTTATTTTTACCCAAAACTCTACTCTGCTCTAGAGCCTTGACATTTCTCTCGCTGCTTTTAAATTTACTCTTTCCTGAATCCTCCCGCCCCCCCCCCCTTCATTAGTTTAAAGCCCTGTCTACTGCCTTAGTTATTCGGTTCGCCAGGACACTGGTCCCAGCCCGGTTTAAGTGGAACATCCTGGTAAACTGGATTGTACATCTTGCAGAATAATATAGAATGCAGTTTTTCAGGGAGCTGGTAAAATTTGTATGATGAACAAAGACTGAGAACAATTGTTGCATGTCCTCCTGCATTTGACTTTACCAAAAAAAGAAGCTTTATAATATTGAAGAGCAGCTCTTACATTAATATTGTGCTGAATTACCTCAGTTCATTCATGTTTCATTCGTCACTTGCTTAGCTAATGATGAAAAACCCTAAATATTTTACATCGAAACGTAGAAAAATAGGAGCAGGAGTAGGCCCTTCGAGCCTTCTCCGCCATTCAATATGATCATGGCTGATCCTCTATCTCAATACCATATTCCCGCTCTCTCTCCATACCCCTTGACGCCTTTTGCATCTAGAAATCTATCTATCTCCTTCTTAAATATATTCAGTGACTTGGCCTCCACAGCCTTCTGTGGTAGAGAATTCGACAGGTTCACCACCCTCTGAGTGAAGAAATTTCTCCTCATCTCAGTCCTAAATGTCCTACCCCGTATCCTGAGACTGTGACCCCATCGTTCTAGACCCCCCCAGCCAGGGGAAACATCCTCCCTGCATCCAGTCTGTCTAGCCCTGTCAGAATTTTATACGTTTCAATGAGATCCCCTCTCATTCTTCTAAACTGTAGTGAATACAGGCCCAGTCGACCCAATCTCTCCTCATACGACAGTCCTGCCATCCCAGGAATCAGTCTGGTGAACCTTCGCTGCACTCCCTCTATGGCAAGTATATCCTTTCTTGGGTAAGGAGACCAAAACTGCACACAGTACTCCAGGTGTGGTCTCACCAAGGCCCTGTATAACTGTAGTAAGACATCCTTGCTCCTGTACTCAAATCCTCTTGCAATGAAGGCCAACATACCATTTGCCTTCCTAACTGCTTGCTGCACCTGCATGTTTGCTTTCAGTGACTGATGTACAAGGACACCCAGGTCCCTTTGTACATCAACATTTCCCAATCTATCACCATTTAAATAATACTCTGCCTTTCTGTTTTTCCTACCGAAGTGGATAACTTCACATTTATCCACGTTATACTGCATCTACCATGTATTTGCCCACTCACTCAACTTGTCTAAATCGCCTTGAAGCCTCTTTGCATCCTCCTCACAACTCACAATCCCACCTAGTTTTGTGTCGTCAGCAAACATGGAAATATTACATTTGGTTCCCTCACCCAAATCATTGATATATATTGTGAATAGCTGGGGCCCAAGCACTGATCCCTGCGGTACCCCACTAGTCACCGCCTGCCACCCCGAAAAAGACCCATTTATTCCTACTCTCTGTTAACCAATTTTCAATCCATGCCAATATATTACCCCCAATCCCATGTGCTTTAATTTTGCTCACTAACCTCTTATGTGGGACTTTAACAAAGGCCTTCTGAAAATCCAAATATACCACATCCACTAGTTCTCCCTTATCTATTCTACCAATTACATTCTCAAAAACTCCAGTAGGATGTCAAACACGATTTCCCTTTCATAAATCCATGTTGACTTTGTCTAATCCCGTTGATATTTTCTAAGTGTCCTGTTATCACATCCTTCATAATAGACTCTAGCATTTTCCCTACTACTGATGTTAGGCTAACCGGTCTGTAGTTTCCTGTTTTTTCTCTCTTTTTTAAATAGTGGGGTTACCTTTGCCACCCTCCAATCTGCAGGAACTGTTCCATAATCTATAGAATTTTGGAAGATGACAACCAATGCATCCACTATTTCCATGGCTACCTCATTTAGTACTCTGGGATCCAGATTATCAGGCCCTGGGGATTTATCAGCTTTCAGTTCCATTAATTTCTCCAGCACTATTTTTTTACTAATACTAATTTCCTTTAATTCCTCCTCACTAGACCCTTGGTTCCCTAGCATTTCTGGGAAGTTATTTGTGTCCTCTACCATGAAGACAGAACCAAAGTATTTGTTTAATTGCTCTGCCATTTCCTTGTTCCCCATTATAAATTCTCCTGTTTCTGACTGTAAGGGACCTACATTTGTCTTCACTAATTTTTTTCTTTTTACATACTTGTAAAAGCTTTTACAGTCCGCTTTTATGTTCCTTGCAAGTTTACTCTCATACTCTATTTTTCCCCTCTTAATCAATCTCTTGGTCCTTTTTTGCTGAATTCTAAACTGCTCCCAGTCCTCAGGCTTGATACTTTTTCTGGCAACTTTATATGACTCCTCTTTGGATCTAATACTATCCTTAATTTCTTTTGTTAGCCATGGTTGGGCCACTTTTCCTTTTGTGTTTTTGCGCCAGAAAGGAATGTATAACTGTTGCAATTCATGCATTCGTTCCTTAAATGTTAGCCATTGCCTATCCACCGTCATGCCTTTTAATGAAACTCCCCAATCTACCATAGCCAACTCCCTCCTCGTACCTTCGTAGTTTCCTTTGTTTAGATTTAGGACCCTAGTTTCGGATTGGACTACTTCACTTTCCATCTTAATGAAGAATTCTATCATGTTATGGTCACTCTTCCCTAAAGGACTCCGCACAACAAGATTATTAATTAACCCCTTCTCATTGCACAATACTCAATCTAGGATAGCCTGTTCCCTAGTTGGCTCCTCAACGTACTGGTCTAAAAAACCATCTCGTACACACTCCAGGAATTCATCCTCCACAGTATTATTGCTAATTTGGTTTGGCCAGTCTATATGTAGATTAAAGTCACCCATGATTACTGTAGTACCCTTGTTACATGCATCTCTAATTTCCTGTTTGATGCCGTCCCCTACATTACCACTACTATTTGGAGGCCTATAGACAACTCCCACCAATGTTTTCTGCCCCTTGGTGCTTCTTAGCTCCACCCAGACTGATTCTACATCTTGATTTTCTGAGCCAATATCCTTTCTCACTATTGCTCTGATTTCATCCTTTACTAACAACGCCACCCCACCTCCTTTTCCTTTTTGCCTGTCCTTACTAAATATCGAATATCCTTGGATATTCAGCTTCCAGCCTTGGTCACTGTGTACCTTCAAGAGAGCTGGACTGGTTCCTGGCTGAGGTGGAGTTCTTCAACGTTTAATTTGAAAGGAGTTTCCTTTTTTAATAAAAACAAAATTTGCTCCTGCCTGTATTTAAAAAAAAAAAAATGTTTTTAAAATAGTATTTTCTTCAGTCTGCTGAAGATCTGCTGAGTTGGTATATGTCCCAAACACATCAATGAGTGTCTCTGATTGTGGGAATGCAGATCAACATTTTTCCCAGTTCCAGATGATAATCCTAAAGCTTAAAAACAATTTAAAAATCTAGCACCAGCCAGGACTAACAAGTTCCACCTTCACTCCACTTTTGTTAGGATCGTCAATATGATGTTGTTCCTGCTACCTATTCATGCTTCTTAAGGCAAGAAAAATCCCTGTAAGGCTACAGAGATTCACATACAAACATACGAAAACATCAGATAGGAAAAAAACAGCTGCTCCATCTAGCCTGTCCCATACAGTTGCGATGCCTTATGCATCATGTCAAGAGACTCTTTACCCCCGAGGTGTCGTGTAGTCTCCTCAAAGAGGCAAAAAGAAATATCAAAAACCCAAGGCCAATTAAGGGGGAAAAAAATCTGGAAATTCCTCTCCAATCCCTCCAGGCAATTGAAACTAGTCTAGGAGACCACACTGACCATTACTTATATTACTTGGTACCTCACTCGTGTATGATGTGATCTCCACCCCAGCCATGAACCAGTCCAGCTCTCTTGAAGGTACACAGTGAATCAGCACTCAATTTACATAAATGCTGAGCAATTGAGATAAACACTACTGCCATTTTGACTTAAAGTAATTTGGTTAGAATGAAGATAGCAGGCCCTGTGGTGAATCATCTATATACAGGTGGAATTTGCAGATCCAATTTTTTTTGCAGGTCAGTCAATTTTACATTGAGGGCTTTTGAAAGGGATATGAACATGAGAAATGGCTGCATTCAAACAGATTTTGCTGTTCTGGAATATATTATTATATTACAAAAGATATTTAAAGTTCTTCAAGGTTTAAGGAGGGAACTTGGTTAATGTAAACGTCAATTTTGTAATGTTCTGTAAACTTCAGCTACAATTTAACATTTTTTGTATGTTGTATTTATCTGAAATTTAAGAATGCATATTTATATAATCAGATCTTATACTTGCACTATTTGAGATTTATTTTTTTTATTCACAGGCATCTGAATCTCAAACTGGCATACTGTCATTTTCTCCGGGTCTCTTACAAACTACCATTAGCAAGAGTAAATATAAAAAACACCTGGTAGCCTGCCAGATTGCAGTGCCAAACACTGCAGTCTATGGATGTACTGTGATCAATTATTACAAGAAGCTTCTGGATTCAGCCAGTCTCAAATATTTGTCTCTCAGTTCACTGCTATCTGATAGTCCTTTAATTACTGTTGACCAATCTAGTACCATAATCAACAGCTTGACGAGCTTGTTGTCTGGTAACACTCAATCCTACACACAGTTAAATGGTGCTAACCGATTATCAAGCCCCTGGCAGCAGGATTTTGCACTTACTTTATCCTCTATTGATTGCATTACAGTTGAAGAGTTTTCAACAGCAGAAACTAGCAGGTTTGGTTCAAAGTGGAACATCAGACCCCCTGACCATGTAGAGGAAGCAACCCAAAATAGGAAGTGCAATGAAAGTACCTCGTCAGCTTTTGCTACTTCAACTTCTCAAAATAGCAGTGATATCAATGTCTGTAGTACAAATGCAATGGTGAGTCTCCCATCTAGTTTAGAAGTACAAAGGTTACTAAATAATGACTGTAGAAGTCAATATTATAGTACTAGCTTTGATGAGTTACAGGAAGACTGCCTCAAGTCAAGCTTCAATACCCAAAGATATTGCATACAAAAGCCTGGGGGACTCTCTATCTAATGGCAGAGACAGTGATGTGTTTCAGTCTGCTGATAAATCTTGTAGTCTACGAGAAGACAGCTTGGGTTACAATGACTCGACATTATGGGATGACTTGCTGTTTTCAGAAAGTCTAGGTGAATTTATAGCAAAAGTGGAAGCAAATCAGGAGAGATGTGATGAGGAAATTGGATTGCTCACTAGTGCGACTGCTGTTGATGGTTCCATACATTCCTGCAGTTTGAAAAAACTGGAAACTGATAACCTTCAGAATGGAGCTCAAGGGCAGAATACAAGATCTAGAGAAGTGAGTACAGATTCTACTAACTGTAATGTAACAGGATTCAGAAAAACTGGAAATAAAGAGAACTTCTATTGTGTTGATTCTAACAATCCAAAGGATGTCTTAGATGGGCTAGTGCTTGTGGATGGTTTCAAAATTGATGATGTCACAGAAAAAGAGGTTTCTTTAGCAACAGCATCACCCCTGTGGTCAGGTGATGACTCTGACGTTGTGCACACTCCCAGTCAGGAGGCAGTTGTGCAGATTTGCAGTCGCTTCATGAACCCTGTAAGTGCAGGTAATTGCAGCACGCAGCCTGTTCAGTCTTGTGAACCAAAGCGGCACAACATTGAGGAGGAGCAGATGGGTGAATGTTCAAGTTTTCTGCCTAAACGTAAAGCTACTGAAGTTAACAAACTCGCAGACCTCTTTGACACTACAAATGAATCTTATTTACGGAATTCTGTTGATTTTCAAACGCTATTGCCTTCTGCCAAACCGCTTCTAAAAATGAAGAAAAAATTTGACAGTGAGTTTCAAGCTCAAATGTGCATTAAAGGACACAATTTAGATAAATGTGACATGGAACCTGTAAGTAGATCTCAACTGTCATCTGTTCTTAACCTCCATAAAAACAGCTCATTCCAGAATTTGTGCACCAATCCTACTGAGCAAGAGTACAACGTTTCAGGAGATCTCTTCAACGATACAGGAGGCAATAAAGAGGAACCATCATTATGTCTCAAAACAAACCTGTGTATTTTATCTAAACTGACATCCGCATCTAAAGCGTTCTGTAAAACAAACTGTAAGCCCAATGAGCAGCAGTGTAATATTTCCCTGTGTTGTTTAAATGGAGCTGCTGATGCTTTGGAAAGCCAAAACAATAATAGTTCTCCAGAGAATGATGCACAGAACTTGTCTGAACATGACTTTTCAGACTCTCAGGACTTTGTTCCATTTTCTCAGTCTACGCCTGTTTCAAGATTTCAAAGTTTAAAATCTTTCAGGGGGAGAGAAAATAAAGCTCTCAAGATGTCACCCTATGTTAGCACAAGTCCAATGCCAGCTGCTTTTAGACGAAGGCAAATAGGTTTATTTAAAAATGGTCAACTTAAGCAGCAATCACTTCAAATTCAAAACGTGTTTCAACAGCAGTCTGGGAGCAATCAAACCTCTCTTTCATCAAATTCCTTTCTGTTAAGCAACAGCCCAATTAACAAATCTTATGAGAGTGACTCTGATGAATGGATTCCACCTTCAACAACCAAAACTCGAATCGTGTCATCTAATTTATCTTCATGTGTCTTTAATATACACAAATCGCGAGGTGTTAAACTATTTACACATGAGTTATATGCCAATGCTGCTATGGAAACTGCTGACTCAAAGGCTACAACAGAGGGCAACAAAGAGAATGACAGTAGCAACCAGTGCAGAGGGGACCTATACATGAAAAGGCCACCTGCAGGAATGCACACCAAACCATCAGTACAGCAAAAAGTATGCAACTCAACAAAGGTTCTTCAGAACAAAATGGAAAAACTTGGGCCACTTGTTTCTAGTGAAATTCAGATTAGGAAAGGTTTAAAAGTGAATGACTGCACCCCAGCTGCTTTTCATTCATTTTATGCAAAGAGTGAGGCACCAAGTTGTTGCTCACCAGAACTATTTACAGCAAGTGCAGAGCTTTTTGAAGATGAGTACCAGTCACTTTAAAAGAATTTCAGACCAGTGCTAAACTAAAAGAAGAGAACGACAAGGTTTTTCTTTTCAGTAAGGGAGAAATTAGTTATTACAAAAAGTGCAAAGTAATACAGATATGAGGTGAATTTCTGTGGGTGTTCTTCTGATCGTCCCCCGTAACTTTGGTGGAAAAGCTGCGAAAAACCATGAAAAAACTTTTCCTGCAGCCGAGCGGGACTCTCCCTGCGGAAATTCATCGCATGGTGTCCCTTTTGATCAGTCTGTTAATTCTTTATATTGAAAGAAAATCTGAACTATACAAACCTGCAGCTAGTACTGGCTTAAAGGAATTTTTCACTAACCCTTAGAAAAGATGCCTCTCTCTTTTTTAATGGTGATTTCTTGATTACCTTCAAAACTGCTTGAAATTTGTTGGTTCTAGGGGAAAACGTTTTTTCCAGATCTCGATGTGCTGGGGAATTGGGCCCGTGATTGGCACATTACATTTAAAAACGCCAACAGCTTCCATTTATATAGCGCCTTTAACGTAGTAAAACGTCCTAAGGCACTTCATAAGAGCGTTATCAAAAAAAAAAAGCCACATTAGGAGATGTTAGGGCAGATGAGCAAAAGCTTGGTCAAAGAGGTAGGTTTTAAGGAGCGTCTTGAAGGGGGGGAAGAGAGGTAGAAAGCAGAGAGGTTTAGAGAGGTAATTCCAGAGCTTGGGGCCAAGGCAGCTGTAGGCACGGCTGCCAATGGTGGAGTCATTAAAATCGGGGATGCGCAAGAGGCCGGAATTGGAGAAGCGCTGATATCTCGATTGGTTATAGGGCTGGGGAGCTTACAGAGATAGGGAGGGGCGAGGCCATGGAGGAATTTGAAAACAAGGATGAGAATTTTAAAATCGAGGCGTTAAAATTTAACTTGGAAAAGTGCAGTGTTATGCATGTGTACAGGTTTAATGCTGAACATGCATGCACCCTTCAGGCAAAAGAACTAAAGTCAGTGGTAAAAGAAAGAGATCTGAGTGTTTTAGTACATCAATCTCTAAAGGTCCATGACCAATGCCATGGAGTTATAGCTAAAGCGAATAGGGTGCTGGGGTGTATTTATAGGACAGTTCACAATAAAGCAAAGCATACCCTTTTGTCCTTGTACAAGACCTTGATTAGGTCTCAGAATGTGTTTAGCTTTGGTCTCCTCACTTGGTGGGCGACATTGAGGCTTTGGAAAGGGCGCAGAGGAGGGCCACAAGGTTAATTCCCAGTTTAAAGCATCTTACTTACCGAGGTAGGCTCAAAGAGATGGGTCTCTTTACTTTAGAGGGCTGATAAGTGGCAAATAACATTTGTGCCATACAAGTGCCAGGCAATGACCATCTCCAACAAGAAAGAGCCTCACCACCTCCCCTTGACATTCAATGGTATTAGTATCACCGAGTCCCCCACCAGCAAAATCCTGGCGGTTACTATTGACCAGAAACTTGGCTGAATCAGCCGCATAAATACTGTGGATACTGGAGCAATTCAGAGGCTGGGTATTCTGCGGCAGGTGGCTCACCTCCTGACTTCCCCAAAGCCTCTCCACCATCTACAAGGCACAGATCAGGAGTGTGATGGAATAGTCGCCACTTGGCTGGTTGGGTGTAGTTGCAACAACATTCAAGAAGCTCGCCACCATTTAAGACAAAACAGTCTGCTTCATCCACACCTCGTCCAGTAGTCTAAACATCCATCCCCTCCACCTCTGGCATACAGTGGCTGCCGTGTGTTCTGTCTGCAGGATGCACTGCAGCAACTCGCCAAGGCTTCTTTGGTAGTATCTCCCAAACCCGTGGCCTCCACCACCTAGAAGGACAAGGGTAGCAGGTGCTTGGGAACAGTAACACCTCCAGGTTCCCCTCCAAGTCATGTACCATCCTGACTTGGATATACATCACTGTTCCTTCATGGCTGCTAGGTCAAAATCCTGAAACTCCCTACCTACCAGCAATATGGGAGTACATTCCACACATGGACTGTAGAGGTTCAAGAAGGTGGCCCACCACCACCTTCTCAGCGCAAATAGGAATGGCCAATCAATTCCAGCCTTGCCAGTGACACCCACATCCTGAGCGTGTTTTTTTTTTAACTTGAATAACTAGGGTGATTATATTATATGACATGCAGAACTCAAATTTTTGTCACTAATTCTGAAAGCTGTTAATGGTTGTACTAGGAGGTAGGCAGAATTAGTTATTCCTTAAAAGGTATTTCCCACAAGGTGGCAGCAGAAACATATGGAGTATCATTCTAATTAAAGAGGATAAAAGTATAAAAACTAGCATATAGTACTAAGTCAGTAAAATGCCACGTAATTGGTGGTTCTGTGGCTTAATAACTAGATCTGGCACAGCTGAGACCTTTCCATTTCACCACACACAAGACACAGCTACTACTAGCTGATTTAAAAAAATGTATTCATGGAATGTGGGCATTGCTCCCTAATTGCCCTTGAGAAGGTGGTGGTGAGCCGCCGCTTTGAACCGCTGCAATCTGTGTGGTGAAGGTACTCCCACAGTGCTGTTAGGGAGGGAGTTCCAGGATTTTGACCCAGCGACGATAAAGGTATAGCGATATATTTCCAAGTCAGGATGGCGTATGATTTGATGGGGAACTTGCAAGTTGTGGTGTTCCCATGCACCTGCTGCCCTTGTCCTTCAAGGTGGTAGAGGTCGCGGGTTTGGGAAGAAGCCTTAGCAAATTGCTGCAGTGCATCTAGTAGATGGTACACACTGCAGCCACGTTGCAGGTGGTGAATGTTTAAGGTGGTGGATGGGGTGCCAATCAAGCGGGCTGCTTTGCCCTGGATGGTGTAGAGCTTCGAGTGTTGTTGGCGCTGCATTCATCCAGGCAAGGGAAGAGTATTCCATCACATTCCTGACTTGTGCCTTGTAGATGGTGGAAAGGCTTTGGGGAGTCAGGAGGTGAGACACTCAATGCAGAATAACCAGCCTCTGATCTGCTCTTGTAGCCACAGTATTTATGTGGCTGGTCCAGTTAAGTTTCTGGTCAATGGTGGCCCCAAGGATGTAGATGGTGAGGAATTCGGTGATGGTAATGCCGTTGAATGTCAAGGGGAGGTGGCTAAACTTTCTCTTGTTGGAGATGGTCATCGCCTGATACTTGTGTGGTGCGAATGTTACTTGCCACTTATCAGCCACATGGATGCTCAGTTCTGAGCTGCTAGATCTGTTCTGAATCGATCCCATTTAGCACAGTGCTAGTGCCACACAACACGATGGAGGGTGTCCTCAGTGTGAAGGCGGGACTTCGCCTCACAAGGAGTATGCGTTGGTCACTCCTACTAATACTGTCGTGGACAGATGCATCTGTGACAGGTAGATTGGTGAGGACGAGGTCAAGTAGGTTTTTCCCCTCGTGTTAGTTCTCTCACCATCTGCCACAGGCCCAGTCTGGCAGCTATATCCTTCAGGACTCGGTCAGTAGTGGTGCTACCGAGCCACTCCTGATGATGGACATTGAAGTTCCCCCACCCAGAGTACATTCTGTGCCCTTGCTACCCTCAGTGCTTCTTCTAAGTGGTGTTCAACATGGAGGAGTACTGATTCATCAGCTGAGGGAGGGTGGTAGGTGGTAATCAGCAGGAGGTTTCCTTGCCCATGTTTGACCTAATGCTGTGAGACTTCATGGGGTCCGGAGTCAATGTTGAGGACTCCCAAGGCCACTCCTTCCTGACTGTATACCACTGTGCTACCGCCTCTGGTGGGTGTGTCCTACCGGTGGGACAGGACATACCCAGGGATGGTGATGGAGGCGTCTGGGACGTTGGCTGAAAGGCATGATTCTGTGAGTATGACTATGTCATGCTGTTGCTTGACTAGTCTGTGGGACACCTCTCCCAATTTTTGCACAAGTCCCCAGATGTTAGTAAGAGGACTTCTTTGCAGGATCAACTGGGCTGGGTGTGCCTTTGCCATTTCCGCGTCTGGTACCTAGGTCTATGCCGGGTGGTCCGTCCGGTTTTATTCTTCTTATTGTTTTTCGTAGCAGTTTGATGCAACAGAGTGGCTTGCTAGGGCAGTTAAGAGTCAACCACATCGCTGTGAGTCTGGAGTCACATATAGGTCAGACCGGGTAAGGACGGCAGATTTCCTTCCCTAATGGACATTAGTAACCAGATGGGTTTTTACGACAATCCGGTAGTTTCATGGCCACCAGATTTATTTAATTAACTGAATTTAAATTCCACAGCTGCTGTGGTGGGATTTGAACTCATGTCTCCGGGTCATTAGTCCAGGCCTCTGGGTTATTAGTGCAGTAACATAACCACTATGCTACTGCTCCCATACAAATAAAGTGTTAGGTCGTTCTGGCCAATTTACATATCAATGTGGAGTTTTTATGATTGGGCGATACCCACTTGCGAGAGTATTACCGCAACAGGTTCTTCTCCCTCCCACAAATTACTTCTTTACACTTAATTTTCCTGCATGTTGGTGCTTAAAATACAAATACATTTTCCATTTCAAAATCATTGCCAGCAGAGATGCTACCTGGCAAAGCCAGCTCCTCCACAATGGCCAAATTATACCCTTCCAAGAACTAGCAGACAAGTTACACCTCACCCAGCATGACGTGCACCACTACCTCCAAATGAATCGTGGAGACCTACACAATGCAAGCCCTTGCCCCATCTCACAACATACACTCAGAACACCTCCCAAGGAAGGAAACGTAGGCAACTGCAGGAAGTTAACAGCACAGTGAGTGTCACCAAGTTAATCCCAAGAACTGTAGTTAAATTAGCTTCACTCTCAAACAGGGCACTGTCCCCAGAATGTGGACAACGGTACTGACGATCCTGTAAATACATTGTGACAAAACTATACAGTGATTTCACAAAATATGTTTCTGTGCTGTAAATACTATGTAATATGTAAAAATTAAATAAATTAGGAAAAAAATGCCAATCAGAAACTATTAACAATGGTAATAGTAGATATGAATTCGTTCACAACTTTGTCGTCCTATTTGACCCTGAGCTGAGCTTTCGACCCCATGTTCTCTCCATCACCAAGTGCCTACTTCCACCTCTGTAACATCGCCGTCTCTGCCCCTGCCTCCGCTCATCTGCTGCTGAAACCCTCGTCCATGCCTTTGTTACCTGTAGACTCGACTCCCATCTTGCACCCTCCATAAATTTGAGCTGATTCAAAACTCTGCTCCCTGTATCCTAACTCGCATTAAGTCCTATTCACCCATCACCCCTGTGATCGATGAACTACATTTGCTACTGGTTCAGCAATGCCTTGATTTTAAAATTCTTATTCTTGTTTTCAAATCCCTCCATGGCCTTGCCCCTCCCTATCTCTTTAACCTCCTCCAGCCCTACAACCTGCCAAGAAATCTGCGTTCTTGTGAATCCCCTATTTTCATCGCTCCACCATTGGCGGCCAAGCCTTCAGCTGCCTAGGCCGTAAGCTCTGGAATTCCCTCCCTAAACTTCACCGCCTCTCTACCTCTCCTTTAAGGCACTCCTTAAAACTTATCTCTTTGACCAAGCTTTTGATCACCTGTCCTAATATCCCCTTATGTGGATTGGTGTCAAATTTTGTTTGATAACGCTCCTGTGAAGCACTTTGGCACGTTTTGCTACTTTAAAGGTGTTATATAAATGCAAGTTGTTGTTGTTGAATTTCATTGTTAAAAGTAAACCATATAAGCTAAGAGTTGTATGCTTGAACCTAAAACTGAAAGATAGATGTTTCTATTTAAACAGTTTATGAAGGTCACAGCACACTCTCAGGATTCAGATGAGATTTATAATACAAACAAGTTTTGTTTACACAGTTTTATCTCACCTGAACTTCTCAACTCTTTAACTGCTTTATAACGCAATCTTAAAATGCCAGCCATCAATTTAGTTTTGCACATAGTGAGTAAGAATTTCCAATCAGTGGGAATGTTCTTGCCAGGATGAATTGGGCATGCAAGGGAACTAGATCATCTCTTCCCTTCAGCAATCTAACCTGGTCCCCATTTGGAACTTGTCCTGTGTGAATATCCAACTGGCCCTTAATGCCAGTATATAATATTGTTACTGAGGAAATTTCTGCTGTTCAATTTTCTACCCTCCTCCTGGAAGCACTGACTTGTGCTGGGATATGGTTCCACCAGCAGCCCTCTGCTTCCTCCCCTAGTATCCATTTTCATGTGGGGCCCTAGGTAGTGAATATCATCAGGCTATTCACCAGGGAGGGGATCACAACTGTCTTAACTGACATGCACATAAACACTTACCAGCAAGGGTCACTGGACAGCAATCAGAAGCAGAAACCACAGATAATTTCCCCCCCTAACTCATTGGAGCTGGATAAGCAGTTGAGGTGTTACAATCAGGTAAGTCACCACAGACCAATTATCAATTGAGAAAAGTTTTTTTTAATTACATTATTTTTGTAAGACATGATCGATATATTTGAAGCAATGTTCTAGACTTTAAGAGTAACGATGTGTAGGTCATAGTTTTATAAGTAGTAAATCTGAGGATTGGGAGGATTTTAGAATTCAGCAAAGGAGGACCAAGAAATTGATAAAGAAACTGACAATAGAATATGAAGGTAAACTAGCGAGAGACATAAAAACAGACTGTAAAAGCTTCTATAGGTATGTAAAAAGGAAAAGATTTGCGAAAGTAAACGTCGGTCCCTTACAGGCTGAGACAGGAGAAATTATAATGGGGAATGAGGTGATCTCATTGAAACACACACAATTCTGACAGGGCTTGACAGGGTAGATGCAGGGAGGATGTTTCCCCTGGCTGGGGAGTCTAGAACCAGGGTCACAGTCTCAGAATAAGGGGTCGGCCATTTAGGACTGAGATGAGGAGAAATTTCTTCACTCAGAGGGTGGTGAATCTTTGGAATTCTCTACCCCAGAGGGCTGTGGCTGCTCAGTTGTTGAGTATATTCAAGGCAGAGATCGATAGATTTTTGGATATTAAGAGAATCAAGGGATATGGGGATAGTGCAGGAAAGTGGAGTTGAGGTAGAAGATCAGCCATGATCTTATTGAATGGCGGAGCAGGCTCGAAGGGCCAAATGGTCGTCTACTGCTCCTATTTCCTATGTTCTTATAAGAAATCCTGTCACCGCTAGTTATGCTTTGCACTTAATCTTCATTCTGTACTGTATGTTCAGTTTATCAAAAATAAAATTAGGATTGGACTCAACATGACAGTTGGAAAAAAACACTTGCACTGATTTAGCACCTGCAGCATAGTAAGCACTCTAGAGATAAGAAACATACAGCAAGTAGTAATAGGAGAGTTAGATGAGCTAGCCAAAAACAGTCTAAAAGGTTTGGTGGAGGCTTTTATAGGTGAGGGAAGAAATAGCAAGATGAAGGGGTTTCAGGAGGGAGTTTCAGAGATGAAAGCCAAGAGTGATGAAGGCTCTGCCACAGATGATAGTATAGATAGATACAAAGAAGGCCAAAGCTGGAAGGACACTGGCTGGACTTAGGACGGGAAGAGGCTACAGAGGCAGGGTAAGATGAGGACATGAATGGATTTGCAAATATAGATAATTTAATATGTGGGGGACAGGGTTGATGGGTGACTATAGAGCGCCATATATATTACAAATAAAAACAAAATGTGATCGAAATAAACAACAGAACTGTCCGCATCTGAAAAGAATATTAAGCTATAAGAAAAAGCTTATACAATGCAAAGAAATCCAATGGTCTGGGAAAGCTATAAAAAGCAACAAAGGGATATAAAGAAAGTAATAAGAGGTGCAAAAATGGAAAACTTGCAAAGAATATCAAAGCTAACAGCAAAAGTTTTTTTATAAATATATTAGGAGAAAGAAATTTGGGTGCATTGAAGACGGATGCAGGCAAGACTATAATAAGGAAATGGCAGACTTGTTAAATGAGTACCTTGAATATATTTTCGCAGTGCAGGAAGAGGACAAAATACCAGCGGTACAGGGAAACTAAAAAGAAGTCAAGGGGAATAATTTAGTGGATTTAATATAAGTTAAAAATGGTAATGGGCAAAATAATAGAACTTGAGATAAAGAAATCTCCACTACCTGATGGTTTCCACCCCAGGGTATTAAAAGAAAGAGATGAGGAAATTGCAGATACATTAGTCATAATGTTGTCTATATAGACTGCCAGAAGGCGTTTGACAAGATTCTGCACAAGAGATTATTAGTAAATATGAGAGTGCACGGAATTGGAGGTAACCTTGTGACATGGGTCAGTAATTGGTTGAAAGGAAGGAGACAGAGAGTAGGGATAAAGGGCTCGTTCTATGATTGGCAGGATGTGACAAATGGTGTTCCCTGGGGATCTAGATAGGTTAAGTGAGTGGGCAAGAATGTGGCAGATGGAATATAATGTGGAGCAATGTGAAGTCATCCACTTTGGGAGGAAATTTAGAAAAGCAAAATATTTTTAAAAGGTGAGAGACTGGGAAATGTTGGTCTTCAGAGGGACCTGGGTGTCCTTGTACATGAATCACAGAAAATTAACATGCAGGTAGAGCAAGCAATTAGGAAAGCAAATGGTATGTTGGTCTTTATTACAAAGGGATTGGAGTACAAGAGTAAGTTTTACTGCAATTATATAGGGCCTTGGTGAGACCACACCTGGAGTGCTGTGTACAGTTTTGGTCTCCTTACTTAAGGAAGGATATACTTGCCTTAGAGGGAGTGCAACGAAGGTTCACTAGACTGTTACCTGGGATGAGGGGATTGTCCTATGAGGAGACATTGAGTAGACTAGACCTGTATTCCCTTGAGTTTAGAAGAATGAGGGGTGATCTCATTGAAACATATGAAATTCTTAAGGGGCTTGATGGGGTAGATGCTGAGAGGATGTTTCCCCTGGCTGGGGAGTCTCGAACTAGGGGTCACAGTCTCAGAATAAGGGGTCGGCCAATTAGGACTGTGATGAGGTGAAGCCTCTTCACTCAAAGGGTTGTGAATCTTTGGAATTCTCTACCCCAGAGGGCTGTGGATGCTCAGTCGTTGAGTATATTCAAGACAGAGATCAATACATTTTTGAATACTAAGGGAATCAAGGGATATGGGGATAGGGTGGGGAAGTGGAGTTGAGATAGATCAGTCATAATCTTATTAAATGGCAGAGCAGGCTCGAAGGGCCGAATGACCTACTCCTCCTGCTCCTATTTCTTGTTCTTATGATCTGTATTGGAGCCTAAGCTAAGTCTTGAGGAGAAGGAACAGAGAGTTGTATATCCAAGTTTGTAGATGACTAAGTAGGCACAGTAAATTGTGTAGATGGGAACAGGAAGTTACAAAGGGACATAGATAGATTAAGTGAGTGGGCAACACTGGCAGATGGGGAAGTGTGAGGATCTGAGAAAGACAAATCGGAATATTTTCTTAATGGTGAGATACAAGGCGTTTATCTCAATGGGATTGGAATTCAACAGTCAGACCTGATGTGGAGTACTGCATTCAGTTTTGGACACCGAACCTCAAGAACGATATACTGGCCTTGGAAGGGGTACAGCACAGATTCACCAGAATGATGCCAGTGCTTAAAGGGTTAAATTATGAGGCCAGGCTGTACTTGGCTTGCATTCTATTGAAGGTTGAGGGGTGATCTAATTGAGGTATTTAAAATGATTAAAGGATTCGATAGGGTATATAGAAAGAAACTATTTCCTCTGGTAGGGGAAATCCAGAACAAGCGAGCATAATTTTAAAATTTTAACTCTGCCATTTGCGAGTAAATCAGGAAGCACTTTTTCCATACAAAGGATAGAGGAAATCTGGAAGTTGCTCCTACAAAAGGCTGTGCATGCTGGCTCATGGAGATTGATAAATTTTTGTTAGCCAAGGGTATTGCGGAATATGTCCTGTCTTCACACTGAGGACACCTGCCATTGTGTTGTGTGGCACTACCACCGTGCTAAATGGGATAGATTCAGAACAGATTTAGCAGCTCAAAACTGGGCATCCATGAGGCACTGTGGGCCATCAGCAGCAGCAGAATTATATTCCACCACAATCTGTAACCTCATGGCCTGGCATATCCCTCACTCTACCATTACCATCAAGCCAGGGGACCAACCGTGGTTCAATGAGGAGTGTAGAATAGCATGCCAGGAGCAGCACCAGGCGTACCTAAAAATGAGGTGCCAACCTGGGGAAGCTGCAACACAGGACTACATGCATGCTAAAAAGTGGAAGCAGCATGCTATAGACAGGGCTAAGCGATCCCACAATCAACGGATCAGATCAAAGCTCTGCAGTCCTGCCACATCCAGTCGTGAATGGTGGTGGACCATTAAACAACTAACGGGAGGAGGAAGCTCCATGAATATCCCCATCCTCAATGATGGTGGAGCCCAGCACGTGAGTGCAAAAGACATGGCTGACGCGTTTGCAACCATCTTCAGCCAGAAGTGCAGAGTGGATGATCCATATCGGCCTCCTCCTGAGGTCCGCACCACAGAAGCCAGTCTTCAGCCAATTCAATTCAATTCACTCCACGTGATATCAAGAAATGGCTGAGCGCACTGGATACAGCAAAGGCTATGGGCCCTGACATCATCCCGACTATCGTGCTGAAGACTTGTGCTCCAGAACTAGCCACGCCTCTAGCCAAGCTGTTCCAGTACAGCTACAACACTGGCATCTATCCGACAATGTGGAAAACTGCCCAGGTATGTCCTGTCCACAAAAAGCAGGACAAATCCAATCCGGCCAATTATCGCCTTGATCAGTCTACTTTCAACCATCAGCAAAGTGATGGAAGGTGTCATTGACAGTGCTATCAAGCGGCACTTACTCACCAATAACCTGCTCACTGATGCCCATTTTGGCTTCCGCCAAGACCACTCTGCTCCCGACCTCATTACAGCCTTGGTCCAAACATAGACATAGGAGCTGCATTCCAGAGGTGAGGTGAGAGTGACTGCCCTAGACATCAAGGCAGCATTTGACCGAGTGTGGCATCAAGGAGCCCAAGTAAAACTGAAGTCAATGGGAATCAAGGGGAAACTCTTCACTGGCTGGAGTCATACATAGCACAAAGGAAGATGGTTGTGGTGGTTGAAGGTCAATCATCACAGCCCCAGGTCATCGCTGCAGGAGTTCCTCAGGGCAGTGTCCTAGACCCAGCCATCTTCAGCTGCATCATCAATGACCTTCCCTCCAACATAAGGTCAGAAATGGGGATGTTCGCTGATGACTGCACAGTGTTCAGTGCCATTCACAACTCCTCAGATAATGAAGCAGTCCATGCCCGCATGCAACAAGACCTGGACGACGTTCAGGCTTGGACTGATAAGTGGCAGGTAACATTCACGCCACCGAAGTGCCAGGCAATGACTATCTCCAACAAGCGAGAGTCTAATCACTGCCCCTTGACATTCAACGGCATTACCATCGCTGAATCCCCCACCCATCAACATCATGGGGGGTCACCATTAACCAGAAACTTAACTGGCCCAGCCACATAAATACTGTGGCAACAAGAGCAGGTCAGAGGCTAGGTATTCTGCGGTGAGTGTCTCACCTCCTAACTCCCCAAAGCCTTTCCACCATCTTCAAGGCACAAGTAAGGAGTGTGATGGAATACTCTCCACTTGCCTGGATGAGTGCAGCTCCAACAACACTCAAGAAGCTCGATACCATCCAGGACAAAGCAGTCGCTTGATTGGCACCCCATCTACCACCTTAAACATTCACTCCCTCCACCACCGGCATACCGTGGCTGCAGTGTGTACTATCTACAACATAAGAACATAAGAAATAGGAGCAGGAGTAGGCCATTCGGCCCTGCTCCACCATTCAATGAGATCACGGCTGATCTTCTACCTCAACTCCATTCACTGGCCCTATCGCCATATCCCTTGATGCCCTTACTAGTCAGAAATCTATCGACTTCTGTTTTGAATATACCCAATGACTGAGCCTCCACAGCCCTCTGGAATAGAGAATTCCAAAGATTCACTACCCTCTGAAGAAATTTCTTCTCATCTCAGTCCTGAATGGCCTACCCTTTATCCTGAGGCTGTGGCCCCTGGTTCTAGATTCCCCAGCCAAGGGAAACATTCTCCCAGCATCCACCCTATCAAGCCCTGTAATAATTTTGTATGCTTCAATGAGATCCCCTCTCATTCTTCTGCACTGCAGCAACTCGCCAAGGCTTCTTCGGCAGCACCTCCCAAACTCACAACCTCTTCCACCTAGAAGGACAAGGGCAGCAGGCGCATGGGAACACCACCACCTCCAAGTTCCCCTCCAAGTCACACACCATCCTGACTTGGAAGTATATCGCCGATCCTTCATCGTCGCTGGGTCAAAAACCTGGAAGTCCCTACCTAACAGCACTGTCGGAGTACCTTCACCACAAGGACTGCAGCGCTTCAAGAAGGTGGCTCACCACCACCACCTTCTCCAGGGCAATGAGGGATGGGGAATAAATGCTGGCCTTGCCAGCGACGCCCACATCCCAAAAACGAATTTAAAAAAAATATATGGAACAAAGGTGGGTAAATGGAGTTGAGGTACAAATCAAACATGATCTAATTAAATGGCGGAACAGGCTTGAGGGGCTGATAAAAATGGGTTGAAGAGCCTCAGTGTTACACCACTACTCTGGCACGTGCTCTGTTGTTCAATTTCTTATATAACCAAGTAATCTCATGTCACTGGGTCTCTGCTGGTCACTGTGTAGTTGGTGTCACTAGAGCAGGACAATATTGAACAATTATGATAAAAATTAAAAATTGAGTCACAACCAAATATTTAAATATCATGTAAGTAAAATCAGTTTACAATTTTTTCTTTTGTTTATAATTCAAAATAGATGTCCCAAACTCCACAGGAAACAGTCTGTTATTTGCTGTTCTGGCAGTCTCAGTTCCCAAATTTTGGCACAGATCCTAGAAACATAACAAAATGGTTATTAATATTGCTATTCTGGGAAGCCTATTTTGTTGAATAAATCTTCTGCTTTTAGTTTCTATTTCCCAGTGCCATTCCCTGAAGTAATATTTTTATTTTTCCGTTTCATATTTCCTGGATGCATTGTGTGGCTTGTTCCTATTTGTAAAAAATTACGCAATGTCTAATAAATTTCAGTCCTCCATGGCCCATTTATCTCAAATGTCAGGCAATGGAGTTTTGACAAGACACGCCCCCACAGATAACTTAACATTAGAGCATCACCAGAAACTAAATCAATTTCATTAATCTCATTATAGCTATTGATAACACAACCGTTTAAGATTAGAGTATTTGCCTAATGAACAGGATATATTTAGGTTTATCATGAATTATTTTAAAATCCAAGGTCATTTTAATTTTAGGATTTAAAATTACATCAAATTTGAGCATGATAAACATATCAGTGGATAATTTGTTCTGTACCTGCTCTAAACTGAAAATAGTTCATTTTCTTGAGTTCATCATAATATGATTAGGCATATGGTTCTATGAAAGGTAAATCATGTTTGACAAATTTATTAGAGTTTTTTGAGGATGTAATGAGCAGGGTAGATAAATGAGACCAGTGGATGTAGTATATTTGGATTTCAAAAAGGCATTTGATAAGGTACCACATAAAAGGTTGTTATGCACAATAAGGGCTTACTGGGTTGGGGGTAATGTATTAGCATTGATAGAGGATTGGTTAACTGACAGAAAACAAAGAGTAGGAATAAACGGGTCATTTTCAGGTTGGCAGACTGTAACTAGTGGGGTGCTGCAAGGATCAGTGCTTGGGCCTCAGCTATTTACAATCTATATTAATGACTTAATGTATCCAAGTTTGCTGATGATACAAAGCTAGGTGGGACAATAGCTGTGAGGAGGACACAGAGCCTGCAAAGGGTTAAGTGAGTAGGCAATCAGGTGGCAGATGGAGTATAATGTGGGGAAATGTGAAGTTATTCACTTTTGTAGGTAGAATAGAAAAACAGAATATTTTTTAAATGGTGAGAAACTATTAAATGTTGGTGTTCAGAGAGATTTAGGTGTCCTAGTACAAGAAACAGAGAGTTAGCGTGCAGTTACAGCAAGCAATTAGGAAAGCAAATGGCATGTTGGCCTTTATTGCAAGGGGGTTGGAGTACAAGAGTAAGGAAGTCTTGCTGCAATTGTACAGGGCTTTGGTGAGACCACACCTGGAGTACTGTGCCCAGTTTTGGTCTCATCAGGAAGGATATACTTGCCTGAGAGGCAATGCAACAAAGGTTCACTAGATTGATTCCTGGGATGAGAGGGTTGTCTTATGAGGAGAGATTGATTAGACTGGGCCTATACTCTGGAGTTTAGAAGAATGAGAAGTGATCGCATTGAAACATACAAAATTCTGAGGGGGATTGACAGGGTAGATGTTGAAAGGCAAGTTGTTGTTGTTGAGTGATTGTTTCCCCTGGCTGGAGAGTCTAGAACTAGGGGGCATAGTCTCAGGATAAGGGGTCGGCCTTTTAAGACTGAGATGAGGAGGAATTTCTTCACTCGGAGGGTTGTGAATCTCTGGAATTCTCTGCCCCAAAGGGATGCTCAGTCGTTGAGTATATTCAAGGCTGAGATAGATAGATTTTTGGAATCAAGGGATGGGGATCGGTCGGGAAAGTGGAGCTGAGGTCGAAGGTCAGCCATGATCTTCTTGAATGGCGGAGCAGACTCGAGGGGCCGTATGGCCTACTCCTGCTCCTAATTCTTATGTCCTTATTATGCCTAAAACCTTGCAATTATAGTTTCAAAATGTGATTTTATAATAGTTACAGATGTGGGGTCGTCCCCAATGGGTTTATTTTCTAGTTGTGTTTTCCCTTTTTTCTTGATCTGACTCGCAGGTATGAACCAACAGGAGGACTACAGAAAAAAAAATACCCATAATATTCTCCCGCTACCTAGAATGGAACTCAAAATACCATGACAGGAGGCAATATGGTATAGTGTAAAAGATCAAGACAGGAACCCAGGGCAGATATGGGGTCCTAGGTGGGGTTGGGGTTAGTGATTGACCAGCATTTGAGGGAAGTTTCGGGTAGTGGCAGGAGGAGATGGTTAGCGCTTCAGAATATGCCCTCGACCGCTTTAAGTCACACCTTCAAAGCATGTATGCTAACTTGCCTTTTGCAGTAATGTTGCGATCCCTGCCAGCACTCTCCATCTCCTAGTTTGTGGTTCCTATGTTGTGTTCCTTCCCTTGTACCCATCACCCTTTCTCTTCCTTTGACTCATTCTCATAGTCTCTCCTGCATCCTACTGTTCCCACTATATTCACTTCTTTCCAACACCTCTCTCCTGTTATATCACCTTTGTAGTACTCTCTCAGGCCGACAGAGTATCCTACACACCACCTCATTCCCCTTCTCCCTCACCCCACATCATGGCAAAAGGCAGGAAGTGGTGTTCCACAAGGATCAATGCTGGGACTACTACTATTGTTCACCATTTACATTAACGACTTGGACTCGAGAATTGAAGTACAATTTCAACATTTGCAGAGAACACCATCTTGAGGGTTATATAGTTAATACTGAGGACTGCGATAAAATACAGGAGACATTAATAAACTTGCAGATCGAGCGTGCAATTGGCAAATTAACTTCAATATAGATAAGTGTGAGGTGGTACATTGTGGTAGGAGGTCACATACTCCTTGGAAAATAGTGTCTAAATGGGGTAGAGAGCAGAGGGATCTTGGGGTACTGATACACAATCATTAAACGTAGCAATGTCGGTTAATAAGGCCATACAAAGCAAACAAAGCACTGGGGTTCATTTCTAGAGGGATAGAATTGAAAAGCAGAGAAGTCATGTTAAACTTGTGTAGAACCTTGGTTCAACCACACTTGGGAGTACTGTGAACAGTTCTGGTTTCCATATTACAAAAAGGATATAGAGGCACTGGAGAAGGTGCAAAAGATTTACTATGCTGATACCAGAACTGAAAGGTTTTACCTATCAGGAAAAATTAAACAGGCTGGGGCTCTTTCTTCTAGAAAGACTGAGGGGTGACCCATTAGAGGTCTTTACAATTATTAAAGGGCTTGATAGGGTAGACGTAGAGATGTTGTTTCCACTTGCAGGCGAGAACAGAACTAGGGACAATAAATATAAAAGATAGTCACTAATAAATCCAATAGGGAATTCAGGAGAAATCTCTTTACCCAGAGAGTGGTGAGAAAGTGGAACTCACTACCACAGGGAGTGGCTGAAGTAACTAGCATAGATGTATTTAAGGGGAAGCTAGATAAACACATGAAGGAGAAAGGAATAGAATATATTGATGGGGTTAGAAGAAGGGTGGAGGAGACTGGTGTGGAGCATAAAAGCCAGCATGGACCTGTTGAGCCAAATGGCCCGTTTCTGTGCTATAAATACTATGTAATACCATGTAACCCATTTATGCCCTGAACGGAGCCTTTTTCCCCCACCCACTTTTTGTGCGACACCCATCACTGGTTTGCTCTTCCTATTCCACTTCTCTCACTGTCCTCATCATCTCAGACAAACCCACCACCAGACCAAGAAATCCTAATAAAAGTTTGACATTTGTTTTACAACAACCTTTACTTCGGTTATATTTACTTTATCTCGAAAAAAAATCAGTGTGAGAAAAATTCAACATGGTGCCAAGACTGTTCAGAAAGATGCCGATTGTGCAATCAGCGTGACAATTTCCATAGGCAAAATGCATGTTAAGTGTGAACATAGAAATGTATAATGAGGACAATGTTGACACAAAAGAGTGAGTAAAATGTGATAATAGGAAGTCAAATGTCACAGACAGGAAGTGCATGCAGATGCAAGATTTTTTTTGTTAAGGCAGCTGCTGGCTATGCTGTGTGCAAGAATAGAGCAGGCAGGTGACTCACTCCTGTCTCTGAAATTGGCTCTCTCGAGCCAGCTATCAGAATGTGATTGAAATGTGACCCAAGAGATTCACCTAGTGACTGTCCCAGTCACCCTGTGGAAGTTTGGTTTCACGGTTTGTTATTTTTAGTAATGAAGTTAGTATCAATTTTGAAGGTAAATAAACTCCAATATATTAAAAAGATAAGAGATGTGTCTCCTCGATGGTTTATATAAACCAGGCAGGTCCCAAGTCTGATCCTCAGTGTGTGCTAGATTTGCTGATCTCAGCCAGGGTAGAAGTGCTAAGATTGACTAACATCCTTGAATTAGGGAGAGGAAAACCCACCAAGGTTCCTGCTCCTGATCCTTGTCCAGTGACGCCTGCTGAAGTGCACGGCGATAGTATGGAGCTTGGTTGTAGTTTTCCCAGCGATTGATGGCCCACCACTGTATAGACTCACATGAAGACAGACTACTTTGGTGAAGCCAGAGGGTGACTGGCACCTGTATATTAATATCCCAGCAGGGGATAATGCCTTGAAGGGGGAAGAAAAATAATAAAAGTTGGAAAGAGTCACATCGATATTGGTATCCATTTTTGAAATTAAAAAATCATCATGCTCTTGGTTCTTTTTCAGTCTATTTGTTATTTCCCCCTGTGTATTTGTAAGCAGAGTACTAATGATATCACCACTCACTGGCAGAGTGTACTCACTCAACCATAAAGACAGAGGGAGTATAATCAACCATCTGTAAATACAGTCAGCAACACACTGCTGCGGAAAATTTATTTTTCCAAAATATATTGCCAGGCATAGTAACTCCTCTAAGCACTTCCCCCAGTTAGGTCTGCAGTGCTTTAAACAGTTCTCCATTAAAAGACTGAAAAGTGAACATAAAAATATTTAAATACTTAAGTTATGCTTAAATGCAAAATAGATTGTCTAAAGAGCGATGTAAAATTGATAGATTTATAAATCTAAGCATACAAATGTCTGATTTCTTAGGCAAACTGTTGATGCACGCAAATCACAATTTGTAAAAAAAGAGACAACACCAATTGTGGCAAAAAACACATTCATTTTGTTCATTTTAACACAAGGTATACATTCTGTTCAAATTAATTATACCAAACGATTTTAATCACTAACAGACTGACAGTTCTTTCATTCCAAATAACAGCACCATTAAGTACACAAGTGAAAAACATTTATGTATTTCTTAGATTACAGCTATTCACAGTCTGGAGATTCTTGCAATACAATCTCAATGGAGTGATCTACAAGCCTGTGCACACATCACTGTCAGCACAGCAGTTCGAGTTGTGCCATAGTTGCTCTGCACTTTTAGCTTCAGTGCCATATCAAGAATGTTGTTGTGTCGGTGCCAAGAGTAGAAAACAGCTGATGTCGTCTAACTCAGCCCACAAAATGTCCCTTTTTAAAAAATCTTAGTGACAGTCTGTACCAAAATTCAATTTTCTAAATGAGAAGGGAAGAATGCCCCATTAGGAGTTCTATTAATATCAATGGAAAATTCATCAGCAATACATTTCGCCAGTAAATTTTATCTCTTTATATGTGTTTGACCACATATGTTTGGAGCTTTGCCATGTCTTCACCACAAGTAAGCAGTGGGACTGCATGCTCCCCATTTGCTATGCATATGGTGTTAGCACTGTACTGGTAAGTGCAGTTCAACAGCAGCATTAGACGGATATATAATCTGTGCTATTGTTGATTTAGTGTGCGAGATCTAATTAAATTATAATCGTTCAGAGAGAGAACATACCTTTACTACTGTACATATTTAGAGATCAGCAGCCAATCATTCACAGATATCTGTGAAATATCAAAGAAAAGTAAATTTACATTTTTTTAAATTCCATCATTTGCTGAAAGGCTGAATAAGATGATCGGAGTTTGTACAGGTTATTATTGGTTGTGAAAATAGTCGGACAGAAAGGAATGCCATTCTTCTGAGCAATCTAAATTATGGTGGACAGTTGCATTTCAAAATTAGTCGCAGCATTTATCCCATGTTTGGCGGGGGGGCAGAAGGAAACCAAATGTATGATGAACAATTTATTTTTTGAAATAATATAAACATGTAAAATTTAAAACAGAGGGAAAAATTCATATTTAATAAAAAGTATAAAATTTGTTTATTTTTTAAATTAACTGCGGTTTAGAAAAAACAAATCACGAGAGTTCTAATACAAGACGAGTCTCCAGAATATTAGTGCAACATGCAGGCGCAGATTGTACATTCTTGATAGCTCCGTTTTCATTTGTCCAGTAAAGAACAAGTTTTAAAAAAAACAAACAAGTTATGTACAGCTTTGCCCTATTACTTTTGAATTGATACTAAACCCAAGATAAGCAATGACACTGCCATATATTCCAATAAACATTTCTACTTTCTTAAAAAAAAGACAGTCTCTTACTGCAGGAGATGAACAAAACATTGGATGTTACTAAAGATCAAATGGTCAGTGGTGAAATGGTTTAATAAAGTAAAATCTCTTATTTTCCCCACAATGGGATTAAGATAAGGGATTTGACCAGCCATGATATACAGCATTTAATTGGCATGGAGCATTTAAAGTTAGGAGAGATAGAGAGAAGGAAGGAAAGTAAGAAAAAAACAATTTTTTTCTCCGACACACACTCCTTTTAAAAACAGTCCCATAAGGTAACCTGACAAGAAGTGGAGAAGGAGAAAGGATAGGAAAAGGTGAAAACCCCCCAGAAAATTAGTCTTTTCTTCCACTTCTGACCTCAAAATATTGTAATTCTTGACTACAGAATAAATGCTTATCCCTTTCTAAAAAAGGGCAATGGTTTTTAAAATTATCCTACCAGATTCTATAAAGTAGTTTATAAAATCAGAATGTCATTCCCTACAAACTAACATTTATATGTGTGTGAGAAAGTGACAAATGTAAAGTTATAATAGAATAGTTCCTACATCTCAGCATCCAAAGGAACCACTGTTTTAATATAGCAACAGCAATGTTACCTGCAACTTGGTAGCACATGGACACTCTAATCCAGGGTATTAGAGAGGAAAGTCAGACTGGGAAGATGAACTTGAGAAATGGCAGTGATTTAGGAGTTTGATAATATAGGGAAAGTTTTGTGACAGCTTCTGTATGTTAATGTTGAGGATGTTAAGTTTCTTACCATTTCATTGTTAAAGTAACCACTCCACTCTCTCCTTTGTGTGGAAATTTTCAAATGATTCCTTGCAGGAGCCATGAAAGCACATGAGCAGAGGCAAAATAATTGTATGCTCATAGCAAAATATTATTTTTCCTACAATATCTTATAGGCACACTAATTCTAAACAATGGGGTACTAGTTCTTTGGGCGGCAGATTAAAATCTCGAATAAATGAAAAAAGTTCTAGCTCTCTCAAAGTTTAGAGTATATGCAGGCTGCCTCAATTCAGTGCCAGGTGGGCACTTTCCCTATAATCCAACCGTTATGGAAATTAAATGAAGGATTACACTGAACTTCAAATTAGTGGTTGTATTTTAGTATGTGACAGATTTAATATCAACTTTAATCTTTTGGGTGTTAAAACAAAAATAAGGATCTTAGAACTCATTATCTTCAAAAGAATATTTAAGTTACATGTACAGAAGCATTAACCAGTTCACTATGGTTTGTGCTCAGGGGGTTGGGGAGAAGATTTCCCATGAGCAACAAAATTGTTAACCCATTTATAAAGAAGAGTTTTTATTTTACACATTGGACCGGAATTTGCGGTGGGTAATAATGGCGAATGAACAGCGTTCGCCGATATTACCCCTTTTGAAACTGACTGCAACTTCAGGATATAGCATATGCGCATCTAAACGCAGAAATCCTGAAGTTGTGGTCAGTCATACACTGCTCCAACATTGGCTGCGCTGTGTCCCCCTCCCCCCAAGAGCCGGTAATCAGTGAAACTGACAAAAACGTGGGCTTTTCCACGGTAATATCGCAGTTAAGTACCCCATTAAAATGTTAAGGCTTGTTGGATTAGGTGTAACTGGGGTTTTAACAACGTATTGACTGCTAAACAAACGTTATGGCCCAAAAAAAAAACTAATTTTAATTTTGTGGCATGTCAAATTTCTCCATGATGATAAAAATTACAATTTTTAAGAAACTTTAAAAAAAGTTTAAAAAAAAGTTTGTTCATGATATTTCAGCTTTGACCTTATCCCCAATGTGAAAGCCCCAATCTTTGTTTTGCTCTCTAACATTTTTTAAAAGTCCAAATAAAAGCAGCTGCTCATTTCCTGGTTCCCAGTCTGTGAGAAATCTGCAATGTGATTGGCTGCTTAGACAGCTTGTTGTTGTCACAGCAGCAAACTTCTCACCACAGAGATCGTGAGAATGGATGTGTCATTGAATGTCAGCAGCAGAGATCTCGGTGGGAAACTTTCTTCGGGGCCAATGGTGAACGCCTTTGCTTCGCCGCTGACCGCAAATTCCGGGCCAGTGTGTACAAAGGAAGTTTTGCCCCCATGGTTCACCACACAGCAAGATCCACACTTCAGCTGCATTGCCTGGAGGTGGTAGAGTGCAAATTCCCCACAGGAAGGGAAAATTGGAGGGAATCAGTCCGGGTGTTCTTACACACCTCTTAGTGACCGGTTACCTAGCAGCACTGGCAAAGGCTCCTGTTGAGTAAGGTGTGCGCCACAGGAGACCTAAAATAGGAGAAAGGGAAGAAATCAGGCAGTGCTGATCTTCAGGAGTTTTCCTTTTAGTAAAAATATTAGATTTTAGTCACACATGTACAGATATTCTGGAGCTGCTGCCGACAGTCAATGACACATCCATTCTACCACCCAGAAAAACATTTTAATGGTGTAAAGGGTGAAAGCTCAATATTTTCATAACTCATGATCCTTGGTAATGTTAATATGGGAATACAGCACAACCCTTAAGTTTTAAATGATAATTAACATTCTTAAAAGTACATTTTAAAAACAATGTTGCTTTTGAAGGAAGTCATTTAGAAATTGGGTCATTTTCTCCTAAACTATATCAGTACATAGAAATACATAGTAGTTACAACATGGAAACAGGCCATTCGGCCCAACCAGTTTGTGTTGGCATTTCTCTCTACGTGAGCAAATAGTTCTAATCACATTTACCCATCCTGTTCCCATATTCCTTCAACCCCTTTTCCTTCATCCATCCATTCTAATCTAATCTAATCTTGAATGCTGACATAGTTTCTGCCTCAACCACTAACCCTGGAAGTGAATAGCACAGCCTCTCAATTCTGTGTGAAGAAGTTTCTTCTGCTCTCAATTCAAAATCTCTTACATTTAATCTTGTATTTATGGCCCCTCGATGACTGGAAACAGTCTGCTTCTATCTACCCTGTCCCATCTTTTCATAATTTTAAACACTTTCATAATTTGGGATTTTCTCAGAATACTCTGGCAACATTTGCCCTTTGAGAACTATGATAGCACCTTTGCACCATTAATAGTATTAATTGCAATAATTTAAAAAAAATTACAATATTAATACTGAAAATTATGTTCTGATTCAAGATTCAGACCATGCTATTTACAGAAAATCATTTTTGTTGATGGCTCTTAATGGGAGAAAATGTTAAAAAGGTTTTTTACTCTTTAGTGGGTGAATATCTTCCATATGGACAAGAGACCTACTTCTGCCGTATAGATGTTTAAACACACACACACACATATATATATAAATAATGGAATAATGGTCTGGCATTTTCTGAACTAGTTTCAGCTCAGTCAGAAATCAGTTATGAACTCACCTACTTGGTGTGCGCATTGCTCAATTATCCCAGCAGTGAAGTAGCCTCAGACACAAAGCATTATGTACAACAATAATCTTATTACAGGTGCAAACTGCAGCTCACTGCAAGGTTCAGTTTTCCAAGGACATCAATTCAAATAAAGAGTTGTTAGGTTAATTAATACTTTTAGCTGCCAATATTTTTGGAAGAAATCAAAAGTGTCTTGATTCAATAGTTCCCTCATTACTGTCCTCTGCCAAGCTACCACATGCAGCAGTGCTGCACACATTGCAAGAGTACGGTTTACTAAAAACACCATCCTTCACCATCATAGAATACATTCTAGGTGTAAAATATAGCAAAAAGCTTTATTTTTGAAGATATTTTGTGATGGCTAGATAGTATCAGGTTAATTAGATTTTTTTTTAAGGTAATTTTAAAGGCCAAAAGTTCTGTGGAAAGTACAATCCTATAACAGTCAGTCCTGAATCGCATCACACTATATAGCCTACACTGTAAAAAAGGAATAAAATGGAATGTAGCTTCTGCCAGCGTCACAAGCAAAAATACTTCAGAATTTTCCACAACACCGCAGCAAGTGGTTTAGAACATAGAAAAGGTCAGTGTTTGTGAGTAAACTATTGACAACCATGTGAGACTGTTATGTTTGATGTAAAGTGCAAAGATATCCAAAACAACAGTCGAGGGTATAAAATGTTGTTGCCGATATTATCATAACATTGGCAGAAAATGGTGCAGCGATTAGAGAGTTGCACTTTATTTGCAATGCTCTCCTAATTTCAATTTCTTCTATTAGATAAAAGTAAAAAGACCAAAAGCCTACCATTAAATAGGCTAATACTTTAGATAGAAGAGCAGGGAAGAGTTTGGTACAAGCACGTTATATGTTCGTAGGATGGCATCTCAAACAGTTTTATAATTAACTCAATTTTCTTAAACAGTCCTAATTAATATAATGGCTTTCCACAACTGTCTTATGAATATATGCTCCAAGTATCATGAAACTTGAGCGAACAAAAATGTGAAATACTGAAAGCTATTCTCCAAGACTGAGCTGTTTCACAAAGTATCAAAGGATAATAAAACAAACATTCAGGAATAGGACAAAGACCTGATGGATTGTGAAATGTAAATAAATCAAGAAGCAAAAACATGTGAAATGACTAACATGAAAGTATTAATGGGCTACACCTAGGGAATTACAATACTAGAGTTGGCGCATTGTCAGCTTTAAATGGGGTGCTGTAACTTGGTTATCATAATAAAGGATAAAACGATCATAGAAATGCCTAATAAATAGTTCAATCATTCGGAATTCTACCTAGACTAGGATATAAAACTACAGTATGACAGATGGTTTTCCATGGTCATAATTTCATTATGGTTCAACGTACGCCAGTAATGTTGCTGTATTCACACACCTGTTATTACTTCATTTGAGTTCCTGTTCAGTGAATAAAAGGGTGTAGTTCATTTCAGGTGCTTTCTCTGCCTTTTCAATGATTGACAGTTAATACATTCACCTGAAGACAGCAGCGTTTGAAAATGCTGGAGGTAATTAACAACATGATTAAAGACTTCCTAATAGGAAAAATATGGTGGTCCAGTGCTTTCCACTAATCAAATTTCCACACAACTTTACATTTCATATGTTACAATGGGTTAATATTTAAGCATCAGCCCCATGACCAACACCAGTAGCTAAATGCAGCCCTGATGACACATCCAATTAATATAAAACCAGGAAGGTTGCAGGTTTAATGCTTAGTCTGTGCTGAATAAGTCAGTCTCAGCAAGGACAGTGGTACAGGAACCACTATTGGCCTCAGTGCCCTCGAGCATGGGGATGGGAATACAAAGAGACAGTCAAGGTTCCTTCTCGAAATCACTCTCCAGAATTGCTGTTGACCGTGTTTATGTGATGCGTGAATGTCAGAGAAGAGGACTGGGCTCAGTTGTAATGACACTAGACCATGAAGAAATAACGTGTTGATGCTTACAGTCATGCATGATTAATGACCCCCTTGGGCAGGAGAACATTGCACCTGAGAAAATGTATCCCAGCATGAATCGCCACCTTCAGGAAAGGAGGTGTAACAGTTGGAGAAGAAAAATAATTGAATATAGGGAAGATTTTGACTGCTATGTGTAGCAAAAACATAAATGTTTTATAAAATAAAATGTTTTATAAATTTACGACTTTGCTACACAACACAGACAAAATCTGCTTCTGTAAATTTTAAGTCTTGCATAAAGACGATCAGGGAAGATATTTTGTGTGTGTTGTGTAGCAGTCGTAAATTTATAAAACATTTTATTTTATAAAACATTTATGTTTTTGCTACACATAGCAGTCAGACAAATCTTCCCTGATGGTCTTGAAGCAAGACTTAAAATTTACAGAAGCAGACCTAAACCTCATGGCTTAAGTTAAAATAGGAACCTAACAGCTACTGTACAGTGAAATACAGTAAGTGGCTCAATCAGTAACATATGCAAGATGAACAGACAAAAAAGATGGTGTCTAAGCTAGCTGCACAAATTCTACATAAGTGATGAAAATCATATTTTTGTGGGGGTGGGAACAGGGGTTAGCAAAATTTCTAACATAGGGCTATTTAAAAAGGGCTTTATGATCACATGCAGTGCTTATAACAAAATGCACAATTTCCATATATACTAACCACCTCAATTCTCAATGTAAAATGACTCAATTAAAAACCCATCTAGCACCAATACATTGTTTGAAGCATGGAACCATCAAGACCTCAATAGTTAAAAGCAAATCCAAATACTGTATCATCATCTACATTTTAAGTTACTCTTTCTAGTTAACTATTAATACCAGCCTTCATTGTTTAAGAAGCAGCAAATTGACAAATTCTGTGCATCAAATAAGCATTTGGCGGAGCTACTTCAAAAGCACAGCAAAGTTGTGAAAATTATTTTTTTTTTTAAATAATTCTAGATCTTGTAGTGTTACTTTTACTTAGGCAATCTGGAGCATAAAAGCTTTCTACATTTGTGTGTGTGTTTTTTTTTTTAATATCAGCCTGCCATGCTGAAGCCCAGAAATCACCTTAAGCTTTGGTCAATAAGGTAAGAATTGCAGGAATTTTCTTCTCCATCAGAATACCCCTGCAAAGCGTCAGCTCGATTTAATGGCTAGTGTTCACATGAGATCTAATTAAAGTTGCAGCAGTTCAAGTAGCTGATGCTTCTGCCTTCACCGGGCAAAGGAGATGCTACATTATTGACCAGTGTGTGCTGCTTTGCCTCACCAATCAACTGGCACGCAAGGTCAAGGAACAGTTTTTCAACATTGTCTGACTCTTTTGCTGATGTTTCCAGGTAATGCATATTCTGAGATTCTGAGAATTCTTCAGCCCTTTCTCTGGATACTTCTCGTTTCTCTGCTAAATCAATCTTGTTGCCTGTGAAACGGGAAAGAGGAATAATTTAGAACATAGTCACAGGAAAAAATATCAATGCTAGGATGTCAGCCTTAGCGCAGTGGTAGCACTCCTGCCTCTCAATCAGAAGGTTTTGGGTTCAAGAGACTTGAACACATAATCTAGCCTGACAAGTCAGTGCAGTCTTTCAGAAGAAACATTAAACAAAATCCATCTGCCCTCTCAGATGGATATAAAAGATCCCATGGCACTATTTGAAGAGGAGCAGGGGTGTTCTCCTTATGTCTTGGTCAACATTTATCCCTCAATGAATCTCACCAAAAGCAAAATCTGATCATTTATTTAATTGGTGTCTGTGTTACCGTGCAAGGTACCACAGACAACTTTGGCTGCCATGTTTTCCTATATTACAACAGTGACTATACTTCAAAAGTACTTCATTGGCTGTGAAGTACTTTGAAGCACAGTGGAAGGCACTATATAAATGCAAGTTACTTCTTTTCTTTAGATAAAGAGGATTACAAGAAAAGCCATTTCCATCGGGAAAGAAAATAAAAGCAAAAATAGCTGAAGACAGTCCAGATAAACACTTCAAACCCTTGCAGGTAAATATGCTTCAAAAACCTCATATGATTTTGATTGGACATTATTCTTGACCTAATTCTATGGAGTCAATTCCGATTCTCTGCCCCCCCACCCCCGCCTCTCGAGTGCAAGTCGAGCAGTTCTGAAGTGCACTCTGCCCAAAGGGACTAGATCCAACCTATATTTGTGGGTTGAGGGCATATAATGGCCCTGATGCTCCCTAGCGCAAGAATGTTCTTTGAAGTGGCTTGAATCCAAAAGTAAGGGATGAAACGCTAATGGCTGCCAGGATCGGTAATGGCAGATGGCATCAAGGTCTTCTGGCTGCTATCCAAATACAGAAGGAAGCAGGCCTAGTGCCCTGATAATCATTCTGTTATCTTTGAAAACAAAGAGTCTTTCTGGAGCCACCATGGGTTTGCTGCCAGCTCCTTCTCAGAAACTCTGATCTGAGGGGATGGGGCACAAAGACCTACTTACTGTGGATGCCATTGCAATTGGGCCAGGACCTAGGAACATGAGGCAGGAGGTGTGAAGACATAAGTCCCACCTCATTAACAAAGCCTTCTGCCTACCTTGGGTAAACGCTCAGAAGTGTGCACGAATCCTGTGTCACTGGTTTTCGCCCCTTTTTCCTCTGCTTTGAGTTCGGGAAATAATACTACCCCTGATTGCAATGTGCAGAAAAATTAGCCTTTATGGGGGAAAATTGAGTCGCGCCCCCTTTGGGGCACTAACTTCGCCGGGGCGCTACTTTTAGCGCCCCGCATCCGAAATTGAGTGGTAGCGCCCCAAGAGGGAAGCAGGGCGCTACTGGAAGCACCCGGCCTCCCTCTTGGGGCGCTGCGAGGGAATATCGCTGCGGCACACCGCGTCACGGTATTGCAGGTCTTCCTCCCCTTAAAGGGGAGGGGCCGTGCGCAGCGCGACCCGGGGCCCAGCTGGGCCACCGGGGATCGGAGTGCCGGCAAAAGAGCCCGGCACTCAAGAGCACTAGTTAGAAAACATTCATCAACACATTTCATCCAAACCTTCTTTCATGGCTTACTTGATAAAGACACTGTCTAGAGTAATGTTTAGCCAGGCAGTCCTAAAGGTTCCATGGTCAACTCCTGGTCAGTGTTGATTTACTTTTTCTTACCCGGGGCAGTAACTGCTACAATTAGCCTCAACATATCTAGGCTAGAAAGAGGAAAACCTTCCTTTGACTGTTATCCAGTGACTCCTATTGGAACGTAGTGTGTGGACATTGGGGGAGGGAAGGATCAGGCTCGGCTGTGAGATTCTCCATGGTTCAATAGCCTTCTAACACTGTCTCTATGATCACAAATGAAGAATGGACACGAGCAAGGTTTTGGGAGTTGGTGGCACCCATGGAACCATACCCAGCCGGTTTTGACGTGTGAAGTTCAAGTACAGATCAGCTCTGACTAAGGCTCCCAGTTCAGAGTTGTCACCTTCACACGGAACCGGAGTTCAAACCAGAGTCCAAGGAGATAGGGAGCGAGATCGGGCCTGTTAAAAGTGGCCGACTGGGAAGCCTGACGCGACCTTGTTCAGTGCAAGTGGATTCGGGCTAAAGTTTCAGGGTGAATATCAGCAGGTTATAGGATTACCAATAGTTACAGGTAAAATATCGGAGCGTTACACCTATTACTACCAGTTACATATAGACTATCAGCAATTTCAGCGAGTTACCATTAGTTACTGGTGGAATCAAAGTTCCTCCCACCTCTGGTTTTGAATCGCTCCCCCACCTTCGGATCCCGCCCTACCCCCCGCGTCTGCTCACGGGTGATCTCCTGGTTCTTGGAACTTGTCGCACAACAGCTACTGCCGCGAAACCAACTACAGCGGACCCAGCCATATAAAAAGGTAAATGCAATAACATTTGTAGAAGTCATGTAATCAGGTATCACATGGTCAGAATGTCACGTGATCAAACCTCCAGCAATGCCTCCAACCAGAGTTGCCAACCCTACAACCAACCCCAGCATGGCCCGAATCAACATTACAGATTGCAGGACTGGGCAGCTCGTTGACAATTCCACACAGTGCTCAGCTTGAGTTACAACTCTTCTGATATTGAAGCTGCATATAGCAGCCAACAGCAGGACCTGGATAATATTCAGACTAGGGCTGATAAGTGTCCGGTAACATTTCATGTCACGCAAGTGTCAGGTAATGACCATTTCAAACAAGAGAATACCCTCCCCATGGCCTTTAAATGGCACCATCAATATTCTGGGGGTCACCATTGGCCAGAAGCTGAACTGGACCAGCCATATCAACGCCATGGCTACAAGAGCAGAACAGAGACTAGGTACTCTGCGATGAGTGGCTCATCTCCTGACCCTTCAAAAGCCTCTCCGCCATCTACAAGGCTCAAGTCAGGAGTGTGATCAAATACTTAATCTCTATCCCTGCACCTGGACTAACATTTACCCTCTCTAGCACCGGCACACTGCGGCTGCAGTATGTACAATATACAAGATGCACTGCAGCAATGCACCAAGTTTACTTCAACAATAACTCCCTCCCCTGCAATCTCCACCGCCAACAAAGTTGTGGGAACACTACCACCTCCAAGACGAACGTCATCCTGTCTTGGACATACATCGCTGTTCCTTCATAGTCACTGGGTCAGAATCATGGAATTCCCTACCATTGTGGAAACACCATCAGAAGGACTGCAGTGGTTCAAGGAGAAGACACACCAACACCTTCTCAAGGCAACAAATTCAGCCTTGCCCACATCACAAGAACAAATAAACAAAACTAAGACTCACAATGATTGCCTTATTAAAGAAGATATATTCCAGACACTGCTCTTCCTACTTACCAACTAAAACAGTGGTAACTTTATTGCTAGCATACTGCTCAATCTCCCTCAGCCATTCAGGAAGACAGCGGAAGGATTCTTCACATGTGATATCATAGGTCAATATTAAGGCATTTGCACTGCGGTAATAGCTCTGCGTGATGGATCGAAACCGTTCTTGTCCAGCGGTATCCCAAATCTGGAGCTATGGGACAGAAGACAAAAAGAAAATTACAAATCAATGTGATTCACTGCAGAAAGATGTGAAAACTTTGGGCGTTATTTTAACCTAACCAACCCAGCATGAAACTGACGGGATTGGGTCAGCCGCCCGTTTTACACCCCACCAGATTTTGCTGCCCATTGATCTTGCTGTGGGGGGCCAACCCCGTCCAGTCAGTTTCCCACTGGGTGGGAAAGGTTAAAATTACCCTTGTTGTTCTTCAATTTTCCTTTGCAGATTCAAACTATATTAAAAGTAATTTTTACTTCAATGTATTTGCCTTCTTGAACCCCTTCCCCCCCCAGGAATACCGTGCCTTACTAGGATGAGCATAGACAGTGAAGACTCCCCAACCAAGTCTCTCCACTATTAGGAGTTACCAGGCCGATGATCAGCACCTCCCACAAAAGTGCATCTCAGAATGGCATCTTAGCAGAGTGGAGTATTGAATTTGGATCCTACCACTCCACCACATGCTCCTGCTCAAATATACCAGCACCAGGGCATATGCACATACACAAGTTATTAATTTGGCCAGATAAGCAGTTAATCTGCTTTTAGTGATGTTGGCCAGATACTGGAAATTCCATGCTCTTTCTGAACCAATGCTACAAGATCTTAAGCCAAGGCCCTATTATATAGTTTCTTTAGCATAGAAAAACGACCAAAGGCACTTCACAGAGACATAATCAGACAAAAATGGACAGTGAGATAAAGAAGGAGATATTCGAGTGGTCAAAGAGATAAGTTTTAAAAGGAGGAGAGGGAGGTGGAGAAGTTTAAGGAAGGAATTCCCAAGTGTGGGGCCAGGACAGTTGAAGGCACAGCCACCAGTGTCAGAGGAACGGAGAGTTTGTGGGGGAAGGCTGTAGAGCTGGATGAGGTTAAAGAGATATGGAGGGGCGAGGCCATGAAGGGATTGAAACACCAGGATAAGAATTTTAAATTTGAAGTGTTTGGGAACAGGGAGCCAATGCAGGTCAGCAAGGACAGCAGCGAGGGGTGAATGGGACTTGGTGTAGGATAGGAAATGGACAGCAGAGTTTTGGATGAACTAAAGTTTACAGAACATGGCAGATGGGAGGCCAACCAGGAGGTTACTAAACAAACAGTCAAGTTTGGAGGTGATAAAGGCATGGATAAGGGGTTTAGCGGCAGATGGGTTGATGCAGAAGCGGGCAATGTTACAAAAGGTGGAATTGCTGGTCTTTGATGGATTCTATTTTATTCATTCGCGGGATGTGGGCATCGCTGACAAGGCCAGCACCAATTGCCTTTGAGAAGGTGGTGGTGCGCCACCTTCTTAAACCGCTGCAGTCTGTGTGGTGAAGGTACTCCCACAGTGCTGTAAGGTAGGGAGTTCCAGCATTTTGACCCAGCAATAATAAAGGAACAGCGATATATTTCTAAATCAGGATGGTGTGTGACTTAGAGGGGAACTTGCAGGTGGTGGTGCCCTTGTCCCTTTAGGTGGTAGAGGTCGCGGGTTTGGGACGTGCGGTCGAAGAAACCTTGGTGAGCTTCTGCAGTGCATCTTGTAGATGGTACACACTGCATACATAGAAAAATAGGAGCAGGAGTAGGCCATTCGGCCCTTCGAGCCTGCTCCGCTATTCAATATGATCATGGCTGATCCTCTATCTCAATACCATATTCCCGCTCTCTCCCCATACCCCTGGATGCCGTTTGTGTCTAGAAATCTATCTATCTCCTTCTTAAATATATTCAGTGACTTGGCCTCCACAGCCTTCTGTGGTAGAGAATTCCACAGGTTCGCCACCCTCTGAGTGAAGAAATTTCTCCTCATCTCAGTCCTAAATGTCCTACCCCGTATCTGGAGACTGTGACCCAGAGAAACATAGAAAAATAGGAGCAGGAGTAGGCCATACATGGCGCACTGGTTGTGGAGTGAATGTTTAAGGTGGTGGATGGGGTGCCAATTAAGCAGGCTGCTTTGTCCTGGTTGGGGTCGAGCTTCTTGAGTGTTGTTGGAGCTGCAATCATCCATGCAAGTGGAGAGTATTTCATTACACCCCTGACTTGTGCCTTGTAGATGATGGAAAGGCTTTGGGGAGGCAAGAGGGGAGTCGGTCGCTGCAGAATATGCAGTCTTTGACCTGCTCTTGTAGCCACAGCATTCATGTGGCTGGTCCAGTTAAGTTTCTGGTCAATGGTGATCTCCAGGATGTTGATGGTGGGGGGATACGACGATGGTAATGCCATTGAATGTCAAGGGGCGGTGATTAGACCCTCTCTTGTTGGAGATGGTCATTGCCTGGCACTTGCATGGTGTGAATATTACTTGCTACTTATCAGTCCAAGCCTGTATGTGGTCCAGGTTATGCTGCATGTGGACATGGACTGCTTAATTATCTGAGGAGTTGCAAATGGAACTGAACACTGTGCAATCATCAGCGAATATCCCCGCTTCTGACCTGATGATGGACGAAAAGTCATTGATGAAGCAGATGAAGATGGTTGGGCCTAGGATACTGTCCTGAGGAGCTCCTGCAGCGATGTCCTGGGGCCGAGATGATTGGCCTCCAACAACCACAACCATCTTCCTTTGTGCTAAGTATGACTCCAGCCAGTAGAGAGTTTTCCCCTTGATTCCCATTGACTTCAATTTTATTGAGCTCCTTGATGCCACACTCCGTCAAATGCTGCCTTGATGCCAAGGGCAGTCACTCTCACCTCACCTCTGGAATTCAGTTCCTTTGTCCATGTTTGGGCCAAGGCTGTAATGAGGTCTGGAGCCGAGTGGTCCTGGCAGAAACCAAACAGAGCATTGGTGAGCAGGTTATTGGTGAGTAAGTGCCACTTGATAGCACTGTCGACAACACCTTCCATCACTTTGCTGATGATTGAGAGTAGACCGATGGGGCAGTAATTGGCCGGATTGGATTTGTCCTGTTTTTTGTGGACAGGACATACCTGGGCAATTTTCCACTTTGTTGGATAGATGCCAGTGTTGAAGCTGTACTGGAACAGCTTGGCTGGAGGTGCAGCTAGTTCTGGAGCACAAATCTTCAGCATGACAGCAGAGATGTTGTCGGGGTCCATAGCCTTTGCTGTACCCAGTTCGCTCAGCCATTTCTTGATATCACGTGGAGTGAATCAAATTAGCTGAAGACTGGCTTCTGTGATGGTGAGGACCCAGGAGGAGGCCGATATGGATCATCTACTCAGCACTTGTGGCTGAAGATGGTTGCAAACACTTTAGCCTTGTCTACTGCACTCGCGTGCTGGGCTCCGCCATCATTGAAGATGGGAATGTTCATGGAGCCTCCTCCTCCAGTTAGTTGTTTAATTGTCCACCACCATACACTACTTGATGTGGCAGGACTACAGAGCTTTGATCTGATCCGTTGGTTGTGGGATCACTTCGCTCTGTCTATAGCATGCTGCCTCTGCAGTTTAACATGCATGTAGTTTTATGTTGCAGCTTCACCAGGTTGGCACTTCATTTTTAAGTATGCCTGGTGCTGCTCCAGGCATGCTCTGCTACACTCCTCAATGAACCAGGGTTGGTCCCCTGGTTTGCTGGCAATGGTAGAGTGAGGGATATGCCAGGCCACGAGGCTACAGATTGTGGTGGAATACAATTCTGCTGCTGCTGGATGCCCAGTTTTGAGCTGCTAGATCTGTTCTGAATCTATCCCATTGAGTACAGTGGTACACAACACGTTGGTTGGTGTCCTCAGTGTGAAGACGGGACTTCATCTCCACAAGGACTACGCGGTGGTCACTGCTACCAATACTGGCATGGACAGATGCATCTGCGGCAGGTAGATTGGTGAGGACGAGATCAAGTAGGTTTTTCCCTCATGTTGGTTCTCTCACTGCCCAGTCTGGCAGCTATGTCCACTCAGCCACTCTTGATGATGAGCATTGAAGTCCCCCACCCAGAATACATTCTGTGCCCTTGCTCCTCTCAGAGGTTCTTCCAAGTGGTGTTCAACATAGAGGAGTACTGATTCAGCATCTGAGGGATGGCGGTAATTGGTAATCAGCAGGAGGTTTCCTTGCCCATGTTTGACCTGATGCCATGAGACTTCATGGAGTCTGGAGTCAATGTTGAGGACTCCCAGGGCCACTCCCTCCCGACTGTATACCACTGTGCCGCCACCTCTGGTCGGTCTGTCCTGCGAGCGGGACAGGACATACCCAGGCATGGTGATGGAAGAGTCTGGGACGTTGGCTGAAAGGTATGATTCTGTGAATATGGCTTTGTCAGGCTGTTGCTTGATTAGTCTGTGTGACAGCAATTTTGGCACAAGAATTAGCCCAGATGTTAGTGAGGAGGACTTTGGTTATCAAGGGACAGCAGGTAGAGGAGGAGGCCAAGGATAGATCCTGGAGGCTATGGAGGTAACCGTGCGGGGCAGGAAGAGAATTCATTGCTGTAGATGCTCTAGCTACAATCAGAAAGGCAAGAGCGGAACCAAGCACAAAATCCCACTGAGCTAGACAACAGAGGAAAGGCAACCTGGGCTGCCCCGTTAGTTATACCAAGTGGGGAAAAAGATTAGGCAGTGAAAGTTATGTAAATTTAAACTGCCTCATTGTTCAAACCAAGAATCATTTGATCTCCCACCTCTATTTCCTCAAGTCCACATTGACTGATAAAACAAAACAAAAAAAATAAAGTTGACTACTGACTAAATACAATTGTGTTTATAATATTATTTTGGTAACTGGTTAATTTATTCTAGGTTCTCTATGAGCCATGCATCATTCCTCAATTGAAAGGATATGCAATTGACTGGTACCAATTCCACTCTCTAACCAGCTGCTAGGAAGTGCAAAAAAGGGCACAACCGTCAGTTTTTCCTCTCTATATAGAAGATTCTCCTAGCCACTGCTTGATGGCTCTACGAATGGGCTTGGGAGCTCACTGTAGGGCGAAACCCAGTACATCATACCAATCGGTGCAGCACATTTGTGAGCAGTGTGATTACATAGCATCAATTTGCTTGAAAAACCTATAAAACCAGGATCTAGTCAAGATATTTCTAGCAGAAAATGTCTTGGTTGGTATGAGAATTATTTTGCTTCTTTTTGTAAATCATGGTATGAAGATTGAAGAGTGCTGATAAGTAATAGGTTTCCAAATCAAGGTTTTCTTCTCACAATTGCATCAGAATACTGTGTAAGCTGCGCTCGCCTTTCTTTCTTTCCTGGTGTTGTCTGTTACTATCGAAGTAGGTTTCTCACCAACAAGAATGCCAGATAATTGTCCCTTTGTAACAGAACAAACTGTTTAAATTTGTTATTCATTTATTCAGCTTTGAATTAATCATTCTTGTAGCAATCTGGTAGTTTAAAATTCCCTGCACATATTGCTTACAGTTTGTGTTACTGTGCTCTTGTGTAATTTTGTAGAGGCCAGGCATTGTGTTTACAGTTTGGGAATACATGTGGGGAGGGGGAGGGGGCAAAAAGGAGAAAAAAGAAAAAAGACGAGGAAAAATGCCAAGGAGTCAAAACACTGCTATACTGAAACACACAAGACATGCTGAACAAAAATGCTCAATCCCCTAGCATGGCCCCAACACCCATGATGCACATTAAGATCTTGGATGGGAGAAAAAAACCTTAAGCAGTTTTTTTATTTATGAAGCTCCAAAGTCTATACATTAGTAAAACAAAATCCAATAGAGCTGCTTAGTTTGTCAGTGAAATATTTCACTTTGACAAGTTTAAACTTTTCAGGCACATTATCACTATAGTTGCATTTGTTAAAAGACTAAAGTGGTTATGCCTGTAATGAAAATGATCAGCATTTGGCAACAAACAGAAGGCAGTTTGATGCCAAAGATGGGAACATTTTATTAACTACACACAGCAAATTAAATTTAAAATATTTTATTCAGAACTCTATAGACGGCTTTCACCATCTGTACCTAAAACTTGAATTGAATTTGATGAGAATAGCCACATTGAGAAACTGCAACCAGTCAGTCTGATTGCTAAGGTAGTGAAGGATTTCTCTTCTGACCAGAAGGCTACACATTCAAGTCCCTGAGGTGCCCTCAGTTTAATTCACTTGAGGTTTCCCTAATTCTCAGCCAACCAGCTGGACAAAGCACTTCAGTTCTGCTTGCCCAGTTGCATGATTTTCATCTTAGCTATTTTCTTTATTTTTTTCCCTAAATTATTGGCGATCAGAAAAGCACTCCCTATTGCACCATTTTATCACACCTGACATCCTTAGGCCGCGAGTGTTATTACCAATTAAGGAACAGTTTTATTTTGTAGTCCATGCCCATTAGGAATTGGATTGAGGCAATTTATACTCATTTCAGATAGGACCCTTACAGCCAGCAAAAGAAATCCCAGAGCTGAAAGGCCAGTGTCGAATTCACGGCAACATTCCATTCTCTTTCTTCACTTTTTAACCAGTATGTCCTAAACTAACTTCTATTTATTTAAGCTTAAACACTTTAATCACCATTCTTGTGACCTTCCAGGTTCTAACACCCACTCTAGAGGTGAGACTAAGACTGTTCAAAACCAGACATTGGAATCAGTTTTCAGCCAGTTCATAGGCCATTTCTGAACAGACTCAAAAGAGAGACTGTCAAGATTGTGTTTTCAAAACAAACTTGAATGTACTAAATGAGTTATCGCATTAGTCTCACCAGCAACAAGATAATGTCCTGACAACTTGGGGTGAAGAGGCCAAAGCCATTTTGAGGCCCAGGCCTCATTTAAATTGAATCAGCAAGCTGTGATCGCCAAACAGACATCCCAATGCAGCTCCCCAGATTCAGCCCAGCCCAAAAATCGGGCAGTCTGGAGTCCACCATCACATATCACGATTCTACTCCTGCTCCACAAAAATAATTTTAAACTTACCTTTTCAGTGCCTCCGTGGCTTTATCGCCAGTAAAGCTGGTCAGAGAGTGCATGGTGCGCGCTCTAACCAGTTCTATCTTAAAATGGCAATCAGGGTCCTATGTACGTCATAAACCCCTATTTGCATATTAAAGGCTTCTACTGCCTGAAACAAGCAGGCGCTTTGGCTGCCCAGTGGTAGGCCCCTGTGAAAGTGGCAGTGGGCTGATCGTCTGCATTCTTGGGGCGGTAAGTCTTTCGACCCCGTATTTTGGCAAATTCAAATTAATCCCAATAAGTAAACATTTGAGTTGTCTACTAAAACTGGCTTTCTTCAGTGGCATTATAATATAGAATATGGAGCCCCAACGTGTTGCATCAGAAGCTGGGATACTTTAACAGTTGCAATGTAGGAAGCTCTGAAAACGTCTTGATGTTATATTGATGCATTATAAAGCAGAATTGCTGCCCTTAGTGCTTGAACTATTTCAGCACAATTTCTCAAGTTTAAAACTAATTCATTTCCCAGTTTTCCAATAACAAATCCAAACTTCAGTGGTGGAACTGCAATTCCCTGGCGCAGATAGCAAATTCATTCCAAAAATCTGGACGAACCAACAGTCACACCCACTGGCCCGGTACAGCGGGTAAGAACAGTCAGAGTTCGAGTGAAACTGGCAGAAGAAAATCACATTGATCATTTTTGTGTACCTTCTAGCAGCTGGTCTCAGAGCAACACTAGTGGGGACCTGGGAGCAGGCCACCCATCCTTTCAGCATTGGCACGTGGCATGAAAAGACCCAAGCAAGGGTACCTCAGGATATCCACAAGTTTTTTTTTTTTTAAAGTCATACATTTTAAAATGCATTGTTAATGGAGAAGGGTGTCCTAGTTTTGTTGGCTTTAGTTTTAAGATCTTGCATTCACTGTAAAAGTGTTGCCAAATAGTTTTAGTCTCACAGGACTATCCTCTAAATCAAAGCAAGATTTTACTCCAACAATTGGTGCATTTTTTTCTGAACTTTCCCCTTACTCTTATTTTCCAACCCAGTTCAGTCTCTGGACTGGACTTCAGCAGCTTCAATTTTCCATTACCTCTTCCCAGAGAGGTCAATCATACTAATCATTGGTGCAAAATGAGCTTGGTACACAAGGCATCAATTTGTGCCAAACACAGTTCAAACTGGCGAGCCACATCCATCGCAGAGCGCTAAACAAGCCTTTCATTACTTCACCATTCCTTTAGAATATAAAGTACTGTACATTGCAGAGAGATATTGAAATCTCATCTTTATTAGAAATCTGCTCAGCAAACACAGATACTGATGCCTTTAACCCTTTGTATATTACAGTGCAACACTTGCTATTAACTTCAGGAGAATTACTTACACAGTATCGTTTTCATGTAAATGTGTTTATATCACACAAAGCTTCAGGACTCAAGACAAGTGAGGCAGAATGGCAGCATTGGGAATCCAGACGGTGGAGAGGCGAGATGGTCTCATGCTCCAAAAAATGTGATCAAGGTGAGGATGTTAAAATTGGGGAATAGATCTTTTGCCATTTAGACACCCAATAGCAAACACTTTCACGTCAGGTATAGCACAGACAGATGCAGAGTAAAGTTCCCTCTGCTCTGCCCTAACAACATGTCTTTAGACGAGCATCTACTACTGCACCAGTGAGACGTTCTTCCATTTCCCACCAAACATCCTGTGGCCTCTCTGATTGAGATTGCCAATTAATGCCAAATTCAGAATAATGGCTCATGTGCATTAGGAACTGGATTAAAAAACTGCACCAATACATTTCACACAAGACCCTTACAGTCAGCAGACAGGCGAATCTTTCACCCAACACCATTCTATTTTGATATCTTGGTGACAGATAGGTATATAGGTATGAAGCATGGCTTTTTTTTTTAAACCTAATACACCTTGTACTGTCAGCTGTCACTCACAATTTGTCAGGTGGGAAGTAATGATTTAGAACAGAGAAAAAGAAAATCAAACTGAAGCAGGCTTTACTTTTAAAAAATACACTGAACTAAGTGACGAGGACTTTTTGGCTCAGAGTTTGTTTGGTTCTGCTTTCAGATTACCAAAGGAATGTGATCTATAAAACAGAGCATACTGTTCTAAGAAGTGGTGATACAACAGTCTCATGATCAGCATGTGGTTATAGAGGACCTGACACTTGCACAAGTTTCCGAAAAAACACTCATATTTACAGAAACTGCCCTAACCAAAGTCACAAACAACATTCTGTGCAACTTCAACTGCGGTGCATTATCCCTCCTGACCTTTGACACAGTTGAACACACCATCCTCCACCAATGCCAGACTATGTGGAACTGCCCTTGCAAGTTCCACTTTTACCTACTCAAAGACCGAAATAATGGGAAGGCAGGACTTTGTGCAAAACGGATCATAGGCCACACGGTTCTGGATTACTGAAGTTTGAGAAGGAGTGAAACCATGTGAGGAAATCAATTTTTGAACCACTGAAGTTGTGGACTAGGGTGCTTGTAGGCAATGTTAGAGGTAGAAAAATGCTGTCTTGATGATTGACGAGAAGGACGACTCACAGTGGAGCAGAGCACAGAGGTGTCTTGTGTATCACTTGGTTCAGCCCGAGTAGGTATCTAAATTGATTGATGGAGCTGGAGTCAGAGGCACCCAAGTACTAATGTGAACCAAAGTGGGTTTCTTTAGTTTTGCCAATATTGAGCTGAAGGAAATTTTGGCTCATCTGGGACTTTATGTTAGACAACCAGCCAGATAGGACACTAACGGTTTTGGAGACGGTTATAATGGCAGATAAGTAGATAAGTGTTATTGGATATGGTAGCACATAGATGATAAATGAGAGGACCAAGGATAGAACTCTAGGAGCACAGGAGGGAAGCCGTTTAAGGAGACGTAGTAGGTGCACTGGGACAGATACGAATGGAACCAAGTGAGTGCAACGCCATGAAAGATGGACCACAGAGAAAAGACAGAAGAGAATAGAGCGGTCTGCAATGTTGAAGCTGGCCGAGAAATTGAAAACAGCGAAAAGGGACAACATGGCATGGTCTCAGTCACATGAAATTTCATTGGTGACTTTGACTATGGCATTATCAGTGCCCCATGGTGGGTTAAAATGCCATTTTGTAACTGGACATTTGTACGTGCAGGAATATCGCCCGGAATGAATCTCCCTCAGATGTTTTCTCCTTTCTTGTGACTAAGGAGATGATTCATCACCTCTCAATGGCAAAGCTGAGATGAAAAATTAAATATGCAGGGTGCAGACCTGCAACAAATCAATCTGTGGCGCTGCTTGTTTCAGCACCATGCTACTATTAAACCTTTTCTAAGCAGTGACTCTTACCTTTTACAATTTTCTAACCAGTTAATTACTTTGAACTGTGTAATTGTTAACCAGACATCAATTAGTTACGGATTCATTTTTCACTCCCTGGTTAACTGACTAACCTTGAAAACCCTAATCTATTAAAAAGAAAGTTAGTTTATAGTATGCAATTTCAGGTTGGCCTAATTCAAAAGGTAAGCAACATCTATCATTTTTACTTCTGTTTTTAAATACTACTTCCTGGGTAGCTCGAAAGCACTAAATTCTTGCTACTAATTGCAAAAAACATTTTTTTTCTATTTAATTTTGTACTACAGGCCTTAAACAACATCCCCTTCAACTCACCTTGTTTTCCTCACTTTCACCCCATCCCCCATGGGTGACAGCTGACATTCTCTCAGTGTCACCATGGCAGAGAGATCAGGAACTCAGTGGACAGGGTGAAAATTGAACCTGCAACATTACACTCCATAGGCCTGAATGTTGGTTCTGCCACACACAATGAAACGGCATCACCTTTTGTACTAAACACTAAAATGCTATGGTGTGCAGATGTTGGATCTGAGCATCAGCTAACAAGGGAACTCTGTTGTAACATCAGTGGGGGTGTAAAGCTATGCCACAATCAACTCCTGTTAATTGTAAACCGTCTTTTGCGCAAAATTTGAACTATTCAGCATCACAAATTAAGCAATTTTAATAAAACATAGAATTGTTTTTGGTTTCAATTTGAATTAACAGATAATCAAATTAAGAAACTTTGAATTAAGAGGAATAGGCTGTACTTGTAACAGAGTTAATTTAAAAACAGTTTTAAAAATAGCTAGTTTATTGCTGTTCAATATGGAGCTTTCAGTCAAACATTAAAAAGCAAAAAAGACTACACTCAATGTATTCATTTCAACATAATCAGGCACTGTTGACACAAGGAACCATGAAGGTAAAAATAGCTGAAGCATCAAATACTTGTGTGTGCATGACATGGTCAGCAGGTTATTGTCTAAAGATACCATACAGCATTTACAGGAACACTCACAGCACCACTGTTAACTGTAAAAATAAACACTGCAGCTGCATTTTCATTGTGTAGCACACCAATAATTTTATAAGCAGTTTAGGGGTGAAAAAAATGTCCATTTCTTTACATAGAATCTACAGCACAGAAACTCGTGAAAAGAATCAAAGTTTCTATACTTTCTTCTCATAACTAAAGCCCCTCATCCTATGTGTCTATATCTTACATCTGAACATATTTGCTGTTTGTTCCACTTGATTTCCTGTTGCCATGTTTTTGTCACACTTTTTGGGTCATTTTTCCCCCCATTATAATTTCCTATGTCCATAATTTTAATGGGATTGCACAATTTGACCACCGTGTGCCCAAACCAGATTTCTGAACCGTTTCTGCCAGCTCAGATGCCATGTTGGTTCTTCAGAAATAATTTCTCCTCTCTGTTTTTATTTAAAATTTAACATTTTCTGCTTTTATTCTTGGTTATAAATATTTTATTTCTTGCCTACAAAGAAGAATTTGCTGTCCCCTACAATGCTAGCAGAATGCTACTCCAGTCTGCTGGTCCTGCTGCTTCCACTGTGTAGTCAGGGACCAGTTAGCCACCTTGGGTGGCCATTCTTCCCACCCCAGCCCCACTCATTAGCCACTTCCCCGGAACCCCTTCATTGGCTGCTCAGCCATTCTTGTGATCCCAGCACTCACTGTGCCAATTGGCTTCCCCGCACTGTGCCCTGGGGCCTTCTTCCACAACTTTGATTTGTTGGCCACTCAGCTGTTCTCGCCACCCCACCCCACCCCTCCCTTGGTCCTTGGCTGTTTCTCCAAACCATCTTCTGCCAGTTCACTTGCACAATGTTGCAACTAATATGCTGAGAGTGTCTGTCCTTTCCTAGCCCCTCTCTCTCCCACCGAGATGTTCTGATTGGCTTCAAGCCACCCTTGACTCAAGAGAGTTTGCCAGTTCAGCACTCCCTTTCTCTCCACATCTAAAATAGTTTGCCGGCCCAGCCTTTCTCTATTAGAGTTTGCCAGTGCTGAAATAGTTTTCCTGCCTTTGTTCCCCAACCCTGTCCTTCTACCAATCCTATGCCCTTCCTCCTGCCCTCCCTCTTCTGATATCCTTCCTCATCCTCCCGTTCCTCTTCCCATCCACTTCCTCCCCGTCCCCCCGCGCCCCCCAATCCTTCTCCCCACTCTCCTGATTCTTTCCTCACTATCCCATGCTGGCTGTCATAATTAATCTATGTATTTCTAAGCAAGTATTAATTTTATCCCATATAATACCCTCTGGAATCTAAACCACTATTGATGTTAGGTTGATCGAGCTATCAGTTTTATCCCTGTCGCAGATGTGTTATTTTAGAAACTTTCTAGTCCTCTGGCACAATTTTTTTATCCAAGAATGTTTGAAAGATTGTGGTCACAACATCTGCTATTTCTTCTGACTTCTCTCAGTATCCTAGGAAACATGCCATTGGAGTCTTAGTGTTATTTATACCAGGCAAGTTCCACCAACCTTTTCAGTGTTACTTTCTTTTCTATAGTTATCCTATCTAAATGCTCAATTTCTTCCTCTTGTATCCTTATATTTCCACTATCACCCACTTTTGTAAAAAAAGAGGGAAAGTGCTCATTTAATATCTCTGCTATGGGAAGATTTCCGTCTTTGTCGCTTATCGACTTTTACTTTAAATTATCTTTTTAATTTTTTTTTATACATTTCACCCTCACCTTAGTGGATTTTAATAATCTAACTGGTGAAACAAAAATAAGAAAATTAAAATAATAAATTTGAGCCTACTTCTAAAGCACTTTGGATCCCAGTGATGAACATTAATTTCCGACTAGACCTACTAATGAACTGTATCCAAATAGTCGCATGTAAAATTATGCAATGCTACCATATAAAATTTGCATATAATGTTACATATTGTGTTTTTGTTTTTAAACTTATAGATTTGTTACAAATTATATGGATGTGGACATTTAGTAATACAGTACCTTCACTTTTTCTCCATTTATATCAACGGTTTTAATCATAAAATCAACTCCAATAGTGGCTCCTTGACCTGGTGGAAACAAACCCTGCAACAGTAGAAGGACATCTCAGTTTGTACTAATTTATTCATTTTGTATACACCGTGATAAGTACAATCCTAGAATAAACACCATCAATTAGTAGATGCATAGGGTAGAGATTAAACCTGCATCCAAATATTCAATTTATATCCTGTATCTATACAAGTTACCCTTCTTATAAAAAGGGAAAAATATTGAAAGCAGAATAACATAACATTGGAGAAAACTAAATTTACAATAAGGCAACAGGTAGGCTATCAATTTCAGAGTTATAAACATTACTAAAACAAAACAGCTGAAAATAATAAAACCAACATTCTTTAGGAATATACAAGACCAGAAATTTTTGTTGGCGATGCAATAGTATAAATGTCTAACACACTTGTACTAAATTTATCCCTACTACCTTACTGGAGGCATTAACCTGTTTATTTTAAATAGGTTAACACCTGCATTAAAATAGTGGAGAAAGGAATTTGACACAAGCAGGTTGCGTGTTTGTATGATAACATCGACAACAGTAATTTCTACCCTATGGTTTCATATGCATCTGTTGAAGATTAAAATTAATTAGCATTTTAATTTGACAGCCCGTCAGCTGGAGCTGCAGTACAATTAATGACAAGATTCCACATATAGGTAAAAGCTACACGGAAAGCATGGTGTTCACCTTGCAACCCATTTTATAGGGGTGTAACTTCTTATAAAAAGGAGTTTGATATCAGTAACACACTAACTCTTTGCATCTAGCATCAGCATTTGTATTTACAAGTTAGCATTGCAAAAAGAGTGAGGAGTTCCCCTGATGATTAAAGATCTCCTTAATCTTATTAAATAATAAAGCGAGAAAAATCTAAAAGGAAAATTGGAGAAAAACAAAACCCAGTTTGTCTGTAAACAGTCCAATCTCATTGAAAACAACAGCAAGAAGCAAAGACACTGCAAATCCCTGACCTACATCACATCAGTATAAAAATGAACGTCTTAATGGGACTGATATTCCTGGTTGTTCACAGTTGCTAAGATGTTCTGCTTTCCTGACATCTTTTTGTTGTTTTATTTGCTAGAACTAATATGTATCTACTGTTTAAATACAAGTTAAACATATCCACAACATGCTCTGCATGAGTTGCTAGAGAAGAGGGAAAGATAAATGTAGCATATCTGCACAATTACTCTGCCTTTATGCACCTAACCGCACCTGCACAGTGCAATGGGGATACATTTTTCTTAATTAAGTAAATACATGGTCTTGGATTTGCCAGCATTTGGTGCAGGAAAGTTATGCTGTGAAAAAGTAAATCCTGTTAACATGGTCAACAATTCAGGAGATTACAGTTTAAAAATATATATAGCACTCAGACTGAACAGATATTGACATGAACAATTTTCCCCAAGTTGCAGTATAAACATGCACATTTATTCAAGGCTCCTATTTAATTCTGATCATTTTCTGATCCTTTCCTCTGCTTTCCTGGTAACAGCAACTATATTTCTTCATTCCTGCTTTCCTCTTTAATATCAGATTTTTTGTGTCCCCTTCCATTGAATAAACACCAGCACTGCAGAGGTTATAACTGAAATCCAAATACAGTGGATTCTACTTATAGGGACCCATTAGTCTAATGTCTGTTGTGGGGAAATTACTAGAATTTGTTATTAAGGACAGAGTGATTGAGCACTTGGACAAATATGAACTGATCGGTTAAGTCATGTGTAACTAACTTAATTGAATTTTTTGAGGAGGTTACGAACATGGTAGATATGGGAGTGTCTATGAATGTTATTTATATAGACTTCCAGAAGACATTCGATGAGGTCCCACACAAGCAACTGTTTACAAAAATTAGAGCGTATGGAGGCAAGCTATTGACATGGGTAGGAGACAGAGAGTACGGATAATGGGTATGTACTTCAATTGGCAGGATGTGGCCAGTGGTGTCCCCCAGGGATCTTTACTGGGGCCTCAGCTTTTCACTATACTTATCAATGACTTCGATGAAGGAAGAGAGCGCCATATATCCAGGTTTGCTGACAACACTAAGTTAGGTGGCACAGCAAGTAGTGTAGATGGGAGCAAAGGTTGCAAATTGATAGATTAAGGGGAGTGGGCAAAACTGTGGCAGATGGAGTTTAATGTGGGGAAGTGTGAGGTCATCCACTTTGGTCTAAGAAAGATAGATCAGAATATTTTCTAAATGGCAAGCTAGGAACTGCGGAAGAGCAGAGAGATTTGAGGCGCTATGTGCAGAAATCACTAAAAACTAGTGGGCAGGTACAAAAATAATTTAAAAGGCTAATGGAATGTTAGCCTTTATCACAAGGGGGTTGGAATACAAAAAGGGGTGGAGGTTATGCTGCAGTTGTATAGAGCTCTGCTTATACAGCATCTGGATACTGTGTTCAGTTCTAGGCACCAGACCTCAGGAAGGATATATTGGCCTTGGAGGGGTGCAGCGCAGATTCACCAGAATGATACCGGGGCTAAAAGGGTTAAATTACGAGGGCAGGTAGCATACGCTAGGCTTGTATTCCCTCGAGTATAGAAGATTGAGGGATGATCTAATTTAGGTGTTTAAGACAATTAAAAAATTTGATAGGGTAGATAGAGAGAAACTATTTCCTCTGACGAGAGTCCAGAACAAGGGGGCATAACCTTAAAATTAGAGCTAGGCCGTTCAGGAGTGATGTCAGGAAACAGTTCGTCACACAGAGGGTTGTGAAATTGTGGAAATCTGGAACTCTCTCTCAAAAAAGATGTTGAGGCTAGGTCAATTGAAAATTTCAAAACTGAGAAATAGATTTTTGTTAGGTAAGGATATTAAGGGATATGGAACAAAGGCAGGTAAATTAATTTGAGGTACAGATCAACCATGATCTAACTGAATGGCGGAACAGGCTCAAGGGTCTAAATGGCCTATTCCTGTTCCTATAATTTATGTTGATAATGAAGTAAACACATTTCCAAACCAAACGTTTTAACAAGATTCATTAGTTTGTCCAAATATACCATTAGTGTTTATGGTACCTCATCATTGACTATTCTCCAGTCCTTCTTGACCCAACCTGACCCTTAAATCCTCCATTATTATATCTTTCGCACCATATGCCATGTACTTTCAGTCTTGATTTATTACATCTACAATCTGCCAGACCCAATTTATCCAGGTTACAATGACCAGACAATTTGACAAATCAATTCGACACAAAGTCAGCTATAAGCGGCTTACACGGTCATGATATTTTGCAACTTAGTTTGGGAGGGGAAGAAATTGCATATTCCTAAAACACTCCAATGAAGTATCTTTTAATGTTACATTGCATATTATGAAAGAATAAGCTAGAGAGGAGCTAAATTTTATATTCGGAGGGATAACAAGTGATGCAAAGGAAAAACTAATAGAAATATAAAATGGAAACCAAGAGGGAAAAACAATAAAGACAGCAGCTAAGAATAAAAATTAGAATGAGAGTTCTCCAATGCACTGTGGGATAGGTTCACCCTGCAATTCCCTTCAGAATAAATTTCCAAACTCAGTAATACCATAGGAGATGTCAGGTGGATGAAAGGTAGATACCTACAGGGGGGAATAAAAAGAGAAAATAGAAAACAAAAACCCAGACAACAAGTTACTACCCTGTGTACTCTTATACACTTTAGTGAATGGCTCAAGAATGCTATTTGGAGGGGCCTTGGAGCAGGTTACTTGCCATACCGTTAGTTAGGGAAAGGAAAGAATCTGGAACACTAATATAAAAGCAGCAGAAGAAAAAAAAAGTGCTGCTCTAAAAGCCAATAGAGAAGGAAAATCAGTGCAGTGGGGCACCTCTGCAAGCTAGCTAAATCCCTCATGACGTACAGGAGCTCAAGTTTATCCAGGAGCAATAGAACACTCTCCTGACAGCAAATACAGATTGACTCCAGTGATACATAATTGCCTAATGCTACAAAGTCTGATGCCTCTCATATGAAAGCGAGAGAAAAAAGGAGGAGAGAGAGAGAGAGAGGAAGGGAGGGGAGAGAGAGAGAGAGAGAGAGAGAGAGAGAGAGAGAGAGAGAAATACAAAGCAAGCCACCATATAACAGTACAGCAGAACATAAGAACATAAGAATTAGGAGCAGGAGTACGCCATACGGCCCTTCGCGCCTGCTCCACCATTCAAGATCATGGCTGATCTTTCATAAGAAATAGGAGCAGGAGTAGGCCAATCAGCCCCTCGAGCCTGCTCCGCCATTCAATAAGAACATGGCTGATCTGATCCTAACCTCAAATCTAAAGAACACAAGAAGTAGGAGCAGGACCCGGCCACTCAGCCCCTGGGCCCGCTCCACCACCCACAGGGCCTTGACCGATCCGAACTCAGCCTCATGTCCAATTTCCTGCCCGCTCCCCGTAACCCCTAATTCCCTTTACTTCTAGGAAACTGTCTATTTCTGTTTTAAATTTATTTAATGATGTAGCTTCCACAGCTTCCTGTGGCAGCAAATTCCACAGACCTACTACCCTCTGAGTGAAGAAGTTTCTTCTCATCTCAGTTTTGAAAGAGCAGCCCCTTATTCTAAGATTATGCCCCCTAGTTCTAGTTTCACCCATCCTTGGGAACATCCTTACCGCATCCACCCGATCAAGCCCCTTCACAATCTTATATGTTTCAATAAGATCGCCTCTCATTCTTCTGAACTCCAATGAGTAGAGTCCCAATCTACTCAACCTCTCCTCATATGTCCACCCCCTCATCCCCGGGATTAACCGAGTGAACCTTCTTTGTACTGCCTCAATTCCACTTTCCCACCCGATCCCCATATCCCTGGATTCCCCTAGAGTCCAAAAATCTACATCTCAGCCTTGAATATACTCAACGACTCAGCATCACAGCCCTCTGGGGCAGAAAATTCCAAAGATTCACAACCCTCCGAGTGAAGAAATTCCTCCTCTTCTCAGTTAAATGGCCAAACCCTTATCCTGAGACTATGTCCCCTAGGTCTAGATTCTCCAGCCAGGGGAAACAACCCCTCAGCATCTATCCTGCCAAACACCTCAGAATCTTGTATGTTTCAATGAGATCACCTCTCATTCTTCTAAACTCCAGAGAGTCTAGGCCCAATCTACTCAATCTCTATTCATAGGACAACTCTCATCCCAGAGATCAATCAAGTAAACCTTTGTTGCACCACCTCTAAGGCATGTATGTCTTTTCTAAGATAAGGAGACCAAAACTGTGCACAGTACTCCAGATGTGGTCTCACCAAAGCCCTGTACAATTGTAGCAAGACTTCCTTACTCTTGTACTCCAACCCCCTTGCAATAAAGGGCAACATGCCATTTGCCTTCCTAATTGCTTGCTGTACCTGCATGCTAACTTTGTTTCCTGTACAAGGACACCTAAATCTCTCTGAACGCCAACATTTCCTCACACGATACTCCATCTGCCACCTAATTGCCCACTCACTTAACTTGTCTATATCCCTTTGCAGGCTCTTTGTGTCCTCTCCATAGCTTCCTTTTCACCTAGCTTTGTATCGTCAGCAAATTTAGATGAAGGGACCGAGTGCAATGTATCCAAGTCATTAATATAGATTGTAAATAGCTGAGGCCCAAGCATTGATCCTTGCAGCATGCCACTAGTTACAGCCTACCAACCGGAAAATGGCCCGTTTATCCCTACTCTCTGTTTTCTGTCCATTAACTAATCCTCTATCCATGCTAATATATTACCCCCAACCCCATAGCAACCTTTTACGTGGCACCTTATCGAACGGCTTTTGGAAATCCAAATATACTACATCCACTGGTTCCCCTTTAGCTACCCTGCTAGTCTAGTTACATCTTCAAAAAACCCCAATAAATTTATCAAATATGATTTCCCTTTTATAAAGTCATGCTGACTCTGCCTAATCATATTATGATTTTCTAAGTGCCCTGTTACTACTTCCTTAATAATGGATTCCAGCATAATGGATTCCAGCATTTTCCCGACGACTGATGTCAGGCTAACTGGCCTGTAGTTCCCTGTTTTCTCTCTCCCTCCTTTCTTGAATAGTGGGGTTACATTTGCTACCTTACAATCTGCTGGGACCGTTCTAGAATCTAGGGAATTTTGGAAGATCACAACCAATGCATCCACTATCTCTGCAGCCATCTCTTTTAGAACCCTAGGATGTAGGGCATCAGGTCCAGGGGATTTGTCAGCTTTTAGTCTCATTAGTTTCTCAAGTACTTTTTCTCTACTGATATCAATTACTTTAAGTTCCTCACTCTTATTAGCCCCTTGGTTCCCCACTATTTTTGGTACTTTGTGTCTTCTACTGTGAAGACAGATACAAAATATTTGTTTAAAGTCTCTGCCATTTCCTTATTCCCTATTATAATTTCACCTGTCTCAGCCTCTAAGGGATCAACGCTTACTTTTGCTACTCGCTTCCTTTTTACATACTTGTAGAAGCGCTTACAATCTGTTTTAATATTTCTTGCTAGTTTAATCTCATTCTATTTTCTCCCTTATCATCAATTTTTTTGGTCATCCTTTGCTGGTTTCTAAAGCTCTCCCAATCCTCAGGTTTACTACTATTCTTTGCAACATTTTTATAAGCCTCTTCTTTTAATCCAATATTTCTTTAGTTAGCCAAGGATGGATCACTTTTCCCACGGAGTTTTTATTTCTCAATGGAATGTATATTCGTTGAGAATTTTGGAATAGTTCTTTAAAAGTTTGCCACTGCTTATCTACCGTCATGTCTTTTAATTTAATTTCCCAATCTACTTTAGCTAACTCACCCCTCATACCTATGTAATTGGCTTTATTTAAGCTTAAGACTCTCGTTTCCAACTGAAGTATTTCACTCTCAAACTCAATGTGAAACTTTATCATATTATGATCACTCTTCCCCAGAGGATCCTTTACTATGAGATTACTAATTAACTGTGTCTCATTACACAATACAAGATCTAAAATAGCCTCTTCCCTGGTTGGTTCCATGATGTATTGTTCTAGGAAACTGTCTCGAATGCATTTCATGAACTCGTCCTCCAGACTACCTTTGCCAATTTGATTTGCCCAGTCTATAAGAAAATTAAAGTCCCCCATGATTATTGTATTACCTTTGTTACAAGCTCCTGTTATTTGTTGATTAATACTTTGTCCAACGGTATCAGCTACTGTTTGGGGGCCTATAAACTACTCCCACCAGTGTTTTCTGCCCCTTGTTTTTTCTTACCTCGACCCATACGGATTCTACTTCCTGATCTTCCGAGCCAAGATCCTTTCTCACTACTGTCCTTATGCCATCCTTTGTTATCAGGGCTACCCCCACCTTCCATTCTGCCTACCTTTTCGAAACGTCTAGCACCCTGGAATATTTGGTTCCCAACCTTGGTCACCTTGCAACCATGTCTCTGTAATGGCTATTAGATCAAAGCCATTTATCTCTATTTGTGCCACTAATTCATCGACCTTGTTATCTGAATGCACGAAGCATTCATAAAGAGCCTTTAATTTTAACATTTTACCATTATTCCCTGCTTTCAGCAGCTGAGATCAAATCCCTCCACGAGCAAGTTATCAAATGGAAATCAATTACGTCCATTCATTTTCTGATGACAGCCCACAAATTACCATTAAAACCCCAACTGGTTCATCAATGTCATTCACAGAAGGGAACTTGCCAGTTGCCACCCTACTTGGTCTGCCCTACACGTGATTCCAGTCCCACATTATGTGGTTGGCTCTTCATGCCACCAGGGCGATTATGGATGGGCAATAGGTACTGCCTTGCCAATGTCACCTACATCCCAAGAACGATTTGTTTTCGAAAGGAACAAAAAGTTGACAATGCTGGTAACCTAGTACTTTTGCACAGGCTCTTTCACAGATGGATGGTGGAACCCAACAATATCCAAAAGAAAGGCAAAGATCCAATAATGTATCCCCCACAAAATAATTTAACTCATTAAATTATTACACAATTCAGTAACGTATGGGCCTTTCACTAACAATTTGGTCCCAAACCTATGATTTAATCAAACTTAATTTGTTTGTGGAAGCCAATCCAATATTGTGTCAAAATGAGTTGTGACCATCTCCTTTTGCCTTGCACCATCATCCCTTTTGTCATTTAATCTCTCCTGTCTTCCACCCTATCACAGAACTTCCCTTTTGTTCTTTCCTCCCCCCCCCCCACCTTTTCCCTGCCTCTGTACTTGCTTAAAACCAGTTACATCTCTAACTTTTTCCAGTTCTGACGAAAGGTCATCGACCTGAAACATTAACTCTCTTTCTCTCTCCCCACGTGCTGCCTGACCTGCTGAGTATTTCCAGCATTTACTGTTTTTATTTCAGATTTCTAGGATAGGCAGTATTTTGCATTTGTATGCGTTGTGACCATGGTTCTCACCAGAATGCTTGTGTCCGCCAGCATCAGCAGTTACTTGTGTGGCATGGCTTGCCCACACTCAAGTGCCATAGGGGCACAAGATACGGTTGACCACTATCCCATGTCATTTGTGCTAGTCATCAAACCTCAGTGACAGCCATCCAAACCTTTCAGAAAACAACACTTCTATCTATCACAAGTCCTGCAGCCCCACTCATTTTCACAATTAGGAAAGAACTGTGAAGTAGCTAGGTACATCTGTCAGATATACTAAATCTGCTATGTTGGATAATTTGAAAAGATAAGCCAAAAGTCAATGCCTCCAGGTCCTCCTGTAAAATACCCAATGTCATCCTGTCCCCAGATAAATTCTTGGGAATCCCTACTACCGATAAATTGTACTGGTGCCAGAAGACCCTCCCCCCAAATGTGATGCATGGGTTAATCCCTCAAAGGCAATGGGAAAAATACACATACTATAAATTTGCGCTGATTTGATCTACACAAGGAATACAGAGTGGCGGACTCAACACAAGGACAATTAATCAGCATTTTCTAATACCAAAAAAGCCACAAAAGTATTTCGTAGGCATCAACCACATCCATTTTGTAGTGGGCTAGAAATACCCGCAGACAATCTAGCACAAAACCCTACTTGAATCCTCCCATGAGGAAGGTGCTTGCAAATTAATTTTAATACAGGCAAGTGTGAGGTGGTGCATTTTGGTAGGAGGAATAAGGAGGCCGCATACTCCTTGGAAAATAAGAGTCTAAATGGGGTAGGGGATAAAGGGCCTAGGGGTACAGAAACACATCACTAATGTAGCAATGCAAGTATGCAAATTAACAAGGTCACTAAAAAAATGCAAACAAAGTACTGGGGTTCATTTCTAGGAGGAATAGAATTGAAGAGCAGGGAAGTTATGGTAAACTTGAATAGCTCCTTGGTTAGACCACACAGAGTACTGTGCAAAGTTCTGGTCTCCACATTACAAAAAGGATAGAGGTGGTGGCAAAGGTGCAAAAAAGATTTACAAGGATGATACCAGAACTGAGAGGTTATAACTATCAGGAAAGACTCAATAGGTTGGGGCTTTTTTCCCCCTAGAAAGAGAGAAGGCTGAGGGGGTCACCTAATAGAGGTCTTTTACAATTACAAAGGGGTTTGATAGGGTAGATGTACAGAAGATGTTTCCACTTGTGAAGAATCCAAAACTAGAGGCCATAAATACAAGATATTTATTAATAAATTCAATAAACAATTCAGGACATCTAGAGAGTGGTAACAATGTGGAACTTGCTACCACATGGAGTAGCTGAGGTAAATAGCATAGATGTCTTTAAGGGGAAGCTAGGTAAGTACATGAGGGAGTTAGGAATAGAAGGGTATGAAGATAAGGTTAGATAAAGTAGCAGGGAGGAGGCTCGGGTGGAGCAAAAACACCGGCATAGACCAGTTGGGCCGCATGGCCTGTTTCTGTACTGTAAATTATCTATGCTCTGGGTATAAATAATCCAACACACGTTGCATTGTACCAATGAAATGCAAACTGATGTAATACCAATATTGATCAGTATAGGAAAATATCATAGCACAGGAGAATATGCAGATGTACTGCTATAAATGTTAGATGTAATTATAAAATATAGGAAAAAAAAAAGTGACAAGTAAACCATTTTGCAAGAAAATTAATTAGTGGAATCCCAAGATTAAACTCTAGGGTCTAGATTTTCCTCCACTATCTTACCTAAATCAGGCAGGATAGCAGCAGAATCAGTGGGAAAATCTGGTGCGGAGGCTGACCGCTGCTATCCTGTCCTGACCTATATTTTAGTCCTCCTGCCCTGCCACACAAATGATGGCAGGGAGATGGGGGCCTGGCAACCCAGTCCATTTCCTTGCCTTCTGTCGCTGATCCCATCAACCTGAAGGACTGTCAGAAGGGTGGTTGTAGTCCCCTGGGCAATGGTGGAAAGCCTCCTGGACCCCTTTTGAAGGAAGAGGCCAAAGTACTGAGCCCCTCTCCCTCGGCCCCAACTACTTACTCGGCCCAGTCCAAGGCCTAAATGAAAAACTAAACACAGATATCTGAAGCTCTTCTATGCCAGTTAAATGACCCCTTCCTCTTCAGGTGCTGCAGTGGCAACGTTTGTGGCATAAGTCTAGAAATGCATTTTGAGCAAATATAAAATCAATGTGTTATATTTTAGTTTAGAGTTTCTCAGTCATGCTCGGCTGTATGGAGAATCAAAAGGATCAGTAAAATGTGCGTCACACACATACCCTTTACCATAATAACCCCAATTTGGATCTTTTAACGTTCAGCACCCCCACTTTCTTACCTGAGTAAATCTTCGTACTAAGCAGGTCTTTCCTACACCAGCATTTCCAATCAAGACGATTTTAAATAGGTAATCATAATCTTCCATACTCATTTACACACCTAGAGAAGGAAGACAAGAAGCTTTTATTACAAGTCAACCAATGTCTTAAGTGATCTTAAGCTGCCTAACTTGAGAAAGGAAAGTATCACTAGTAATTCTAAAAACCGAATTCCTCTAGTTCCCAGCTGTAATAAATTATGTTGCTGGAATAAGATCACAAGAATTTCTGATAACCACAAGGGAATTGATGCTAAAATGAAGTTATGAAGGATCTTGCTGATTTTCAGCATCATTTATGCACTGCATTAGTCTATAGCTTTATACTGACTATTGTCAGAAAAAATTCTCAGAGATCCAATTCAAATTTTCATCGACAATCATTTCTAATCTTGGCTAGAGTGTATTAAAAAAAAGAGCCTAACTATTTCAAAGCCACTTGTGCCTGCTGCTGTGCCTGTAGTTTCCGCCAGTATCCCCTGACATCTAGGCAATGGCAGCAGGAAAAGCCTGGTATGGCACAGAATTTAAAAAAAGGGACAGGCATATCCAAAAAAGGAGAAAAAGAGACACAATCCAGTTCTCCTATACTAGGGTGACCATATTTTCTAAACCGAATCCAGGTACACAAAGTAGCCAGGATGGAAAATTTAGGTTGCGCAGCGTAGCGAGGCAAAATTGTGTGTTATTTTGATGCAAACTGAATCTGCAAAAAGCAGCGGCAGAACTTTAGACCCGAATAATGCGGCCGCTGTTCACAGCATGTGCCGGCTGCAATCACTGGCTCCTCCCCCATCTCAGCCCGACACGCACTCACTCAAGCCGCCGAACACCCTCTGATCCGGCTCCCGGGACATGCACACGGCCCAGCTCCAGCCGCCACTCATTAGTCCGGTTACCAGTGGCCCCAGTTACTCGGACATTTTGGCTCCGGGGCTGATTTCTCTTCAACCGAATTTCACAGGACTATCCAGGGATTTTGTGTTTTGGAGGGGGGGGGCGTTGGGTTGGGTTGGGGTGGGCGGAGCATGCATACTGCGGCCACAGAGCGCAATCTCTGCATAACTTAAAAGTCCCTCAGTGAGTCCACCCCTTCTACTGGTTAAAAACAGGAGATTGACATCCCTCCCACCAATTGGAACCCGCCCCACTGCACAGACCCACCCACTTTATTGACCGACCACAGGGCAGCTCAGGGTCACATGACTCCCGATTTGAACCGGTGCATGTTCAGGGACGAGTTTCCCGAACCGGGGACTCTTCTGGAGACACAGTCCCTCATCTGGGGACCGTCCCCGGAAAACGGGGACTTATGGTCACCCTATCCTACACTTAATTCTGAATTTCATAAAGTCTTATCAAATGTAAATGAAAAACACAAAAGGAGGCTGATTCTAAAAGTTTAACACGTTTAAAAAAAAAATCCTCAGATTTTTCCACCGTCAAATATTACTAGATTTTTCAATGTAACTTACTATTTTTTCCATTATCAGTGACTGTAGTCTAAATCTAGCAAAATCAGATTGTGCATCAGCATTCCAGTGTTAACTTCATGCGGAAAAGGAAAATATTTCATAACAATTTTGATCCAAGATCAGATGCTATTACAGCGCGATATAAAATATTAAAGAAATTGAGCAGAATCAAAACATCATGGCATATTAAATAACTTATGCTTATTTCCAAGTCATTTTCCGAAATGGCAATTTTTACTTAAAAACACTGCACAAGAAAACTGAGCTGAATAGAATGACTGACACACCACAATGTGTGAAACTGGGACTGGATTTATATTGTTAAATTGAAACAAAATGTTACAAGTTTTTGTTTTAAGTAATTATTAAAATACTCAAAAAGTTGTGAAATACGAGAAATAATTAGAAAATGGTCAAAAAACAAGTTGATCTGTCAGTACAAGGTTTTATGTCAATCAGATGGAATCCAGTTCTATGAGCTCCCTGGATACACAAAAGTGGTGTACTTCACAGAAAAGGTCAGGCAATAAAGTTCTTCTCCCTTTTCCCTCCCGTAGTGTCTATTTTCTTTCCCCTCCCAGTCAGGTCTCGTGTCAAATTTCCATCTCCAACTGAGCCATCAGGGTTGAAAATTCCTTCAAGGAGCACCATTTTGTTTTTCTTTCTAGCCAGGTAAACGGAGGTCCACTGTAGCACCCCTTTGACATGCTGGCTGAGTACAACTATGTAGATACCAGGGATTGAACCAGGATCCTTCCTGATCCATATGGTTTAGCACCATACCATGCACTAAATTTACCCATTTACTCATTGAGCCATTAGAAGAAATGTCAGTTCTTTTTCCAATATGAACCTGAGGCTTTCCTCCGCACTCCCCCAACCCCACCACCTCCCCACCCCATGCCAATTTTCTCTAAGTTTCCCCTGCTGTCCTTTACCCTTACCCATTCCAGAAGACACTAACTCCTTGTTGGGATATGGTTTTAAGAATACCAATTACCCTATGGTACTTGACCCGAGTGGTCATGTGTGAAATAACAACAGAAAACGCTGGAAAAACTCAGCAGGCCAGGCAGCATCCGTGGAGAGAGTCATGTGTGAAGCTTGGTAGTGAGTGTTCACTGGTTAATTGACTGCAGAGATCATCTTAAAGTAGCCTAATCCTGTCTTCATCCAGCATCCACGCAAATGCACTTCCAGCTGGATAATGATCAGGAGCAGAAATCCTCGTGGGTTTACTGCTCCTTAACCCAGGGACACCGAATCCAACTACAGCACCCTTTCCACCAGCCCAGCTGAGATCTGCTAACTCAGTAAAGAATGGGGATTAAACCCAGGTCCTTCATGGTCTGTGTGGCTCAGCTAATTACTGGATAAACTGAGTGAATCCAGTTAACTTTCTTCCAATTTGCCATTCCACAGGTACCTTACCTCCATTTGATGCCTACGGCTCATACCAGGAGCTTCGTCAATGGGTAATTTCCAGCTCAAACAGTGGTTCAACAATGCTAAGAGCACTAATCTGTATCATCTGTCAAGACAAGCACTTTTGTACTGCTAAATTGCAGTTTGGCAAAAATGAAGATTTGCTCCAAAATAAAATCTGGTCACAGACTACAATGACTTGCTAAAACACGAGGAGGTGGGGGGTAGGAATCAGGAGGAGTGTAAAACAGGCTGCGATTCACTATCGCCCATTTTGCCCAAGACAAATTTCACCCCTCCCAGATCCCAAACTTCCAGCTGCAAGTATTTGGTGTAAACTTTTTTGTTGGTCACTTATAGAAGAATGCTTATCCACTTGACACAAAAGCAGTAAAAGTTCAGGGTCTCAAAGGCGGCAGAGAAAAATGTGGGTAGAAGCTAAAATTAAACACTTTTAAAAAAGAAAACAGAGTTGCTTTTGTGTATTATCTAGTAGATTTCCATTATGGCCCAAAGTAAATGGTCACAGGGTAGCGAAATTATCAAAAAAAGGCTTGCATTTATATAGCGCATTTCACAACCTCAGGACATCCCAACGCACTTTACAGCCAATGAAGTACTTTTGAAGTGTAGTGACTGTTGTAATGTAGGAAACGCGGCAGCCAATTTGCACAAAGCAAACTCTCACAAACAGCAGTGTGATAATGACCAGATAATCTGTTTTTTGTGATGCTGATTGAGGGATAAATATTGGCCAGGAAACCGGGATAACCCCCTTGGTCTTCTTCAAAATCGTGCCATGGGATCTTTTACACCCACCTGAGAGCAGACAGGGCCTCGATTTACCGTCTCATCACAAAGACAGCACCTCCGACAGTGTAGCACTCCCTCAGTATTGCACTGGACAGACAGCCTAAATTTTTGTGCTCAAGTCTCTGGAGTGGTACTTGATCCCACAACCTTCTGACTTGAGTCGAGAGTGCTACCAACTTAGCTGCAGCTGTCACAAACCATACTGACTAACATTATCCATTGGATGTATTTGGCAATGTGATTTCTTCAGAGTTAATATTGAGAATAATTAATTTTTGTCATTGGTTTTTTCATCAAACTATCCTTTTACTTGTATTTTGAAAATGTTTTAATAAAACTTGAATGGTAAATGATCAGGCAGTGAAAGAGAAAATAGAAGTGAAATGAAAACAATTTCTTGCAATCACTGCATTATTTTTTTTTTTTAAAACAACTACACTTGAGTTTTGTCTTGCATTTGACACAGATTTGTCTAAAACCATGACTTGAAGTTAGTGAGCATGTCTCAATATGCAGCTTTGTACCAAAGCTAGAAAATACTGCTAAACCATTAAATGCAACAAGGGATTCTGCTGTGTTCAATCCAATGTGCTCTTTATTCTGCTTACACTAAACAGACAACACCGAGTCAAGTTGTAAACATGAAATCGAGCAATTGCTTTGCTTTCTAAATAGAATGGACTATTTATTGTAGATTATACTGCATGAATTAGAGGTATAGTAGTGTTCTTCCACTACTGCACATCCCTGCTGAAACAACTGTAAGTACAGGAAACTCTCTTTTAACCGGCACCCAAATAACCGGAAATCTCTCTTAACCGGCAAAATTCTTGAGTAGGTAACCGGGGTTTTCCTTCATCTCTCCTTTAAAAATAACTTTAAAAAAAACCGAGGCGTTTGCCTTGTATCGGAGCATGTAGATTGGGAGGGGAATGTGCAGCCCGGGTAGGCAGCGGACACGACAGATGGTCAGCTGGCGGTCCCCGGGGAGACGGAGCTCCGAATGCAGGCGCATGTCAGTGTGTACGGGGCTCTCGTATGTTGGGAGATATAACTCTCCATTATCCGGACTTTTTGATTAACCGGCACCACGCCGGTCCCGTTGGTGCCGGTTAATAAAGAGTTTCCTGTACTGGGAAGCCCCTGTGCCTCACCCTATTTAGAGCACAGCTCATCTTTGCCCTTTGTTTCAGCTTTCTCCTTCCTCAGTTTATGGCCACAATGCCATTCTTCCCAAGTCGATCTGCCTGCATGAGCCCAATTGCCATCTCTTCCCAAAACTTTGCATTTCTTCTTCATCTAATTCTTGACCAGCTACTTTTTAGCTCCTTTAGATACTCTGGTTTCTTCAATTCTCACTCATCTCCTTTAAATTTTCGTCTCATTACTACATCCATTTTTGCTTTCCACATACATCATGATCCATCTCATCTCATAATGTAGTTCCCCAACATGAATTTACTGACTACACAAACAAGCTCCAACAGTCAGTCAGTCAGTCATACATACCTAAAGATTGCATTTTAACTCATAATCCATGTCAAGAAAAGAACATTTAGATATACAACAGGGCCAACAGTAATAAACCTAGAAAATTCTACATTAAAGATGATAATTATCAATCTGACCTAATAATTTACAACTTCAAACATGCCATTTTAATTTCTGTAGAATATCAAGTTTTATATCCTACTAAGATCACCTCCTCGATGGAGTCCCAGGTCAATTTATTTCACTATACACATTAATCAGCCCATTATGTCTGACATGGAAAAAAGGCCAATCTTCTTCAGGGAAGTGTTGGAGAATTGCTGATCAATATTCTGCTTCATTTTTAAATGACTCACCAATTACATTGACACCAAGGGGCGTTAGCAGTTTTGTATACACTGTAAAATATTTATCCCCCCTCCTCTCAAAAAGGCATTCACCCCATGCCGGATGTGAGCCCAGACCGCAAGTGTTGGTTGGCTATTTGATCACTGGAACCATCACAGCCAAGCCCAATCCTGTCCCCACCCAGAGTCCACACATGTGCATTTCAAGCAGCGTGATCGGCAGAGTAGGATCCTTGGCTCATTATCGCCTTCCTAACCTAAATCTTCTAAACTCCAGTGTGTACATCCCTAAACTACATAGTCTCTCCTCATAGGTCAATCCCGCCATTCCTGGTATCAGCCTGGTGAATCGCCGCTGCACCCCCTCCATGGCAAGAACATCTTTCCTCAGATGAGGCGACCAAAACTGTACACAGTACTCGAGGTGTGGTCTCACCAGTGCCCTGTACAGCTGCAGCAAGGTATCCCTGTTCCTGTATTCCAACCCTTTTGCTATGAAGGCCAGCATACCGTTTGCCTTCTTGACCGCCTGTTGCACCTGCATGCTCGCCTTCAGTGACTGGTGTACAAGAACACCCAGGTCTCTCTGTACTTCCCCCTCTCCCAATTTATTGCCATTTAAATAATAATTTGCCCTCCCGTTCCTGCACCCAAGGTGGATAACTTCGCACTTGTCCACATTATAGTGCATCTGCCATTTATCCGCCCAATCACCCAGTCTGTCCAAATCGCTCTGGAGCTTCCTGGTCTCCTCCTCTGAGCCCACCCCCCCTCCTAGTTTAGTGTCGTCTGCAAATTTGGAAATGCTGCATCCGACTCCCTGATCCAGGTCATTAATGTAAATTGTGAACAGCTGGGGACCCAGGACAGATCCCTGTGGTACCCCACTTGTTACTGCCTGCCATTCAGAAAATGAGCCGTTTATTCCAACTCTCTGTTTTCTATCTGACAGCCAGTTCTCTATCCACGTCAATACTTTCCCCTTTATCCCATGAGCTTCAATTTCCATGCTAATCTTTTATGTGGGACCTTGTCGAAGGCCTTTTGGAAGTCCAGGTACACCACATCTACTGGCTCTCCCCCATCTATTTTACCAGTTACTCCCTCAAAAAATTCCAATAGATTAGTCAAGCACGATTTACCCTTTGTAAATCCATGTTGACTCTGTCCTATCCTGTCCCCATTTGCTAAGTGCTCCGCTATTTCATCCTTAATGATGGACTCCAGCATTTTGCCCACAACTGATGTAAGGCTTACAGGAGCACAGAGACAAATTTTAGCATCCCAGACAAGATTAGTGAAGTCACCATAGGGCAGGTATTATTGAATCAGAGATCTTAGTGATCTGTATGGCTCAGCTACTCACTGAATAAACCTGCTGAGCCAGATGAGCTCTATATTATATTGCATACAGAAATACACCCAGTGGGACACAGTTTCTTTCATCAGCAACAAAGACCTCATGCTCCATGCAAAGTCACATGACTACAAACTGAACTGTTATTACAAGCCATGTTTTAGAAATGCAAGCTACTTAGCCCCGTCTCCAGACAGGGTGTCTGGTCCACAAAGCACAACTGATGTTGCTGGGCAACAGGCATATTTATGTGGAGATTTAGCACTATGTTTCTCAGTGAGAGTTTAGCAAGTGGTGGAAATTGATTAAGAATAAGTAGAAGTCCAGTATTCAATTTCAAATGTATAAGCAGAACTGTGGAGGAAAGACTTATTAAAATTGCGAAAAATTACTGCTTTGAATCAGTTCATTCAAGCTTATGCGACTACTTTTTAGTGTGAATATTTTTAGACGCAGACAACCTTTGCATAGAGAAGAAACCTATAATTGGAATTCTGTAAACTTACTGCCCACTTGACACACCAATGTATTCCTATTGGAGTGCAATAGATTATAATTCTGCTGGTGGTTAGACCATACCTCTAGTGTAAGGAGAAGATAAAAGAGGATTAGAAATAAGTACAAGATATGAGCGCATGATCAGGCAGTCATAGAGAGGTTCAGATATCAAGGTATTATCAACATCATGTAAAGTCCAAAATGCATTACTATCTTCAAAACAATTATATTTTATATATCGGAGACATCTAGATGTGAAGAAGGCAACTGGCCTTAGTTAGGAGTATGCTTGTAACAGATGAAATGCAACAAGATAGTTTGGGCCACAAAAGTGATTTTAACATTTATCTGTTTGATCATGTTGAGGGAAAATGTTGTCTCCCATTGCATTGCGATGGTGTGGCTGGAATCCAGTGAGAATGAGACTCTGGATGCAGTTCTGCTCTTGCTGACTAACTTGTGACAGTTTTCTCCAATAGCTCATCCCCCTCTCCCCAGCCCCCCTTCCAAGAATATCAGTAACATCTAGAGAAAGCAGAAGTTGCTAGCAACTATAAATAGTTTCTATTTTCATTATGTAATTTTAATCGTAGAATTACATAATTACAGCATGAACTATCTTGTACAGAACATCTGAAATTACCAAATAGTTTGCAATAGTGTTTTTATGTTAAAAAGTGTAAAACCCATCAATTCACCATCTTAACTACAGATTCCAAATCACAGTAAACTTATTCAAAGTTACACACTCAATTTCTCCTACATTGATACAGAACAACAGAGAAATTAGTAATATTAAAATGCGTCCCACTGAATATGCACCGAAAATTCACTGTGAAGGATTTTGAGTAGTTTTAATATGGACTTTTTGGTGCCTGCTCTTTAGGAGAACTAAGTAAGGCCTATGGAGTGGGAACCATCAATGCGACATTTGTCTGGGAACCATGAGATAGATAAAGGAATGGACTTGAAACCCTGGATTAGCAGGGTGAATACTTGGTAACAGAGCATAGTGGGTTAAAAGTATGAACAGTAAATGAAGGATAACTCATGTGCAGGTAATACAACCAAAACAAAATTACAGGTGGACTCAAAAGGTGGGGCAACACGGTGGCATAGTGGTTAGCACTGGTGCCTCACAGCGCCAGGGACCCGGGTTCGAATCTGGCCTCGGGTGACTGTCTGTGTGGAGTTTGCACATTCTCCCCGTGTCTGCGTGGGTTTCCTCCGGGTGCTCCGGTTTCCTCCCACAGTCCAAAAATGTGCGGGTTAGGTTGATTTGGCTATGATAAATTGACCCTTCGTGTTAGGGGGGAATTAAATATGTGGGGTTACGGGGATAGGATAGGAAGGGATATGTTAGGGGGAATTAAATACGTGAGGTTACGGGGATAGGGTGGGATATGTGTCGGTGCAGGCTCGATGGGGATTCTGTGTGAGAAAGCAGGGACAGGGTACTGGATTTGGATGATCAGCCATGATCGTATTGAATGGTGGAGCAGGCTCGACGGGCCGAATGGCCTACTCCTGCTCCTAGTTTCTATGTTTCTATGTTTAAAACAGCAATTGAAGCAAAGGTCTCCCTGCCATAACTGTTGACTTGATCAAGATCGAGAAGAATCATCTTTCTACAGACACATTAGTAGTAAGGGGATAGTCAAAATAAGGGAAAAACTACTGAGAAATGAAGGAGGCAAGCTCATAGTGGAAAGTGAGGAAATGGTAGAGATATTATGCCTCAGTTTCAGTAGTTAAAGAACAGTTCATTGGGGTCCTTATTCAAAGTGAAATAATACTAAAGAAGTTACTCAAGCTGAAGATAAACAAATCAATAGAACCTGATGGTTTATATCAGAGGATCCTGAGGGAAGGGAAGGAAGAAATAACAGGGCAATTGACTATAATCTGTGGAAAGGAAAATTGTGTCAGAGGACTGGAGGGTGAAAAAAAGGACAGCGATATAGCGCAGTTAACCCGGTTTTAGATCTTGGTAAAGTACTTGACTCTGCAATATGGGATAAAATTACTGAGAACTTGAAGAAACAAAATTTAATCAAGGCTAGTCGGTGCAGATTTCCAAGAGGCAGGTCCTGTTTGAGCAACCTTATAGAACTCTTTGAAGCAATAACAAAGGTGAAATACAAGAACTACCGTGGATGTGATGTACATGCATTTTCCAAAAGCATTTGCAAAGGTACCAGATAAAAGGCTTACATCAAATATAATGGCACAGGGGAATAAGGCCACATGGATGGAGAGGTGGTTTGGGGACAGAAAGCAAAATGTAGGATTAAAACATAATTTCTTCCGGACTGGACATATGTGGCAAGTTGTTTTCCACAGGTGAGTTCTAACTTACTGTATACACAATGATCTGGAGGAAAAAAAGGGACCAATATTGAAATTTGCTGATGGAACTCAATTTGGGAGGGTAAGGCAAATTGTGACAAGCATCGCGAAAAACTGCAGGGAGATAGATGGGCTAGTGTGATAAGTAGATACAGGTCAATGTAGAAAATTGTTAAGTAATATACTTTGGAAGCAAGAATACAGAAAATAAATACCCCTTAAATGCTGGAATTTTAAACAGAGGAGCTGAGGGTCCTTGCGGTAGATACACGTCATTTAAAAGATTGCTGCACAAGTAAATAAGGCCAAAAGGCAAATCAAATATTTGTTTTGTATCTAAAAAAAAAGAGAAATCAAAAAAGGCAAGGTTGAATTTGTACGAGACCTCAGTTACACCACAGTTGTAGAATTGTGTACAATTTTAGGCAACTCATTATAGGAAAGATTCAAGACCAGTGGAAAAAGTGCAGTGTGGATTCACTTGGGTGCAACCAGAAATGAAGAGCTATAGTAATCAAGAGAAATTTAAGAAATTGGGGCTTTCCCCCACCCACTGGAGCAGAGAAAGCCCCCACTAGAACAGAGAAAGTTGCAAGATGACCTAGTCTTCAATGTTATGAAGGGTTATGATGAAGGTGCAAAAAAAAAATGAATATGAAAAAAGAACTTACAAGGGATATCAAAGCTAATGGAAAACATTTATATAATTAAGAGAAAGGAAGTGGTAAAGGTCAATGTCGGCCCAATAAATATGGATCTAGGTGAGACTATAATGGATAATAGGGAAATGGCAAACGATACTTAACCCGAAAAATTTCTGAGCAAACAATTTGCAATTGGAATCCAATGACCAACATATGAGACAACATGAATGATCTAAGGGAGTTTCTGATTTCTATTTGGGTCAGTCATTTTTAGGTTCACATTGAAGCTAACCCTCGGCCCAGTGAGTTGATCCAATCAGCAGCTGAGCGAAATAAACTTGACACAGCCCTTGACCGTGTCCGTTCTATTTCCCGCACTTCTGCTCTCACCCCTTCCCCTCCCTCCCGTAACCACGATAGAGTTCCCCTTGTCCTCACCAGCCTCCACATTCAACGGATCATCCTCCGCCATTTCCGCCACCTCCAGCGTGATCCCACCACCAAACACATCTTCCCCTCACCTCCCCTTTCAGCATACCAAAGGGACCGCTCTCTCCGCGACACCCTGGTCCACTCCTCTATCACCCCAAACACCCCTTCCCCCGGCACCTTCCCGTGCAAGCGCAGGAGATGCAACACCAGCCCTTTTACCTCCACCCTTCCTACTGTCCAGGGCCCCAAACACCCCTTCCAGGTGAAACAGCGATTTACTTGTATTTCTTGCAATTTAGTATACTGTATTCGCTGCTCACGATGCAGTCGCCTCTACATTGGGGAGACCAAACGCAGATTGGGCGACCGCTTTGCGGAACACCTCTGTTCAGTCCGTAAGGGTGACCCCGAGCTTCTGGTCGCCTGTCACTTTAATTCTCCACTCCACTCCCACTCCGACCTCACCGTCCTCGGCCTATTACACTGTTCCAATGAAGCTCAACGTAAGCTCGAGGATCAGCACCTCATCTTTCGATTAGGCACTTTACAGCCTTCTGGACTCAACATAGAGTTCAACAATTTCAGATCATAACCTCTGCCCCTATCCTTCCCCCCCCCCTCTGCCCCTATCCTTCCCCCCCCCCCTCTGCCCCTATCCTTCCCCCCCCCCCTCTGCCCCTATCCTTCCCCCCCCCTGCCCCTATCCTTCCCCCCCCCCTCGCCCCTATCCTTCCCCCCCCCCTCTGCCCCTATCCTTCCCCCCCCCCCTCTGCCCCTATCCTTCCCCCCCCCCCTCTGCCCCTATCCTCCCCCCCCCCCTCTGCCCCTATCCTCCCCCCCCCCCCTCTGCCCCTATCCTCCCCCCCCCCCTCTGCCCCTATCCTCCCCCCCCCCCTCTGCCCCTATCCTCCCCCCCCCCTCTCTGCCCCTATCCTCCCCCCCCCCCTCTGCCCCTATCCTTCCCCCCCCCCTCTGCCCCTATCCTTCCCCCCTCCTCTGCCCCTATCCTTCCCCCCCCTGCCCCTATCCTCCCCCCCCCCTCTGCCCCTATCCTTCCCCCCCCCCTCTGCCCCTATCCTTCCCCCCCCCCCCTGCCCCTATCCTTCCCCCCCCTCTGCCCCTATCCTTCCCCCCCCCCTCTGCCCCTATCCTCCCCCCCCCCCTCTGCCCCTATCCTTCCCCCCCCTCTGCCCCTATCCTTCCCCCCCCTCTGCCCCTATCCTTCCCCCCCCTCTGCCCCTATCCTTCCCCCCCCCTCTGCCCCTATCCTTCCCCCCCCTCTGCCCTCCTTCCCCCCCTCTGCCCTCCTTCCCCCCCCCTCTGCCCCTATCCTTCCCCCCCCCTCTGCCCCTATCCTTCCCCCCCCCTCTGCCCCTATCCTTCCCCCCCCCTCTGCCCCTATCCTTCCCCCCCCCCTCTGCCCTATCCTTCCCCCCCCCTCTGCCCCTATCCTTCCCCCCCCTGCCCCTATCCTTCCCCCCCCCTCTGCCCCTATCCTTCCCCCCCCCCCTGCCCCTATCCTTCCCCCCCCCCCTCTGCCCCTATCCTTCCCCCCCCCCTCTGCCCTATCCTTCCCCCCCCCTCTGCCCCTATCCTTCCCCCCCTCCGCCCTTATCCTTCCCCCCCCTCCGCCCCTATCCTTCCCCCCCCCGCCCCTATCCTTCCCCCCCCTCCGCCCCTATCCTTCCCCCCCCCCTCCGCCCCTATCCTTCCCCCCCCTCCGCCCCTATCCTTCCCCCCCTATCCTTCCCCCCCCCTCCGCCCCTATCCTTCCCCCCCCCTCCGCCCCTATCCTTCCCCCCCCGCCCCTATCCTCCCCCCCCGCCCCTATCCTTCCCCCCCTATCCTTCCCCCCCCCCTCCGCCCCTATCCTTCCCCCCCCCCGCCCCTATCCTCCCCCCCCGCCCCTATCCTCCCCCCCCCGCCCCTATCCTCCCCCCCCCCCCGCCCCCATCCTTCCCCCCCCCCGCCCCCATCCTTCCCCCCCCCCCGCCCCCATCCTTCCCCCCCCCCCCGCCCCCCCATCCTCCCCCCCCCCCCCGCCCCCATCCTCCCCCCCCCCGCCCCCATCCTTCCCCCCCCGCCCCTATCCTTCCCCTCCCGCCCCTATCCTTCCCCCCCGCCCCTATCCTTCCCCCCCGCCCCTATCCTTCCCCCCCGCCCCTATCCTTCCCCCCCTGCCCCTATCCTTCCCCCCCTGCCCCTATCCTTCCCCCCCTGCCCCTATCCTTCCCCCCCTGCCCCTATCCTTCCCCCCCCTCCCGCCCCTATCCTTCCCCCCCGCCCCTATCCTTCCCCCCCGCCCCTATCCTTCCCCCCCGCCCCTATCCTTCCCCCCCTGCCCCTATCCTTCCCCCCCTGCCCCTATCCTTCCCCCCCTCCCCTATCCTTCCCCCCCTCCCCTATCCTTCCCCCCCTCCCCTATCCTTCCCCCCCCTCCCTACCTCTCCTTCCCCCCCCTCCCTACCTCTCCTTCCCCCCCCTCCCTACCTCTCCCTTCACCCCTCCCTCTCCTTCCCCCCCTCCCTCCCTATCCTTCCCCCCCTCCTCCCTATCCTTCCCCCCTCCCTCCCTCATCCTTCCCCCCTCCCTCCCTCCTCCTTCCCCCCTCCCCCGCCCCCATCCTTCCCCCCGCCCCCGTCCTTCCCCCCGCCCCCGCCCTTCCCCCCTCCCCCGCCCTTCCCCCCGCCCCCGCCCTTCCCCCCGCCCCCGCCCTTCCCCCCTCCCCCGCCCTTCCCCCCTCGCCATTCCACCCTCCCCCCGCCCTTCCCCCCTCCCCCGCCCCCGTCCTTCCCCCCTCCCCCGTCCTTCCCCCCTCCCCCGCCCCCGTCCTTCCCCCCTCCCCCGCCCCCATCCTTCCCCCCTCCCCCGCCCCCATCCTTCCCCCTTCACCCCGCCCCCATCCTTCCCCCTTCACCCCGCCCCCATCCTTCCCCCCTCCCCCGCCCCTATCCTTCCCCCCCGCCCCTATCCTTCCCCCCCGCCCCTATCCTTCCCCCCCGCCCCTATCCTTCCCCCCCGCCCCTATCCTTCCCCCCCTGCCCCTATCCTTCCCCCCCTGCCCCTATCCTTCCCCCCCCTGCCCCTATCCTTCCCCCCCTGCCCCTATCCTTCTCCCCCTGCCTCTATCCTTCCCCCCTCGCCCCTATCCTTCCCCCCCTCCCCTATCCTTCCCCCCCTCCCCTATCCTTCCCCCCCTCCCTACCTCTCCTTCCCCCCTCCCTACCTCTCCTTCCCCCCCTCCCTACCTCTCCTTCCCCCCCCTCCCTACCTCTCCTTCCCCCTCCCTCCCTCTCCTTCCCCCCCTCCCTCCCTCTCCTTCCCCCCCCTCCCTCCCCTTCCCCCCCCTCCCTCCCTCTCCCTTCCCCCCCTCCCTCCCTATCCTTCCCCCCCTCCCTCCCTCTCCCTTCCCCCCCTCCCTCCCTATCCTTCCCCCCCTCCCTCCCTCTCCCTTCCCCCCCTCCCTCCCTATCCTTCCCCCCCCTCCCTCCCTCATCCTTCCCCCTCCCCCGCCCCCATCCTTCCCCCCTCCCCCGTCCTTCCCCCCTCCCCCGTCCTTCCCCCCTCCCCCGCCCTTCCCCCGCCCTTCCCCCCCGCCCTTCCCCCCCTCCCCCGCCCTTCCCCCCCGCTCTTCCCCCCTCCCCCGCCCTTCCCCCCTCCCCCGCCCCCATCCTTCCCCCCTCCCCCATCCTTCCCCCCTCCCCCATCCTTCCCCCCTCCCCCGCCCCCATCCTTCCCCCCTCCCCCGCCCCCATCCTTCCCCCCTCCCCGCCCCCATCCTTCCCACCTCCCCCGCCCCCATCCTTCCCCCCTCCCCCATCCTTCCCCCCTCCCCCGCCCCCATCCTTCCCCCCTCCCCCGCCCTTCCCCCTCCCCCGCCCTTCCCCCTCCCCCGCCCTTCCCCCTCCCCCGCCCTTCCCCCTCCCCCATCCTTCCCCCCTCCCCCGCCCCCTTCCCCCATCCTTCCCCCCTCCCCCGCCCCCATCCTTCCCCCCTCCCCCGCCCCCATCCTTCCCCCCTCCCCCGCCCCTATCCTTCCCCCCTCCCCCATCCTTCCCCCCTATCCTTCCCCCCCCCTATCCTTCCCCCCCTCCCTCCCCTATCCTTCCCCCCCCTATCCTTCCCCCCCCTATCCTTCCCCCCCATCCTTCCCCCCCCTATCCTTCCCCCCCATCCTTCCCCCCCATCCTTCCCTTCTCCCCCCCATCCTCCTCCCCCCCCCGCCCCCATCCCACCCCCCATTTTTTTTTCTCTCTCCCCCACATGGCAGCTGTCTTTCATTCTGCCAGTGCTATTTACACTTCATCTAGAGCCATCTTTTGTTTCTTAACTTGTCCCATTACCATCTCCTTTTGCCTTGCACCATCTCTTAATCTCTCTTGCCTTCCATCCTATCACAGACCTTCCCTTTTGTTCTTTCCTCTCCTCCCCCCTTTCCCAGCCCCTGCACTTGCTTAAAAACCTGTTCCATCTCCAGCTTTTTCTTGTTTTGATGAAGGGTCATCGACCTGAAATGTTAACTCTGTTTCTCTCTCCACAGATGCTGCCTGACCTGCTGAGTACTTCCAGCATTTTCTGTTTTTATTAAATGGATACTTTTTATGCATTTTCAAAGTGGAGGAACAGGACAAAATACCAAGCTGCAAAAGGGAACCAAAACATAAGTCAAAGGCAGGAACGTAGTAATACAAGTTTAAAAAGTGATCATGGAGAAAATAATGGTATTTAAGATAGACCAATCTCCAGGATCTGATGGTTTCCACCCCAAGGTATTATAAGAAATGTGAAGAAATTGTAGATGCATTCGTCATAATTTTCCAAAGTTGTCTAGATTCAGGAGTTGTGCCTTTGCATGTCATTCCATTATTTAGGAAGGGAGGGAGAGAAAAAAGAGGCAACTACAGACCTGTCTGTTTAACAGTCATTAATTATGAGGAAGTTACTGGAATCTATCATCAGAGAGAGAGTGACTGAGCACTTGGACAAGTTTTAGCTGATCAAAAAGAGTCAGCATTGAGTTGTGAAGGATAGGTCATGTCGGAGTAATAGCTACATTTTTGAGGTGACTAGCATGGTGGATAGGGGAGTGTCTATGGATCTTGTCTATATGGACTTCCAGAAGCCATCTGATAAGGTTCCACAGAAGAGATTATTAGCAAAAATAAGTGCATGGAATGGGAGTTAACCTTGTGATGTGGGTCAGTAATTGGTTGGGAGGTAGGAGGCCGAGTAGGGATAAAGAGTTTGTTCTCTGATGGACAGGATGTGACAAATGGTGTTCCACAGGGATCTGTAATGGGGCCTCAGCTTTTTATTGTCTATATTAATGACTTGGATGAAGGATAGAGAGCTGTATATCTAAGCTTGGAGATGACACTACATTAGGAGGCACTGTAGGTTGTGTGGATGAGATCAGGAAGTTACAAAGCAACAGACAGACTAAGAGAGTGGGCAAAACTGTGGCAGATGGAGTTCAATTTGAGGAAGTAGGAGATCATTCACTTTGGATCCGAGAATGACAAATGAAGAATTGAACCAAACACAGCGATGTCCCTAAGGTGGAGGAATTTCTAGAGGATGTGTGGCTGCAGGAACGGACGGTCGGTGGTCTTGTGTCTGAAGACAGATGACACCATGAATTTTGTTGACACAGGAGACGAAAAGATCGATCTGCACCATAATAAAGGAAAATTGAAGCCTCTGCCGATCGAACGAATTCTACTTTTCTTAAATGGTGTGAAACTAGGAGCTGTGGAGCAGCAAAAGGACTTAGATGTCCATGTACACAAATCACTAAAAGCTAGTTCATAGGTCCAAAAAATAATCAAAAAGGCTAATGAAATGTTGCCCTTTATTTCAAAAGGGGTTAGAATTCAAACGCAAGGATGTAATTTAAGGTGGTCATGGAAAAGGTCAAAGATGGACTGGATATAAAGGTTCTAAATTGGGGGAAGGCCGATTTTAATATAAGGCAGGATCTGGCCAAAGTGGACTGGGATCAGCTACTTGTAGGAAAATCCACATCAGAGCAGTGGGAGTCTTTCAGAAAGGAAAGAGAGAGCGCACAGTGCCAACATGTTCCCGTAAAGGTCAAGGGTGGGACCAACAAGTCCAGGGAACCCTGGATGTCAAGGGATATACAAGAATGGATTAGGAAAAAAAAGGGAGGCTTTTGGCAGATACAAAGGACTAAAAACAGTGGAAGCCCTAGAGGAGTATAGAAAGTGCAGGGGGGTACATAAAAAAGAAATTAGGAGAGCGAAGAGCCGGCATGAAAAAACACTGGCGGGCAAAATAAAGGAAAATCCCAAGGTGTTTTATAAGTATATTAAGGGCAAGAGGATAACCAGGGAAAGAGTAGGGCCCAAAGTGGCAATCTGTTTGTAGAGCTGGAAGATGTAGGTGAGGTTTTAAATGAATATTTTGCATCTGTGTTCACTATGGAGAAGGACGATGTAGGCATAGAAATCAGGCAGGGGGATTGTGATATACTTGAACAAATTAGTATTGAGAGGGAGGAGGTACTAGCGGTTTTAGCGGGCTTGAAAGTGGATAAATCCCCAGGCCCAGATGAGATGTATCCCAGGCTGCTGTGTGAGGCAAGGGAGGAGATTGCAGGGGCTCTGACACAAATTTTCAGAACCTCTCTGGTCACAGGGGAGGTGCCAGAGGACTGGAGGACAGCTAACGTAGTACCATTATTCAAGAAGGGTAGTAGGGATAAACCAGGGAATTAGAGGCCAGTGAGCCGAACATCAGTGGTAAGGAAATTATTGGAAAAAATTCTGAGGGACAGAATTAGTCTCCACTTGGAGAGGCAAGGGATTAATCAAGGATAGTCAGCATGGCTTTGTCAGGGGGAGATCATGTCTAACCAATTTGATTGAATTTTGAGAGGGGGTAACTAGGTGTGTGGATGAGGATAGTGCAGTTGATGTAGTCTACATGGACTTCAGTAAGGCTTTTGACAAAGTCCCGCATGGGAGACTGGTCAAGAAGGTAAGAGCCCAAGGGATCCAGGGCAATTTGGCACATTGGATCCAAAATTGGCTTAGTGGCAGGAGGCAATGGTCGAAGGTTGTTTTTGTGACTGGAAGCCTGTGTCCAGTGGTGTACCGCAGGGATCGGTGCTGGGTCCTTTGCTGTTTGTAGTGTACATTAATGATTTAGATAGGAATGTAGGAGGTATGATCAGTAAGTTCACAGATGACACAAAAATTGGTGGAGTGGTAAATAGCGAGGAGGGAAGCCTCAGGCTACAGGACGATATAGATGGGTTGGTTAGATGGGCAGAACAGTGGCAAATGGAATTTAACCCTGAAAAGTGTGAGGTGATGCATTTTGGGAGGACTAACAAGGCAAGGGAATACACAATGAATGGTAGGACCCTAGGAAGGACAGAGGATCAGAGGGACCTTGGTGTGCATGTACATAGATCCCTGAAGGCAGCAGGACAGGTAGATAAGGTGGTTAAAAAGGCATATGGGATACTTATATTCTATGCCTCGGCTAATGAAGGCAAGAGCAGGGAGGTTATGATGGAGCTGTACAAAACGCTAGTTAGGCCACAGCTGGAATACTGTGTGCAGTTCTGGTCGCCACACTATAGGAAGGATGTGATTGTATTAGAGAGGGTGCAGAGGAGATTCACCAGGATGTTACCTGGGCTGGAGCGTTTCAGCTATGAAGAGAGACTGGACAGGCTGGGGTTGTTTTCCTTAGAGCAGAGAAGGCTGAGGGGGGACCTGATTGAGGTGTACAAAATTATGAGGGGCATAGATAGGGTAGATAGAAAGGAACTTTGCCCCTTAGTAGAGAGGTCAATAACCAGGGGGCATAGTTTCAAGGTAAGGGGCAGGAGGTTTAGAGGGGATTTGAGGGGAAACTTTTTCCACCCAGAGGGTGGCTGGAATCTGGAACTCACTGCCTGAAAGGGTGGTAGAGGCAGGAACCCTCACAAAATTCAAGAAGCATTTAGATGAGCACTTGAAACGCCATAGCATACAAGGCTATGGACCAAGTGCTGGTAAATGAGATTAGAATAGTTAGGGCTTGATGGCCGGCGCAGCAACGATGGGCCGAAGGGCCTCTTTCTGTGCTGTATAACTCTATGGGCTGGATTTTGTCAATGGGGGCATGATGGAGGCGGGACTACCACTTTTTGGGTTGTAGTCCCGCCTCCATGGACTTGTGGCCAACCCACTGTATTTTCCCTTGATTGACCTTGTTAAGCCCGCCCAGCGGGCTTAGCAGGCCAATCAAGAGTCCCTTGGATACAGGTGACGTCAGCCATTGAAATTTCATCTGTCAAGAGCTTTTGACAGATGAAATTTCAGCGTTTGACAGCTCTGTGAAGCTGTCAAACACTGACAATATGATTTCTAACGTGAGTCCCTGTACTTAGACTCAGTTAGAAATCAATCCAGCACAGAAAGCAGAGACTGCAGCTTTTGACAGCTCAGCGGCCATTCTGCTTTCTGTGCCGGTGAGCTGAGGGTCTCCCGAGAACTGAAGGAAGGAAGCCTGCAGGACAAAGTTAAGGTAAGTACAAGTTCTTAAAACACTTTACACACACCAAACACACTTACCTCTGCACTCATGCACCCATCACTCACCTGCACACCGGACATCTCGACCCCTCCAGACCGACGGTCCGCCTCGCTAAATCGGTGTGGTTCGGACCTGTCGGGGAGCCCACACTTCAGGGCTAAAAATAGGGATTAGGCAAAAAACTGCCTGTTAACAGGCAGGTTATTGGCACTAATCCCCTTCCCGCCTCGGGGAGGCAGCTCCCAGCACAGGTCGGGTACCCGCCTCCTGTGAAACTGGCATGGAGGCGGGTTGGGGACGGGATGGGTTCGGGACCCGAATCTGCTATTTTCCCACCCCACATGCCTCCAAACCCGCCTCCACGGGCCGGTGAAAATTGAGCCCTATGACTCTAATGCTTCAGTTGTACAGAGCCTTGGTCAGACCCCATCTGGAGTATGGCATTCAGTTTTGGATATCGAAACTCAGTAAAGACATACTGGCTTTGGAAGGGGTACAGTACATATTCACCAGAATACCAGGGCTTAAAGGGTTAAATTATGAGGACAGGTTACATAAATTAGGTTTGTATTCCCTTGTGTTTAGAAGGTGGAGAAGTGATTAAAATGATAAAGGGAATCAATAGGGTAGATGCAAAAAAACTATTCCCTCTGGGGGCGGGCTGGGGGGCAGGGATCCAGAACAAGAGGGCATAATCTTAAAATTAGAGCTAGGTTATTTAGGAGTGAAATCAGGAAGCACTTTCTCACACAAAGGGTAATGGCAGTCTGTAACTCGCTTCTGTAAAAGGCTGTGAATATTAGGTCAATCGAAATTATTGAGTTGGAGATCAATAGATGTTTGCTAAGCGAGGGTATCAAGGAATATGAAACAAGGGCAGGTAAATGGAGTTGGAGTACAGATCAGCCATGATTTAATTGAATGTCAGAGCAGGTTCGAGGGGCTGAATGGCCTACTCCTATTCCTAAAAAAATGGAGGATGTGGCTACAGATTTACAGAACAATTTGGATCATTTGTGCAAATTGGCAGTTAACAAATGTAAAGTGCTGCACATTGGACAAATATTGTGCAACAGAGGTATAAAATAAATGGAACAGAATTAGTACAGGAAGGCTCAATAAAGAACCGAGGAGTAACATGGACTCATCGCTCCCTCCGCGACACCCTGGTCCACTCCTCTATCACCCCCAACACCCCTTCCCCCAGTACCTTCCCGTGCAAGCGCAGGAGATGCAACACATGCCCTTTTACCTCCACCCTTCCTACTGTCCAGGGCCCCAAACACCCCTTCCAGGTGAAACAGCAATTTACTTGTACTTCTTGGAATTTTGTATACTGTATTCGCTGCTCACGATGCGGTCTCCTCTACATTGGGGAGACCAAACGCAGATTGGGTGACCGCTTTGCGGAACACCTCCGTTCAGTCTGTAAGGGTGACCCCGAGCTTCCGGTCACCTGTCACTTTAATTCTCTGCTCCACTCCCACTCTGACCTCTCCGTCCTCAGCCTCTTACACTGTTCCAATGAAGCTCAACGTAAGCTCGAGGCACTTTACAGCGTTCTGGACTCAACATTGAATTCGACAATTTCGACTAGAACGCCCCCATTTTTTTCAGGCGGCGGCTGTTGATGATTCTGCCATCCCCATTTGCAACATTTTATCTCTCCCGAGTTCAATCCTAGCACAGAATATGCCTATAGTTCCTTCCTCCCCTCCCTCCCCCCCTTTCCCTGCCTCTGCACCTGCTTAAAACCTGTTACATCTCCAACTTTTTGCAGTTGTGACGAAAGGTCTTCGACCTGAAACGTTAACTCTGTTCTCTCTACACAGATGCTGCCTGGCCTGCTGAGTGTTTCCAGCATTTTCTATTGTTATTTCAGGTACGAGCTTTACTTGACGGAATGGCACGCTCTCTCCTCCTTGACTTGATCACTAACATACAACGCACACGAGCTGAATTAGGAAAAGACTGAAACATTCAATCACCAGCATATTGAAAACACAATTTATATTTCACTATTTATGCTGATACCAGGCTAACAGTGATTGCTTTGTGTTTTTCTATCCTTTGCATAGACTTGATCAGCTATTCCAGCACATAATATGAAGCTTTCCTCGCCCGTATAGCTCAGTTACTCATTCCATTAACCAGATGCGCCATTGGGGGAAGATAAGCACCCAAAATTAATGTGGCAATAACTATTTTCAGAAGTTATCAAATTCAGGATAGTGTCATTGCGAAAAAGTGTTGTTGTCTGCTCCAACGTGTGGTTGACAATGAGATAATTAATTAATTGATTGGCAGCAATTGCCAAATCATCAGCACCAAGGATCGGCGAATCAGGTTGAATGTGGTTGTTAACATCAATTCTATGTGAATGAACTCAGGCCCATCGAACTTGGAGGTAGTGTGAATTATGTCAGTTACAGTAACTGATCATATCCAAACCTGGAATGAACACATGGTGGGTTTCTGCCAACTTTGTTTTTAAAAAAGAGATCCCACATGGCAAATTCTTCCTCAGATGCAGTCTGAGCAGAGGAGGGATCATTTTAGACTGCTTACGACGAGTACTGAGCAGTAAGAACAGCTTGAGTAAAGGAAAAGTTGCAAGTTGCTTGCCTTGCCTCATAGGATAGGAAACAGAGAAGCAGAAATTAATTTCGGGAGGGACGGCGAACAGAAGAGAAGTTGCTGGGACTCTCAGAACTGTATCCCAATACAAGTCAGTACCAGCAGAAGAAAACCAGAAAACAATCCAACACTTTGCGCTCCCTTTATCCCAATTTCCTATGTTTCCCCTTTCTGGAGACTTCACTTCAATTTCATAATATGCCCGATTCTGTTTTTGTCTTTAGAACAAATAACACTAAATGCTCATCCCTTGCCCTGGCCTCGTGTATTTCTCTAGTTTCTCTCCTATCTACACTCATACTCACTCCGAGTTCATCTTGTCCACGAGACCCACCTCTTGTTCTCTCGGCCCTGTTCCCACTAAACCGCTTCCACCCAACTTCCCTTCCTGGCCCCCATGCTAGCTGATATTGTAAACGGTTCCCTCTTCTCAGGTACTATCCCACCACCTTTCAAATCGACCAGCATCACCCCCTCCTCAAAAAACCCACCCTTGACCCCTCGGCCCTTGCAAACTACCACCCATCTCCAACCTCGCTTTCTTCTCCAGAGTTTTTAAACATGTTGCCGCCCAAATCCATGCCCATTTTCCTGCACCTCCATGTCCGAACCTCTCCAATTAGATTTCCGCCCCTTCCACAGCACTGAAATGGCCCAAGTCATCAATTATATTGTGACCATGGTGCACTATCCCTCCTCATCCTTCTCGACCTGTCTGCAGCCTTTGACATGGTTGACCACACTATCCTACTTCAATGCCTCTCCTCTGCTGTCCGGCTGAGCGGGAATTCCTTCACCCGATTCCACTCTTACCGATCCAGTCATAGCTAGATTTCCTCTAATGGCCTCTTCCCACGCCATTATTTATGGAATCCCCAAGGATCTAGCCTTGGCCCCCTCCTATTTCTCATCTACAGGCTGCCCCTCGGCATCATCTTCCGAAGGCAGGTCATCAGGTTCCATCTGCGACCTAACTCCATATACCTGCCTTTGGCCCATATCCCTTAATACCTTAGGTTAACAAAAAGTTACCAATCTCAGATTTAAAATTTAACAATTGATCTAGCATCAATTGTCGTTTGTGGAAGAGAGTTCCAAACTTCTACCACCCTTTGTGTGTAGAAGTGTTTCCTAATTTCAATCCCGAAAGGTCTGGCTCTAATTTTTAGACTATGTCCCCTAGTCCTAGAATTCCCAACCAGTGGAAATAGTTTCTCTCTATCTACCCTATCTGTTCCCCTTAATATCTTGAAAACTTCGATCAGATCACCCCTTAAACTTCTAAATTCTAGGGAATACAACCGTAATGTGTGTAATTTCTCCTCGTAACTTAACCCTTGAAGTCCAGGTATCATTCTGGTAAACCTATGCTGCACTCCCTCCAAGGCCAATATATCCTTCCGAAGGTATGGTGCCCAAAACTGCTCACAGTACTCTAGGTGTGGTCTAACCAGGGTTTTGTATAGCTGCAGCATAACTTCTACCCCCTTGTATTCTAGTCCACTAGATATAAAGGCCAGCGTTCCATTAGTCTTTTTGATTATTTTCTATTCCTGTTCATTACATTTTAATGATCTATGTACCTGGACCCCCAAGTCTCTTTGGACATTCACTGTTTTTAGTTTTTCACCATTCACATGTAAAGAAAGAAAGATTTGCATTTATATAGAGCCTTTCACGACCTCAGGATATTCCAAAGCACTTTACAGACAATGAAGTACTTTTGAAGTGTAGTCGTTGTTGCAATGTAGGAAATGCGGCAGCCAATTTGCACATAGCAAGGTCCCATAAACAACAACGTGACAATGACCAGATAATCTGTTTTAGTGATGTTGGCTAAGGGATAAATATTGGCCAGGACACCGGGAGAACTCCCCTTCTCTTTGACGAGTGCCATGGGATCTTTTACATCCACCGAGAGAGCAGACGGGGCCTCGGCTTAATGTCTCATCTGACAGACGGCATCTCTGACAATGCAACACTCCCTCAGCACTGCACTGAAGTGTCAGCCTGGGTATGTGCTCAAGTCTCTGGAGTGGGACTTGAACCCACAACCTTCTGACTCAGAGGTGAGAGTGCTACCCACTGAGTCACGGCTAGCACCGGAAGACATGTACGCTGACAACACCCAGCTCTACCTCCCCACCACTTCTCAACCCCTCCACTACCTGTGTTGTCAGACAAGCAGTCTGATATCCAATCCTACATGAGCCGAAATTTCCTCTAATTAAATATTAGGAAGACTGAAGCTGTTGTCTTCGGCCTCTGCCACAAATTCCATTCCCTAGCCATCGATTCCATCACCCTCCCTGGCCACTGTCACAGGCTGAACCCAACTGTCCACAACCTTGGTGTCCTGTTTGACCTGGATCTGAGCTTCCGACCCCAGATCCTCTCCAGCACAAAGATCGCCCATTTCCACCTCCATAATATCACCTGTCTCCGCCCTGCCTCAGCCCATCTGCTGCTGAAATCCTCATCCATGCTTCTGTTACCTCGAGACTTGACCATTCCAATGCTTTCCTGGTCTGCCTTCAATCTTCCATCCTCCATAAACATGAGCTCATCAAAAACTCTGCTGCCCATATCCTAACCCGCACCAAGTCCCGCTCACCCATTACTTCTGTGTTCGCTGACCTACATTGGCTCCCGGTCAGCCAATGCTTCGAAGGTAAAATTCTCATCTTCATGTTCAAATCCCTCCATGGCCTTGCCCCTCCCCATCTTTGTAACCACCTCCAGCCCTAGAACCTTCGAAAAAAAATCTGCATTCCTCCGACTCAAATGAAAGTTGTTTTTATTTTATCTAGTGTCAGCCCACAAATTCCAAATTTTATTGAATTCAATTTCACAACTTGCCTTGAAAGTGCTAGTCCAGTACCATAAACCACTATATTACACCCTAGTCCACTCCTCTACCACCCCCAGCACCCCTTCCCCTGGCACCTTCCCGTGCACGCGCAGGAGATGCAACACATGCCCTTATACCTCCCCTCTTCCCACTGTCCAGGGCCTCAAACACCCCTTCCAGGTGAAACAGCGATTTACTTGTACTTCCTGCAATTTAGTATACTGTATTCGCTGCTCACGATGTGGACTCCTCTACATTGGGGAGACCAAACGCAGATTGGGTGACCGCTTTGCGGAACACCTCCGTTCAGTCCGTAAGGGGGACCCCGAGCTCCCGGTGGCCTATCACTTTAATTCACCGCTTCACTCCCACTCTGACCTCACCGTCCTCGGCCTATTACACTGTTCCCCGTGGAACAGCACCTCATCTTTCGTTTAGGCACGCTACAGCCCTCTGGACTCAATATCGAGTTCAACAATTTTAGATCATAACCTCAGCTCCAATCACATTTATATTTTATTTTATCCACCCTTTTATTTGTCCCCCCACCAAGTAGCCTTTTGCTACGCAAGCTGGATAAGCTAACTCAGTACAGACCAGGCATCAAACCTGGGACCTTGTGAATTTTTATGGCTCAGAGGCACATTAGGCAGCGTTATTACCCACTGAGCAACTCTAAAATCATTAAAATGTTTATTTCAGTCCTGTATGGCCAATACTGTAAAAAGAGCTACTCCTGGCAGATTTTGCAGCAGAAATGAATTTTGGAGCAACTACACATCTCCCCAGTGTAGTGCTATAGGCAACAGGGAGAGTTTTACAGAAAGAACCAAGTAAATTTGTTAAAAATCTTTCTTCTGCCTCTTACTACAACCCGACAGCTCCTAGTACAGTTCTTCAGAAGTAGAAAATAGTCTCAAATTCAATTTAATGAGCCCATGTTCCCCTCCTGGGATAAACAAATGTTTTTTTTGTAAATCAACCCAATAACCCCGTTACTCATTCACCTCAACAATAAATACTGCCTGAATTTGCACCAGTTGCGTCATTGGGTTTGTTGCGATTTCGGGAACTGTCAAGTTCAGTGTATATTGCTGGCTCAGGGACAGCATTTTTAAACTGGCAAAAGATGATCTCTTTTAGGTCTGGGATGGAGTCTTGTGGGTAAACTGGCATTTTCTTCATTTTTATGGAGTCATTACTTGCGCATTTTGTGCAAGCCACAGCTCAGTTATGTAAATCTTTGCCAGTTCCAACAGTTAAGTATCTTTTTGTTGACCTGAATAGTGTGAAAAGGGCATGATCAAAAATGCATCATGATTGACCAGTTTTCTTTCATTTTTACGAATGGATTTATATTGCACTAAGTCAGTCACCTACTGGAAAATCATCTTGTCATTTTGATTTGCCTCCATAAAAAGTGAAAAAAGTTAATTAACCCTTTATTTGAAAAAATAAAATACCCTGGAATAGGGAGGATGACGTAGTTATTTAATTTTTCAGCTGATATTTACACCATAGAGCACACAATACTGAAACTATACTAAGAATGATGCATAATTCATAGAACTAAAAGTTTATTTTCTTTGAACTTATGGCTGCTACCATTGTGTATTAAAGTCCTTGAAACAAAATTACTGGCCGTAGCATGCCATTCAGTATCACTCCCTAGGGTTGCCAACCCTCCCAAATTGCCCGGGAGACTCTCGGAATCGGCGATTGGTCTCCCGGGCGCTGCTGCTGCCAACTGGAGAGAAACGTTCCTTGCGTACATGATTTGTGCATGGGCACCATCCCGGCTGTCTTCACTTTTAGCCAATCAGCGATGCAATCTCTGGTCATCCCACACTTCCAAATATCAAGGCTTTTATTTAAAAACCAAGTGTCAAAAGTAATTAATGGATATAAAATGGGTTCATCTTTGTCACTATAGGAAGAAAGAAAAGTACTGTGTCTGCACGGTTCACACCGGAGCGCCTCTGTGGCCCGAACTCTCAATTCCCGCCCCACACCATCCTGGCCATTTCCCAGCTGCTGGAGGCGCTGACAATCTTCGGTTTCAGCCAATCATTCCGTGCTGGATTTCCTCATGGCTGGTCACCCTGCCACTAGAACTGTCAACTTCAGTACCAGTTTAAGAAGAAACTGCAAGCAAAGATACTCAACTCCCACCTTTATAAGGCAAGTGCAACTACATTTTCAAATTGCAGCAATCAAGTGCCACGTGATCAAACCTCCAGGAACATGTCCAGAATAGCAACCCTATTACTCCCATCCACGAAAAGGTGCGCAGTTTCATATAGAAAAGTTAACAGTTACTAATTAAAACACTATTTAAAACAATATTTGCAGAGCTGAAATGTACTTAAAATAATTTACACAAATGGATTTGTTTGCTATAACTGAGCAGATTATTGATGTTAACTGTAAAAACTGAAGGTATTTTAAGGGGAAATGTTATTTTTCTAAATTGAAATCTCAGGAAGTTTTGAAAGAGGTTTTCAGAGAATTTCTAGAAAGTTTGGGGCAGTTATAAGGTTTTGTAAAACTTACACTGAAATACAAAGAGTACAGTATAACATACAAATACATGCAAGATGTTAAACAAACAGATATTAGTGAAGAGGAAGGCTGTCAGAAAGATTAGCAACTCAAAGGCATTCCCCAGAGGTGGAGCCAGTGCACCACAAGAATCATTGGCTTTTTTAATATTGAGAGGTCGCACAACACCAGGTTATAGTCCAACAGTTTTATTTGAAATCACAAGCTTTCGGAGTTACTACTCCTTCGTCGGGTGAAGTAAAGAGATACAGAATCGCCAAAGCATATATAGAGAGAGAACAATGCATGTGTACCTTACAATTGCAGACAACTAAATTAAATCATCCTGACTAACTTTATCACACCTCGGCAGATAAACAATCAGGTCAGCCAGGAAGGTACCACATCAGAGACATAGCAAGATACAACTGAGACAATGAGGTGGAGTCGCAGGGGGTCTAACGTGTCAAATTACCATTTTAATATACCATTTAACCTGCTGCCTGAAGAGAGAGGTTGTATCTTTTTATGCTATAGCCATAGTGACAGCCTAAAAGTAGAAGCACATATTGTCTCCTTGTAACAGACTAGTCAACTTTCTCAAATGCATAATGTACTCTTCGGCAATGAATGCTATTCTGTTATTCAGTTGGGCCTCCCAAATGCGGTTATTGTAATACTGAAATAAAATTTACTGTTGTGCTTATGATGATTTAGACTGTCATCTGTGCTAAGTAAAAGTAACCCTATTGGACCCAGTATTACTACAATAAATGATACTAAATATAGTTTGACAGCGGTAGTTAAATAATAATTATTAGTAATAGCACATCTCTGTCCATTCAGTCCTTGATATCTTTGGTGAGCCAAGAGTTAAATTATTCTTCAACCAATACTGTATGGCAGTCCTGCTGGTGCCAAGTCACTTAATCAATGTTAATAAACTTAGTTTGTGTAGGACTATACAGGATGAGCTAAATCATAAATAAAATGCAAGACATAAATTATAAATTTCAGTCCATTTTTCCTACAACCCTTTACAACAAGCAATTGAGGGGGGGGGGGGGTGGGGGAGAGCAGGTATAGCATTGCACATAAATCAGTAAATTTGTCGAACAAAGTAGTCATTGGGCATTAGTGATCTTATACCAGTATCCCTGCCTCAGTGACTCATACTGGATTAACAGTGATTCAGCATAATAACGTTTATTACCGTTTCACCTGCATCACAATGCATCAAATGCACTCAAACAGTACAAAGAGTGAAATTAAGTTTTGAGAAACAAAGTACATACATTGTATTAGAAAACAATAATTTGCTGAAAGGAAATTTCAGATAGTAATTCAACTTTGGGTTCTTCCTTGCCCTTTGGTGTCATTAGAATTATTAACTGCCCTGCCTTGTAATGCATTGCCATACATTATCCTATGCATAATGGCTTACATTGTTCATATCATTCATTGGCCCTGAAATTGCAGTGTCTGCAACGGCATACTCTCAGAGTAGTCCCTTTGAAAGGCCCTGCAAGTTCCGGATTTCTGCACGCGCATGCACGAAATACGGAACTTGCGATCCATCAAGCCTTGACAGATCATCCGAACCGCCTGAAAACTGAGTATTGCTGGCGCAGAGTTGGACTATTTGCCCAACAACTGCCCAGCAATTGCCCAAGAAACTCTTACGGCTGGTAAAAGCAGGCATAGGGCCTGCTTGCATCAGCATAAGGGTATATATATATGGCTTAAATAAAACATTTAAAAATCCAAAATTATGCATATACACGTTAAATGAGTTTATGCAAATTTTGTCCCAGATTAATGATGTTTAAAATTAACAAAATTTTTTATTTTTATTGAAGTTGGTGCAATGAAGGAACTTATGAATAAAATTGTAATTATGTACAATATATAATTATTAGAATTCTGCACATTGTATAATTATTTGGGGATTCCATTGCATATCATAAGGGGCTTCCCTTCATAAATGATTGCAATGCAATTCTCCTTCGTCATTGGAGGACCACGCCGCAAAACGCAATTTCTAGGCCATTGTCACTGGAGAACCACAGCACCTCAAGATAGTCCATTTGTCAAAATACTATGACACATCCATGATTGGTGGTTCAGTGAGTGGGACAATTGCAATATTATGATCCTGTTGCAGTGCAATTTGAGCACAGAATCCCCTGCAATAGGAAACATCCTTAACCAGGGACATCACAAACAAACTAGACACTTGGACATCTAAATAAAATGTGTTTTTTTTTATTATGAGGTTATGCCAGTGCAAAAATCTATACTGGCATGCTGAGGACCACTGCCAATACCCATGAAAATGTGCAAGATACTGCACCATTAGCAGTGTGTTCTTTGTTACACTAAAGGCAAGAAGGGTTTCAGCAATTATTTATGACTGCCTTGTATCACTGTTGGAACCATTTTCCACTCTACTATACATGGTTCTACTACTTATCCAAATAGCTGAGTTACTCACTGTCACTCTCCCAAGTTTTCCACATCTTGCTCTTCATTTCTGCATCAGTCTATGGTTGTCCACTTCTTTCTTTCTCACTCATTCTCATTCACACATCTTTTATGGTTGTCCATCCTCTTTGCTATTCATATTTTGATTAATTTTACAGAACTTCCTGATATTTAGTAGATCTCATAACCATAGATCAATCTCTCAACATCACTGACCTCCGATGACCACAGCACCAGAAGTAACAACTCACCAACCATCCTACCTCCCTAGACAAAGAAATGCATCAAGATGTGAGCTAATACAACCGTTTGCGGAAAAAAATTATAGTAATGCATCTCTGGCGTTGCTCACAATGAGTCATAGGATGCACCATTTTATCCAATATAATATAGTATGAGTGTCACTGATTTACCGTAACTGATTAAATCAAATTACATTTTTACTATGGAGTATTGCGAGTGTGTTACTGATATTCTTCGACTCGAATTCTATGATTGTGTAAAAAAAAATGCATTATTTGATCGGGAGAATGTATTATTGGAATGCTTTAGATGCTGTTGAGAATAAGAGAAATTTAGCTAAAAATAAAAGGAACACAAGAGTAAATGATATGGCGACATTATACAGAAAATTAATTGAAAAATAAGATGAAATTGTACATTAAAGATTTATATAAAAATCTTCCAAAGGAAATAAAGGGAATGTGAATTAAAGTTAAACATATCTAATGTAATCATGTTGATTAAACATTTCTACGTGTATACTCCATAAAAGTTGCATGAAGGATTTTGTATATCTATATAATCTTTATCTTATTAAAAATTCTTACATCTGCACTTTACTTCCTGTTGTCACATTTGAGTCAACTTCCGATCCCTGCCATTATACTTATGTCCACAAATATAATTGATTTTGCCTATGTAAACTTGTCACAATGTAATTACACAATCAGGCCACTTGTGGTTTTGTATGCAGACAGTGAACATTGCTTAAAAACATAAGAAATAGGAGCAGGCATAGGCCATTCGGCCCCTTGAGCCTGCTCCGCCATTTAATAAGATCATGGCTGATCTTCTACCTCAACTCCACCTTCCCGCACTATCCCCATGTTCCCTAAGGAGTGTCTCTCTCTCTGGAAATCTTCTGAGCCTATCTCTGCCATCTCAGTTTACGTATAGGTAAGTTTTCATCCTAAATTTTAGCCTTCTCTTCATATTTCGTTTTCAGTTGAAAGTCATTTTTTATGTTTACACTTTTATTAAGTTGACTATTCCTCTTCCAGCAATATCACGAATTAAGAAACAAATCAGGGTTTCTCTCTCCCTTACTCACCGGCTTCCTTCGTTGGATTTATTCTCAACCAAATGTCGAAACCCATCTGGTTTAGCACTCTTCATGAACTGTTTAGAGCAGCAAAGAATGATTTTTACTGTTAGTTTCCAGACGATCAACCTTTTCCCTCCCCATGAGCACAGTACCAAAGTATAGATTCATGTGGAGCACACCCCGAACTTCTAGACTGACAAATCCTTAACTGTGGATGGCCACACTATCACTGATGTGTAACCAGGAATCCCTTCCCCCCTCTCCTCCATTCAGCATATTCTCTTCCTGCCAGCTGGTCATGGAATCCATCGCCCTATACATTTGATCATGAAAACATGAATCCCATCCTCACCAGCATATTCCCTTTGAGCTGCTGAACATGGAATTCAGAATTAACAGTGCAAATCTCTGTCTCCCATTGTCCAGGAATCAGACATGCTTTTTAAATGCAAGGTATTTTAACATTTATAATGCAATTTTGATATTCAAAGTATCACTTCTGTCACAATGCTATTTCAGGTCTCCCAGGTGGAGCTGTAGTGCCTCCCGTTTCCTTGACTCCCTCCCAGCTGTTCAGGTGTACCACAAAGAAACTCCTATACTCTGTTTTTACAATTTAACTATAAATGAAATATAACAGCTCGGAATTTGCGGTCAGCAGCGAAGCAAAGGCAAAGGCATTCGCTGCAGGCCCCGAAGAAAGCTGCCTACAGAGATCTCGCAATCTCGGTGGTGAAAAGTTTGTCTTTTTCGACGCGCAACTGATTTCAGTGCAGTATAGTGGGGGCGGGGGTGGCACAATACAGCCAGTGTCGGAGCAGTGAATGACTGACCACAACTTCAGGATTTCCGCGTTTAGATGCGCATGCGCAATATCCTGAAGTTGCAGTCAGTTTCAAAGGGGTAATAACGGCGAACTACCCACCGCAAATTTCGGCTCAATGTTTTAGTTTCTGCGCTTTGTACTGGTGCTAAATTGTGCACCAGCTCCATCTCAGCCCGCCTCATATTAATTTTGCTCAGCCCAAACCCTGGCCCGATGTTTCACGAGCTGCCTTGCTCGATTTAATTGCTTAGTTTTGTGTACCTCAAAGGCTGCTCTGCTCACTTCACTAGTTGCCCTGCTCATGATAATTGCTCAGCCCCAGTGCCTGTTTTGGCCCTGGCCCAATATTTCAATAACTTTGACCTCAGTCTGATGTTTGAATGGCTGTCCTGCTTGTATTGTATTAAAGGTCTTGCTGTAAGCATCACACTTCAGTGTACCTTCTGATTCACAGTAATACCACAAAATAATTTATAGGTCTATCAATTTTTGTGCTGGGTTGTGTTTACGTTGGTTAGGATGGTGATTACGTCAAGAGATAGAAAGATAGGACACTGTTTAACTGGAAAATTTGATTTTAAAGGGGAGAGTGACTTGGGTGTCTTATGTGAATGTGAAGCTGGATTTGCGACAGGCCAAGTGGCGAAGAGACATAAAATATATGGGGATGGAGGAGGAGAAAGGAGTGCAGGTGCAGAAACGTTGGTGGCGGCAAATTGGCCTTAAAGTGGGTGTTTGGGTTGAATGATGAAGAGCAGTGAAAGATCAAGGGGGTGAAGGAGGAGGAAAGTTAGGGATTGCAGGGAGTTTGGTGAGTGCAAACATAATTCATGAAATGAGGTGCAAGTGGGAAGAATGAGAGCGGGCTCAGAGTACAGGATTAGTGTGTTCTGGGTTGTGGCAGTATTGAGAGGTTGTTGCTGGGGTGTGATATTCAAATGTGGGAGTAATTGAGAGAGTGTGTCTTCGGGTGTGGCTGTCCTGGGACGGTCAACTTCTGGGAACAGCAGTTGTGGTGTGTGGGGGCCTAGAGTGTGGGAATGCTGGGGACAGTGTGATGTGTGCAATGGGGTATGCACATATTAGAGCAGTAGGAGGATTGTCCTGACATTTGGAAGCAGTGCAAAGGGTATGTGGTAGAAATAGCTCTAGGAGGGTGGGGGAGCAGAATATCAAGAGTACTAGAAAAGAAGTCCTAAGGCGTGGGAGCAGTAGTAAAGAGTCTGAGGTGTAAGAGCAGTGTGTCAGAATGTGACAGTATTGGGGAGAGAGAAAGAAAAAGAATGAGAATGATTGACAGCAATGAGACTTTGCAGATCTACCCATACCAGTATCCATAGTTGGCCATTAAAGGTTCTTGACGGAACATGAAGCCAGTCAAGCCACCAGATCTTAACTGATTATTACTCAAGTATTTGCTTTCTCGGAGTTCCGATATGCCACAAGAAGCTGGTGTCTCATTTAGACTGGTAAACTAGTCCAACTGAAGCTTCAGAAATGTCAAGCGTTACTGCTTTAACCTCATGCTGAACATTGAGATATTTGCTTCATTTCTAGAACCCAAGATGGACAATAACGCAAATCGGCCAACTGCACTAAAGGCAAAATGGCAACCAAATTGTTTTAATTGAGATGATGGAACAGCTTCTCATTACCAATGGTTTCCACGAAAATTGCAAATTCCTGAAATCTGAAACAAAAGAAAATGCTGGAAAGACACAGCTGGTTTATCAGTGTCTGAAATATTTTGATACAGGGTAATATTTTAATGGTATCATTTTGGTCTACATCCCAAAACGTTAGCCTATCTTTTCCCTTTCCACATGTAGATGCACCTGCTGTGTATTGCCTGAATTTCTTCTTTTATTATTTTCATAAACCTTGACATCACTGACAGCAAAGATACTGATTTGTAGTTATCAGCATTTGACTTTGATCCCCTTTTATTTAAACTAAGAAATCTCAGTAAAGGATCAATGTCCATAGTGCGTTTATGATTGCCACAATATTTGCTTGAGCCTCTCAGGTGACCAGTTAACAGGTATTATCTGAAATAGATGAGTCAGAACTAGCTAATTCCTTACCTAGACAATTAAAAACCCAAGCACCTACACTCAAGAGAGTCACAAATATAGATCCCATTGTACAGAACGTTCACGTTACAATGTGGATTAGTGGCACAGTGTCACAGCCCAACAGGACACAAGTTCACACTGGCAATTCCCCCATCACCAACATGCCATGAACAGAAGGCATACAGCAGAGGCCACTCCTCAGATATCAAGAGGTGAGGAGGTTAAAAAATAAATATAATCTAAGCTACTGTTTTATTTCTCCTACTCGTCAGGTAGAATGGCATAGGCAAAGGCCCAGAAAAAAGCTGCTCTCAGCGAGAGCTGGTGTACAGCCTCAGGTAACTTAGATGCTGGATAAAATAAAAAACAAATGTTCATCGTCTCATCATTTTGCTTTAGAATACTACTAAGGGCTGATTACTTTTAACCATTGCTTAGTGATTCATTAACCAGTGTACTGCTGGAAGAACAAACAGTAACTAAATATATATACAGTACATTATTTTAAAGTAGTGTGGTTACGTTGCACAAAATATACATCTCAAAGTCCCAGGATGCATATGACTACAAAGCAACTGAAATGCAATTACCAATTAGTAGCATTTCACAAAGGAGCAGCTTCTCCAAGGCTAAGCAAGTTTATCCAGTCAGTAACCAAGCTGTACAGATCGAAAAGTCACAAGTTCAATCACAATCAAGTTTGCTGATAGTGCAGGTAATCAGGGTGTTCGAACAGTCCTCAGCATTCAGACAGTAGGAGGGAAAAAAGAAAAATCAGCTAAGGTTTCCATCCAGCAACCTATAGAAGCACAGCAGTTTACAGCACAGGATGTCAACTGGGCCATCGTGTCTATGTCAGTTCTTTGTAGAACAATCCAAAACTAATCCCAAGGCCCCACTCTCTCCCCATATCCCTGTATTTTCCTCTGCTTCAAAACATGTATCCAATTTTCCTCTGAAGGATGCAATGACCTCTGCCTCAACCACTCCCTGCAGCAAAGCATTCCATGCTGGACAACCCTTGCTGAAAGTGCTTGTGTGTGGATAACAGATAAGGACAAGAATGGGACTGTACCCACAAGGAGTTGATGCCTTCATGAAAATATGTTTTAAAAATCACAAATATTTTTACTGTTCAGCCAGTACAGGACTTACATCACTCAATTTTAAGGCAGTAATGTAACATTACTAACAGATTAAAGTATAAACTATCCAATATTTGCCATGACAGATACCTTCAAACTTTTGGAATGGATTACTGTCTTGCAATTCACAGAAGTATCTAGCATTCTCTCTATCTATATCTGTACTATATAAACTGGCCCTATTGAATAGATAACATTTACAGTAAACATTGGCAGTGATTGGGTTATTCTTCCCAAGTGTTAGTTATCTTCCCTCCAAAATAATGTCACTAAGGAAAATGATTTAATCAGTTCATACCCTCCAACTTTCCCACCCACTCATAAGTTTGCCCATTGCAAATCTTATTAAATACTTCATCTAGTTGGTCAATTTGCTACGGTCAGTGTAGGCGTAAAAGTAGTCTAGGAAAAAAAGGACGAAGTGATCTTTTGAGTGAGTGAAAGCAATCACTCATGTCAACAGGAGCATATGTTCAACAGGCCATGAAGCATTATTCTCTTCCTAATTTTTCAATTAACTAACAATTATCAACTTCATTCTAAACTCTATTTTCATATTTTAATTACACAGTCACCTATACCAGGACAACATTACTCGATGTCAAAACAACAGTTCAGACCAATACTTATTTTTGTTGAAGATTTTGGGTGAATTTTATGTTAATCAAGGTGATGAATGTCAGTGCTGGGTAACATAACACTCCTTTAAGGGAAACACCCATCAAGTTTTTAAGGGAAACACCCATCAAGTCAAGTGTAGGAGATGCAAGATAATACCCCTGTACAAGGCAGTGCGGTGCTGCTGCACATTTAAGTAGGAGGGAGGTTAGTAGAGCTGGCTGTTGAAGAGACAGCTTTCAGGAAGCTTTGAAGGAAAGGAGAGATGTAATAAGGCAAAAGGGAGTTCCAGGGTGTGGGGTCCCAGCCCAGATAGTTGCAGGGAAGAGAGAACTTGCAGTAGATTAGAGTTGGAAGAGCGGAGGACACAGCTTCTGTACTTGGGGAAAATAAAGTGTTACCCGACTACAGAAAGTGTATTAATACTACTATACTACATCAGAATACTACTACATCATCAAGTATGCTGTGAATTTAATCACTGTGGAACATAACTTCTCAAAGCATCCATGTCAACCATACTATGCTGATTTCATGCTCAACCTCTTTACTGAACACTCCACACAAGCTTACGTGCTACAATAAAGATCTTCTACACAGTTTGTAGATACACAAAGTAACTTATTTACCATGTGGAATTAAATTTGATAGTATATTAGGCTGCTTCAAAACAAAGTGTACTATTTTCATGTACAGCACCCCAATTCTTGAACGACAGTTCTATATTTCAGACTCAAATCATGAACAGCTGTTGAATAAACTCTAACTCTACGTCAGAGCCAAGTTGATATTGTCAACAAGCTCGTGAATAAAGTTTTAATTGTGCTGTACTAATTACAGCATTTTGAATCTGAACCATTGAAAATAAAGCTCTTAGACAGTTACCTTTCAAGCAGAATATATTCCACTGTCAATAAAGTTCAATAAAAGTTAAATTTGGACAACACAGAACAGTACCTAGAGATTATTTCTCGTGCAGTCACATATTCTTATACACCATGCGATTCAAGTGTTGCCCCATATTCAGAAAGAAGCATTCCAAAACACATGCACCTTGGTAATGCCCTACCTACAGGTCATATTAAAAATAAGGCAGTAATAAACCCATTAAATTAGGCTGTTAAATTTTGGTTAGATCTTGCACCAAAACTTTGCAGTTTTGCACAGCTGTGTATTAGAGCCAAAGGAAGAGTAAAGTAGGCTGGGAAACAGAGTCAAGGTAACAGAGTTAAGGTAATGTGAGTACAACTTCAAACCCAATCCAGTGGAATTAGTCATGTTAAATTAAAGAAGCTTCAACAGTGCCTAAGCTTTGTTAAATCCTAGTTTTAAATACATACAAATATAATTTTAAAAATGTGTAAGTCTTCAATCTTACAAATTTCAATGCACTCTTAAAAACAGAGAAGTCTATCAAATTATGTATATTATATAGTCTATAAAAACACTACTCCAGAAGATTTGACAAGATATTAAGCGGAGTGTTTTAGATGGGCTAACAGAAGTATTTTTGTATACTGCTTAGAAATTAGAACTGAAGTATACCTGCTTTGAGTTACATAGAAGTACAAGGTGAAATCTTGTAAAATGGTTTTATAGGATATACTGAAGGCATTTTTCATTTTATCAGCTAGAAGTGCATTGGTTTGTTTTGCCTACATTATCTATGAAAAAAAGAAGCGAGTTTTATTGATCTACTATACCTTATGTCCTCAGGATGCCAATGACAACTTGGACAAATTAGAGTTGCCTTTTCCAATATACAAATGAAATGATACTCAAGTCAAAGCTGGCTAATCACTTGTCTCTTTCCCTCCAAATTGAGCACAACATAATATTTATATTTTATTTGGAAAAAGTTGCAATTTTTAAAATCAGTTATTTTACAAGGAAACTATTTTACAGCATGATCTGATTCAGACTAAATCACAACTTTGTTGAAATGAAACTTCAGTGCTAAAATCAAATCAAAAATAATGCATTCAAAAATGTCATTAATGACAAATCACATTTTTCACTTTAGGAAACTAAAAATAGCTTTTAGCCCTCTGCGTACAATAAGCTGTAATAGCGTAAATACTTAGAAATCATGCAACACTATAGCAAATATGCCAATATTAAATACACGAATGACCAATACAAAATCACTCCGGAAACCAGGACCACTTCAGTCTGACTTCCATGAATTGTGCTGGAAGTGGGAGAAAACACAAGCACAGCAATGAAGGAAAGAAGAAGTCGTTCACAACACAACAACCACATTGAAATAAAAACTTACTTGTTTCGGGTTTTTTTCCCTTGTCGTTGCTATGTGAGAAATGTGGAGTTACAGTGTGTTTCGGAGTGCAGCAGTCATTCCCTGCTTCTGACTGTCTCCAGCGCTGCACCGCAGAACGCTACATTGCACAATGCACCCACTTTCTCCTAGCTTTAAGCATGACGTAATTTCTTTCGGAGCGGAAACGGGAGCTAGAATTGGAACGCTGCGCTCGCTGGGATTTGTAGTCATTTTCCCGGAAGCGCATTTTGATGTATTTGTTTTCACAGGGTCTTTGTCTTCCTCTTCTGATGGCTTTGGAAGAGGAATTAAACATTAATGTAAATTCCTAGTTCTGAATAACAAATGTGATGTAACCAATCACTGCAATTTTTGTCTCTTTGCATCCCTTTTTTCCTCCAATGTTTTGCTTCCCCCTACTCTTCCGCAGGTACTGAGTTTTGCTGGGGTGCAGATCTACGGCCACAGGTCTTCAGTATCATCTTAATGTATGGGGCTTAGACAGTAAGTGTTGGTAGGCTATTCAACTGCAGGGGACATTAAAGCCAAGCACAATCCTGTCCTCATCCAAATGTCTAAACACCTACCCTTATAGTGGGGGTTTGGTAGATGAGAGTCAGATGAGGGAGCCCTGGTTCATCTCCCCGCCAAAGCCGAAGGACACTAAAGCGAGTTGTATCACTCTTACTTCTATCCCAGTTTAGATCAGCTAACCAAATTTATATTGGGGATTGAACTTGGGTCCTTTTTGATCTGTATGGCTCAGCTACTCACATTCTTTGCCAGCTGAGCCACCCAAATACTTCCCTGTACTTTAATTTTATTTATTTTGAAAATTGCTGTTTGAGGCTTAAGCCTTTAAAACTGTTGAGAAGCATTGTAATTTTAAAAACTCAAATGTGCCTGACCCATTCATGCAAATATCTAAAATATTATGGGGAAAAAATGGCATTTTGTGTGTACACCCTTCACAGAACTGAAAATGACAGCAACATTTGTATAGTGCCTCTCACATTAAGAAACATGCTTCATAGATAGGCATAAGTAAATAGAAATCAAACCAAAAAGGGAGCGATTAAGATGGATGACTGTAAGTTTGGTCAAAGGGTTGAGATTTGAGAAGATTTTTAAAGGAGGAAAGAGAGCCATAGTGGTTTAACGAAGGAAGTGTGTAGCACTGAGGGAGCCGAAGGCTCTATGACCAATGGTTGAGAGATGAGAGTAGCTGCTCTCAACATCAACAAAGCATTCAACTGAATATGGCACCAAGGAGCCCTAACAAAACTGAGCTTAATGGGGATTGAAGAGAAAACACACCAGCAGCTGGAGTCATACCTGACACATAAGAAGATAGTTGTGGTTGTCGGAGGCCAGACATCACAGCACCAGAATATCACTACAAATTCGTCAAGTAAGCATCCTTGACCCAACCATCTTCAGCTGCATATGACCTTCCTTCCATCATAGGGCCAGTTGTGGGGTGATTGCTGATGATTCCAGTGTTCAGCTCCATTCACAATCAAGCAGCCCATGCCAACCCACAGTAGGACCTAGAAAACATCTGCACTAAGGCTGACAAATGGCAGGTAACATTCACAGCAAAGTGCCAGGCAATGACCATCCCAAATAAGAGATTGCCCAGACATCTCATGTTGCCTTTTAAAGGTAACACTATTGCCGATTCCCTCACCATCAACATCTTAGGAGTGGCCACTGGCCAGAAGCCTAATTGGACCAGCTATATACAAGGCTCAAGTCAGGTCTATGACAGAATACTCAAGACTTAGCTAGATGAGTAGAGCCACAACAGCACTCAAGAAGCTTGGACAAAGTAGTTTGCTTCATCGGCACCCCTATCACTGGACTCAATATCTACCCAGTTCACCACCAAAATGCTTGCTTACCTTTAATCCAAATCTTTGGTGCACATATCCTATCATGCACTAAGTGCCACTTGCAGATCATTACCTTCCTCACTGACCTACATTGGCTTCAAGTTCCCCAATGTATTACATTTACAATCATAGTCCTCAACTTTAAATCCCTCGATGGCCTCGTCCCCATCTCCGTAATCTCCTCCCTATCTCTGCAATATCCTCCAGTCCTATATCCCCTCCCGATCATTCTGTTTCTCTCATTGGACTGTATGATATATGATCTACAGAATGCATTGCAGCAACTCACTAAGGTTACTTCAACAGTAATTCCCTACCCTGCAACTTCTATCATCAAGAAAGACAAGAGTTGCAATGTTGTGGGAATACCATTATACCCAAGTCACATACCACCCTTCATTGTAGCTTGGGAAATATCCTGAAATTTCTTACCTAACAGCATTGTGGGAGCACCATCCCCCCCAAGGACTGCAGCAGTTCATGGAGAAGGCCAACCACCACCATCTTTTGAGGGCAAGTAGGGATAGGCAATAAATAAAGCCTTGCCAGCAACACCCACATGCTGATAAGTGAAAAAAAGTGAAGGGTGGATACATAGAAGGTTAGGTCAGAGCAACAGAATGATCAAGAGCTAGAGGAGATTGCAGAGTTGGGGTTGAGACCATTGAGGGATTTAAAGATGAGGACAAAGATTTTAAATTGAATACATTGGAGGATTTGAAGCCAATGTAGATCAGTGAAAGATGATGATGGTCAAGTGCCATAGTGCAGGACAGGATTCATCCAATTTAATTTTTCTTAAATTGTAAGTATAGTACACAGTTCCCCCATAACCCTATATGTTTTAAAGGGAAATAGATATTTGTACGATTACTGTGACTTTCAGTCACCACTTTTACCTATTTTGTCCGACATTCAGTACTGGATGAGCAGAAATATCCTCCAACTAAATATTGAGAAGACCAAAGCCATTGTCTTCGATCCCCGCCACAAATTCCGTTCCCTAGCCACCGACTGCATCCCTCTTCCTGGCCACTGCCTGAGGCTGAGCCAGACCATTCGCAACCTTGGCGTCCTATTTGACCCCAAGATGAGCTTCCGACCACAAAACCTCTCCATCACCCTGACCGCCTACTTCCACCTCCATAACATTGCCCATCTCCAACCCTGCCTCAGCTCAGCTGCTGCTGAAACCCTCATCCATGTCTTTGTTACCTCTAGGCTTGACTATTCCAATGCTCTCCTGGCTTGCCTCCCACCTACCATCCTCTTTAACCTTGGGCTCATCCAAAACTGCTGCCCATACCCTAACTCGCACCAACTCCCATTCACGTATCACCCCTGTTGTCGCTGATCTACATTGGCTTCCAGTCTGGCAACGCCTCAATTTTAAAATTCTCATCCTTGTTCTTAAATCCCTCCATGGCCTTGCCCCTCCCTGTCTCTGTAACCTCCTCCAGCCCTACAGTCCTCCGAAATCTCTGCGTCCCTCCAATTCTGGCCTCTTGAGCAACCCCGATTTTAATCGCTCCATCATTGGCAGCCGTGTCTTCAGCTGCCTAGGCCCTAAGCTGTGGAACTACCTCCCTAAACCTCTCCGTCTCTCTACCTCTCTCTCTTCCTATAAGACACACCTTGAAACCTACCTCCTCATCTGTCCTAATATCTCATGTGGCTTGGTGTCAAATTTTCTTTGATAACGCTCCCGTGAAGTGCCTTGGGACGTTTTACTATGTTAAAGGCATTATATAAATGCAGGTTGTTGTTATTTTGGTAAGCAAGCACTTTAGTACTTTGGAAGAAATAGAGAGGGAATTACTGGGTTGAATGAGGTGATGGAAACATACCAAAATAATCAAAGAATCTGCGAATGGCCAATGTAAGAAAACGGATGACATCAGCGAAAGAGAAAAACTGCATAATCAGTGATGTCATCACGTTTTCATTTATTAACAAAGTACATGACCAACATGGTTCTGGAGTGAAGTTTTTTTTCCGGATGAGACGTTAAATCTGCTCTCTCAGGTGGACGTAAAAGATCCCATGACACTATTTCGAAGAAGAGCAGGGGAGTTACCCCGATGTCCTGGACAATATTTATCCCTCAATCAACATCACTAAAAAACAGATTATCTGGTCATTATCACATTGCTATTTGTGGGAGCTTGCTGTGCGCAGATTTGGCTGCTGTGTTTCCTATATTGCAACAGTGACTACACTTAAAAAAAGTACTTAATTGGCTGTAAAGCACTTTGGGACGTTAAAGTAGCAAATTAATTTCGCAAGCATGACTCCACTGAGTTCCCTCTTAATCCTATTTGTTTTAAAGGGAGAGATATATCGATACAAACCTTTTTACCTACTTTATGCTGTAAAACTGCTGATTAAAGGCAGTCTGGTTAGAGAAAGCAGATATTTTATGTAAAGGTTTCCCTAAGCAGCATCTTGAATGAGAAGTACTTTCCATGACTCACAGCACCATTGTGGTCTCACTGAAGCATAACTTCACAATATCATTTGCATCTCTGCAGCAGCCACTAACTTCAATGCAATTTTAAATTACACACATAGTACGGAATAAAGAGAAACTCCTCATATGGAATAGAATCTATCTCAGTCTTGGAGCTTTCAAGACTGAGATAGATAGATTTTTGTTAGATAAGGGTATCAAGGGATGTGGAGTAAGGGCTGGTAAATGGAGTTGAGCTGCAGATCAGTCGTGATCTACTTGAATGGTGGAGCAGGCTTGAGGGGCTAAATGGCCTACTCCTGTTCTAATGTTCCTATGCTCCTCATTTTTGTGAGATAAAGGCACAGAAGCTGACAAGTTAACAAAAACAACTGTGACCTTAGCATTGGAGTAGATAATGAAGTACATTCAAAAGTCCATTTATCTTTGGAGGTGGCCTCCATATAATACAGCATGTAATTCTTTACCTTTTAACCTAAATACTGATCATTCTAAAATAGATTATTTCACCATTTTCTTTTAGTGCTAAATAGTCTTCCCCTGTTATTCCCAGTGGAATGTAGTCTAGTTCCCTTTAAGGAATCACTTTAGATCTGGATGTTTTGATTCCCTTAGGCAGAATGATCCTCAATCACTTACAACAATCCCCTGAACTATGCTGCTGTCTTTTACCAGTGATTTAATTAAAAACTGGCCCCTTATGTTAGTTATTCTCAAATTAAGTATTGAAAATTAAATGATATGTAGAGTTTGAACCTTTTCCGGCTTCTACCCCAACATATGAAAGATTGCTATGCAAATTTAAAGCAGGAGGTATTCATGGCAAAACCTGGGAATGGCTAACAAATTGGCTGAAGAGTAGAAGGCAGTGGGAACTTGTTAGGGGAGTGACGTAGAGGTGGAGAAGGAGTGCCCCAGTATTGATGATGGGACCTCTACTACTTCTAATTTACATTAAAGAATTGGATTCAGAAGGTCAATGCATACTGGTCAAATTTAAAGATATTGCCAAACTGGGCGCAGTGGAATGTTTGAAACTAAGGAGGCAGCCAATGACCAGCAAAATGAGATAAAATATGTAGGCAAAACAGCGGCAGACACTTTAGTGCCATGCTGGGGACGTGCTGCATTGTCAGAGGTGCTGCCTTTCTGATGAGATAGTAAACTGCCTGTTCAAATGGATGTGAAAGATTCCATGTGTAAGATTTGGATCACAGGTCACACACAGATTACCCAAAGGGTCTTAGGAGTCATAGGTCACTTTATTAAGGAGCGGCAGTTTAAGTTAAGTACAACACGCAATCAAGATAGACATACGACCGTGACAAGCAGCTGGTATCGGTCCCGATCGGACAGAGGGCTGGCGTGCGCGAACAGCTCTTCCCTTCCCTTCACCGTCTGTACTAAAAGCTCTTTAGATATCTCTTTTACTCTCGTTTTAGGGATGGGTCTAGGGTAGATCAGGGAACCAAGAATATAAGCAAATTCTAAGCATCTATCCAGTTGTTCTAACACCAGTCTGAAGAGACTTTTTTGTCTCAAGTTATTTCTTACAATTCATGATTTCTTACAACTCCCCACCTTGAGAAGGAAATATCCTTATTGACTTTTCACAATCTTCTTTTGACTAATCTAGCTAGTTCTAAGTTATCAGCCCGCTGATATCATTCATGCCCAGGGATGCTGGCTGGCATTATAAGCTACTTCCCACCACTCGTAGTCCCCTAATTTGCTTATTGCTTTCTCAACTTGGGCGTTAGTTAGTAGGGAGACTCAGAAATGAAGATTTCCCCCTTCCTTACAGTTCATTCTTTTGAGGGGGAGGGGCAACCTCCGACCCTTTACACAGGTTCAGTTCACTGTTCCGGTGTTCCAATTCTGCCCCACCTGGGGTATCCTCTGTTTCTTCTATCTTTCCTGATCTTACCTCGCCTGGGGTCTCTTCTACGTTGCTTCGGATCTTTGTTAGTGTTGGTTAGTCATAGGCACGAGTACACAATTGGCTTATCCATCAAAGTCTTACCACACAGGGTTACATATATCAAATACACTATCATTACAAGTTGGAGAATTACCAGAGCGTGTGAAGCTAAGAGTATGCTGATATATTAAGCCCAATATCCCACCAGAGTGAATCATCCCCTATGCTGTTAATTTCAATACCTATTCTCGAGTTGTCTTGCTCCAAAACATAAAAATGCTTTAGGGAGGAGTTCAGTCGCATCACAAGCTCACTGAAGCCCTTAGACAACAGGGGAATGTCATACCCAATTGTGCCACATAATTGTGCAGCTCATACTTAAGTATCTCATTTACTGTCGGTTTCACATGAGCATAGGTTTTGATATTGAGTAAAACGTGTTGGTTGATAGGACAGGTCCTGTTAGACCCGTAAAGCATAGTAGTTGCGGTAGTAGTGACACAGGAGGCACCACCAAAACCACCTCATACTGGATTCGTACTGGTTTTTCCCCACACTCTATTACCTACAAAACACAATTATTACAGTCACAGTTAAATTCAGTCTTACAATCATTTCAAGCGACATTACAGTTTAACATCGAATCAACAAGTCATGGACTTAAGATTCTCCAGATCTCTTTTACTCGTATCCATCTTGTGGATAATTCTTGCTAAACATGATTTCTCCCTAGCCTCAATTGTCCCAATCCAAATTACATGTAACTCTCTGCTTCAACTTCAATTTCAATCCCTCTAAAAGGTACCAGTGTGTTTAACTCTATTCTGAATGTTTCATTAATTAGACAGTTTCTCGATGGAGTATGTGTCAATGCTTTAAAAGTTGTCTCACTCTCCTGAGCCACATTAACCATTTCATGTCGTACTGTTGTCAAGTAACGGAGCATGTCTGAGACCCGTTCTTCAGTGCAGATTCACCACGCATTTCCAGACGGTAATTGCTCCATACGTGACAAATCACATTTGCACACTCATACTCAATATCATGCCACATGTGTCGTCTGATACAAGCCATTCTCAGGCTTTCAGGTGATCTTATCAAAAGATTGTTTGGAGGTCTTTGCTCATCTTCCATCGCATGGTCCAGATGTCTCGGGTAGTGGCCAGACTATCAAATTGAGTTTTCTTATAAAGTTCATTGTAGGCAGGGACACAAATGTCTCCAAGAGAAAGCTATCAATTTACTATTCTTAACTACACTTTCCTGACTTTCACCAGAAAGTTAGGAAAATTCCCATTTGGTAGTGTAATTTTCCTGTTTCAATCTTACATCTTAAGTAGGGCATCCCATTAATTATTATTCATATCTCATTCATTAGCCCTGGAGGAACTTACTGTCCAATATAATAATAAAGATAAAAAGCATTGATCAAAGTTGTTTGGTGAACCAATTTTTAAAAACCCAGCTGCCAGAACCTCAATAATTCCAAATTAATTCAAACCAAATATTTTATTAACTAAACATGATACAGAACAGATAAAATAATACAAAAAAAAGTAAGTTATATCATATTTCTCTTTGTTCTTTCTTCAGATGCCTTTTCAAATGACTGTAAAAATACTGAATACAACTGGAGAAAAATTAGTTTTCAGATTTAAACAAAACAAATCAAACTGCTTTGGAAAATTCACGATAGCAACTGCAACTCCAAGGTTAAATCTTAGACTGAAACTTATTCAAGGCTGAGATAGAGAGACTTTTGGACTCTAGGGGAATCATGGAATATGGAGATTGGGCGGAAAAGTGGAGTTGCGTTGATGATCAACCATGATCTTATTGAATGGCAGAGCAGGCTCGAGGGGCCGTATGGCCTACTCCTGCTCTTGTTTCTTATGTTCTTATGTTATCCATTTGTTAAACAAACTTATTTTGTTTTCCTCAGCTTTTAGCTTCGAAACATTCATACAAGCTTTTTTTTTAAAAAGGGACACTACACTGAAAGTAGATAAGGGACAGAATCTTTCCTTTTCTCCTTTCTTTATTTCATCATAGACTAATCTTATCCTTTTTCCCATAAGCCAATTTTCAATTTCTGATGTTTTCTACTGAATCTCATTCTGTACTGATTACTGCCACTGGGAATCTGGGAGAGTAGGATGGGTGTCTCCCGAACCACCGGGGCACACACGGGGGTGACTGAGTTGGGTTTGCGATAGTCAATAGTCATCCGGTTTTCTAACCGGCCAAACTGGGGAGTTGGTTGTGAACATGCCTTTGCGAACAACACCCTGCTTTAGCTCCAAGGGAAAGGGTCCTTGTATAGTTGTCTGGGTTGAATTGTCAAACCCCAATAAAACTTGGGGCACGCCCTTTGTAGAACTGGGTGGGGATCGTGAATGATGGTGGCGGAGGAGCCGGAGTCAACGAACATTAATTGTTGACGTCCTCCAGAATCAACAGTGCGGACTACCGGTCTCCCACCACCATCGTATCAGAGAGGGGAAGTCATCTCTCCCTGAGAGGCCTGCAGGAGTCATAGGGGAGGTGGAAGGTCTACCGTTTGCTCGGGTTGTTGATGCACCGCGGCAACCGGTCGGGCTCCCAGTCCGATGGTCAAAGCCTCTATGGCTGCCTATATTCTCTCTAGTCGCTGTTCGACCAGGTCGGGGCCTGCCAGTCTTGGGGGGTTGTTGTTGCATTGACGGGCATAGTGGCCTAGACGGTGGCTGATGTAGCAACGCACCAAGGCACTTTTTCCTGGTGCGGGAGTTTTGGATGGCCCTGACTTTGGGTTAGGCAGCGGGCCTTCGACAGCCTCTAGTGTAGCTTTAGCAGGTGTCCCAGGGATATTGGCACGGGTCTGATCCTAAGCAGTTCTGGCATGGGTGCATACTTGTTCCCACGGGGTGTCTTTGGAGACGTAAACGCCCAGTGCGTTACGGACCAATTTCTGTAGACCACTTTCCATACCTCGGGAGCCTACTGTCAATAAGGGCAGACGTCGATGACGAAGTCCAACACTGCCTTCAGTGTGCCAGTGCAGCCTTCGGTCGGCTGAGGAAGAGAGTGTTTGAAGACCAGGACCTCAAACCCGGCAATAAGCTCATGGTCCACAGAGCAGCAGTGATACCGTCCTGCTGTATGCTTCAGAGATATGGAACATGCACAGCAGGCACCTCAAAGCACTGGAGAGGTACCACCAACGCTGCCTCCGCAAGATCCTGCAAATCCATTGGCAGGATAGGCGCACCATCGTCAGTGTTCTCACTCAGGCTAACATCCCCAGCATCGAAGCTCTGACCACACTCGATCAGCTCCGATGGACGAGCCACATCATCCGCATGCCCGATACGAGACTCCCAAAACAAGCGCTCTACTCAGAGCTCCGACACGGCAAGAAAGCCCCAGGTGGGCAGAGAAAACGCTTCAAGGACACCCTCAAAGCCTCCTTGAAAAAGTGCAACATCCCCACCGACACCTGGGAATCCCTGGCCCAAGACCGCACAAAGTGGAAGAGAAGCATCCGGGAGGGCGCCCAACACCTCAAGTCTCTTCGCCGGGAGCAAGCAGAAGCCAAGCGCAAACAGCGGAAGGAGCGCACGACAACCCAAGCACCGCACCCACCCGCCCCCTTCAACCACCATCTGCCCCACCTGTGACAGAGACTGTAGGTCCCGCATTGGACTCATCAGTCACCTGAGAACTCATTTTCAGTGTGGAAGCAAGTCATCCTCGGTTCTGAGGGACTGCCTAAGAAGAAGAATGGTTGAAGGCTATTCAAAAAAAGGGTTTTGAAGCCCGGGGAGTAAAAGTAGTCCCCTCTACCACCCGTGGTGCGCTGGAAAATGTCATGGAGTTTATGTGCGAAGGCATTTAGGCTTTCGGTAGAGTCCTGTTTGGTGCTAGTTAGGACCTGGTGGAAGTCGATACCCTCCTCCTCTAGTGCTTGGCATAGTTCTACCTCAATATCCTTTATCGCGCACTCCGCAAGAATGTCCTGGTCCATCACTTGTTTTAATTCTGAGGAACACACAGCCAGCAGGACCTGTTTGAGGTCGTCCCCTTCTAGTTCCGGATGAGTGACCTTAAAAATCCTCCACCGCTGCCTGAGGTCGAGGGGGCTGGTGTTCCTGTCCACCGTCCCTAGATCATCCTTTAGTACCCTGACCTCAACAGCGGAAAGAGGCCTATGCGTGGTCATGGTGACTGTTTCCCCCGTCATTAGTGGTCGAGGAGAAGGATTGGACGTCTTCCACCTCCTCTTCAGTCTGGTGCTGAGGCTGACGGGCAGCATTGGCCCGAGTGACCACACACACTGGTATTGCCGTGTTTGTTTCGCCATCATTGTACGGTGGAGGCGGAGCAGAGGGAGTGGAGTCCTCAGCTGTATTGTCCCAGCAAAGGCTTTCGGTTTGATTTTGGAGACAGCAGCCGCCACTGCCCGCTGTTGGCTGATTTGTGCCTGAAGCTGTTGGATTTTTGCTAAGCACGGGCCATGGTCTGCTTTGGGGGAGGTGGTGGTTTGTTGCCGGTTTAATTCCGTTACAGTGCCCCTTGCGTCTTCTAATCTGCTATTTTCTGCCTGTAGTTCAATATTTTGTTCTAATATTTGGTCTTGTTTCCTTTGTGTACAATGAGCTCTGTCATGACCCTTTTTCTCCCAGCGTAACTGGTTGCAAAGGTCAGAAGTGCTTTCCTGCCACCTGTTGTTTTCTTTCTGTAACTTTGTTTTTCTTACTTAATTGTACAGCGCACAAGTGTGCTCCGTAAGCTAACTTTTCTCGACCTTTTTTCAGCTTAAGTTTGCTTTCCTGGACATCCTCAGAGAGTCTGTCAAGAATATAATCATAGTTCCCCTTACTATCTTCTAGGATTTTTAGAAGATCCATTGCCGCAGATGCGCCGGCTTTTTCTGTCAGGCTGTCTATTAACCGTTCCTGGTGGTATGCCAACGCCATTGTATTTCTGGTTTTGCTTTTAACACGCTCTCTCCCTCTCCCTTCCTTAATGGAGTCCTCTACCCAGTCTAAATGACGATCACGCACAGCTAATCAAGACTCTCCGGTCCTCGAACCGGAACCTAACAACTCCCAACACTTCTGACACCACTGTAAGATTTGGATCACAGGTCACACACAGATTACCCAATGGGTCTTAGGAGTCATAGGTCGCTTTATTAAGGAGTGGCAGTTTAAGTTAAGTACAACACGCAATCAAGATAGACATAGTAGACATACGACCGTGACAAGCAGCTGGTATCGGTCCCGATCGGACAGAGGGCTGGCGTGCGCAAACAGCTCTTCCCTTCCCTTCTGTACTAAAAGCTCTTTAGATATCTCTTTTACTCTCTTTTTAGGGGTGGGTCTAGGGTAGATTATCAAAGATACAGTCAACAACCTTTCTAGCACACAAACAGCAGACAGCTAGTCTGGAAACAAGGTCACCACCACGGTGCAGAATGTTATAACATCCACAGGGAACCAAGAATATAAGCAAATTCTAAGCATCTATCCAGTTTTGTCTCAAGTTATTTCTTCCAATTGACGATTTCTTACGCATAGCACTATTTGAAGAAGAGCAGGGAGTTCTCCTGATGTCCGTGCCAACATTACCCCTTTGACCAACATTACCAAAAACAGATTAACAAATCAATCATTTAATTTGCTACAACAGTGACTACACTTTAAAAGTACTTAATTGGCTGTAAAGTGCTTTGGGACATCCTGAGGTCGTGAAAGGCGCTTTATAAATGCAAGGCTTCCTTTTTTTTAAATTTGTGGGTCCTTGCTATGTGCAAATTGGCTGTTGTCACTTCATAACAACAATTACTGCATGTCAAAAGCAATTCATTGGTTGTGAAGTGCTTTACAACATCCTTGGGAACATATTAAGGTGCTATACAAATGCGATACAAATTTTTTCTTACTCCTTAAATTGTATTGCATCAATTGAAATAAACAAGATACAAAGTTAAGTTAATATTTGTTTAAAATATTATATTACTGAACTGTTCATGTCAGTTACATATCTAGAGCCTGTAGTGACTGAAGTTCAAGCAATAGCAAACAATTACATTTATTCTGAGATCAAAAATGTAAATAATTAAACAATTTATTTTCAGTTTTCAACATACAATGAATAGAAGTGACAGGTGTAGGTATGTATATAGCGAGATGGTCCAATATAGTGTTCCGGTGTGAAAGTGTAAGGCATCTTTACATGAAATAAATAAGTATCGGAAACCTGAGAATAACTGTAACTGAAAATGATATAGTTTTCATGTGAAAATGCTTCATAGTAACAAAGTAAAAGAGTGTGCATGTGGAAGGGAACTCTCCACCATTTTTGACAGATATTTCAATACAATATGGGGGAAAAGAAGAACATTAAATAACCCACATTATCGTTCCTCTCCTCCAGCACTGCTGAATATTTTTGAACTGAAAAGTAAAAAGGGGAATCATAGAATGGTTACAGCACAGAAGGAGGCCATTCGGCCCGTCGGGTCCGTGCCGGCTCTCTGCAAGAGCACTTCAGCTAGTCCCACTCCCCCGCCCTTTCCCCGGAGCCCTGCAATTTTTTTCCTTCAGGTACTTATCCAATTCTCTTTTGAAAGCCATGATTGAATCTGCCTCCACCACCCTCTCAGGCAGTGCATTCCAGATCCTGACCACTCGCTGCGAAAAAAAGTTTTCCCTCATGTCGCCTTTGGTTCTTCTGCCAATCAACTTAAATGTGTGTCCTCTGCTTCTCAGCCCTTCTGACAATGGGAACAGTTTCTCTCTATCTACTCTGTCTAGACCCCTCATGATTTTGAACACCTCTATCAAATCTCCTCTATCAACCTTCTCTGCTGGAAGGAGAACAACCCCAGCTTCTCCAGTCTATCCGCATAACTGAAGTCTCTCATCCCTAGAACCATTCTCCAGTTGAGGCCAGACCAGTGTTTTATAAAGGTTCATCATAACTTCCTTGCTTTTGTACTCTATGGGGGAAAAATTCAGTTGGTTGCGCCTCCCGTTAGCGCCTTAAGAGGGCGCTAATGGGGCGCAAAGCATCTAGCGCCCAGGCGCGGCGATGCTCGCGCCGGTCGCGAAATTAACTAGACATTTTGCGGCGGCGCAAAACACTACCGCCACGATCTCCTGCGCCGGCAGATCGTGACGTCAGTCGTGTGCGCAACGCCCCGGTATCGCCCCAGAGCGGATATTGAGTGGCGCCCCCTGCCTTACCGCCTGACGCTAGCAACGACAGGTTGAGGGGAGCGTTTTGCAGTCATGAAGGGACTGGGGGAGCGCTATTTAAAGGCGACCACTTCCTGCCTTTTATTGTTGGTGACATTTTTGAACCACACATTCTGAGAGAGAGAGCGAGAGACTTCTGGAGAGATTCAACGCTGTGTGAAGGAGCTTTTGGTACTGAGCAGCACTTTGCAGGTTCATTTTGATTTGCCATTCCTTGTATCGATTTAGAAGAGATTGTTGGGGCTGCACTCTGAGCTCTTTGCCTGGTACTCTCCATTGTTCTTTCCAGCAGATTTGATGTGCAGGTCTCTCCAGGCCGAGATTCAAAGCTGCAATGAGCAGGATGTGGATGGAAAGCAAGATTAACCATCCCCTTTAAGAACTGGCCCGTGCCATTGTGTGTGTGTTCCATTGCTGACTGACATCACATGAGCTTCGCCAGCGCTCTGAGGTAGCGCCTCGCTCCTCGGCCTTTGCACCTTAAGACAGGTGTGAAGCGCCTGATTTAGCGCTGCAATCACCTCCAGGGGCGATAAAAGTCAAGTTTGCAGTCGGTGGCGATAATTAGCGGCAGGCGCTAATCTTTGCGCCCGGCCGATAATTGCGCCCCAAATGGGGCGATACTGAATTTCTCCCCCTTGGTCTCTATTTATGAAGCCCAGGATCCCGTATGCTTTTTTTAATTGCTTTCTCCACCTGCCCTGCCACCTTCAACAATTTGTGCACATATACCCCCAGGTCTCTCTGTTCATGCACCTCCTTTAGAATTGTATCCTTTAGTTTATATTGCCTCTCCTCGTTCTTTCTACCAAAATGTATCACTTCGCACTTTTCTGCATTAAATTTCATCTGCCACGTGTCCGCCCATTCCACCAGCCTGTCAATGTCCTCTTGAAGTCTATCACTATCCTCCACACTGTTCACTATACTTCCATGTTTTGTGTCATCTGCAAATTTTGAAATTGTGCCCTGTACACCCAAGTCCAAGTCATTGATATATATCAAGAAAAGCATAGGAACAGGAGTAGGCCATTCAGCCCCTCAAGCCTGTTCCGCCATTCAATGAAATCATGGCTGATCTGCGATCTAAAGCAGTGGTCCTCGTACCGACTCCTGGGGAACACCACTGTATATCTTCCTCCAGTCCGAAAAACAACCATTCACCACTACTCTCTGTTTCCTGTCACTCAGTCAATTTCATATCCATGCTGCCACTGTCCCTTTTATTCCATGGGCTTCAACTTTTCTGGCAAACCTATGATGTGGCACTTTATCAAACGTCTTTGGAAATCCATGTACACCACATCAACCGCATTGCCCTCATCAACCCTCTCTGTTACCTCATCAAAAAACTCAATCAAGTTAGTTAAACACGATTTGCCTTTAATAAATCTGTGCTGGCTTTCCTTAATTAATCCACACTTGTCCAAGTGACTGTTAATTTTGTCCCGGATTATTGTTTCTAAAAGCTTCCCCACTACCGAGGTTAAACTGACTGGCCTGTAGTTGCTGGGTTTATCCTTACACCCTTTTTTGAACAAGGATGTAACATTTGCAATTCTCTAGTCCTCTGGCACCACCCCCGTATCGAAGGAGGATTGGAAGATTATGGTCAGTACCTCCACAATTTCCACCTTTACCTCCCTTAGCATCCTAGAATGCATCCCATCCAGTCCTGGTGACTTATCTACTTTAAGTACAGCCAGCCTTTCTAGTACTTCATCTTTATTAATTTTTATCCCATCCAGTATCTCAACTACCTCCTCTTTCACCACGACTTTGGCAGCATCTTCTTCCTTAGTGAAGACAGATGCAAAGTACTCATTTAGTACCTCAGCCATGCCCTCTGCCTCCATGCGTAGGTCTCCTTTTTGGTCCCTAATCGGCCCCACCTCTCCTCTTACTATCTGGACTTCTGGATTCCCTTTTATGTTAGCTGACAATCTAATCTCATACTCTCTCTTTGCCCCTCTTATTTCCTTTTTCACTTCTCCTCTGAACTTTCTATAATCAGCCTGGTTCTCACTTGTATTCTCAACCTGTCATCTTACTCTCTATCTCTTTCGTAATTCAGGGAGCTCTGGCTTTGCTTGCCCTACCTTTCTCCCTCATGGGAATGTACCTCGACTGTACCCGAACCATCTCCTCTTTAAAGGCAGCCCATTGTTTGATTACAGTTTTGCCTGCCAATCTTTGATTCCAATTTACCTGGGCCAGATCAGTTCTCAATCCACTGAAATTTGCCTTCCTCCAATTAAGTATTTTTACTCTAGATTGCTCTCTGTCCTTTTCCATAGCTAATCTAAACCTTATGATACCATGATCACTGTTCCCTAAATGTTCCCTACTGACACTTGCCCCACCTCATTCCCCAGAACCAGATCCAGCAATGCCTCTTTCCTCATTGGGCCTGAAGGCTCCCCTGATAACTCAGTGAGTTTAGCTAATGAGTAGCTGAGTTAGACAGATCAGGAAGGTACCAGATTTAATCTCTGGTCTGTGCTAAGTCAATTCCTTCAGGAGAGAAGAGAATGGGAAAAATAAGCAGAAAAATGTATTGTGGTGTTTAGTTTTCAAGATTACAATTAGTGAAGAGCCACCCAGCATATCCAATCGAGAAGCTTGATCAAAGAAGTAAGTTTCAAGGACCATCTTAAAGGAGGAGAAGGTGGTGAGGCACTTAGGAATGGAATTCCAGAGCTTGGAGCCTAGGCACAGCTGCCAGTTGTGGGGGAAAGGGAGGGGGAATGCACAGGAGGCCAGAGTCAGAGGAGCTGAGTTCAGGAATGGGTTGTAGGGCTGGAAAAGGTTAGAAAGATAGGGTGAGGCAAGACTATGATGGGATTTAAACACAAGGATAAGAAGTTTAAAGTGGAGGCTTGGGGGTCGGTAGCCAATGCAGGTCAGTGAGCATGGGGTGATGGGCGAGTGTGACTTGGTGCAGGATAGGATATGGACAACATAGTTTTGGATGAGCTGAAGTTTAGGGAGGGTGGAGGATGGTCAGGACAGCATTGGAATAGTTGAGTATGGAAGTGACAAAGGCATGATGAAGGTTTCAGCAGCAGATGGGCTAATGTAGGGGAGGAGGTGGGCGATGTTCCAGAGGTGTCTTGAGCAGCACAAATATCCAAAATTGTAAAAAGAAATGCTGAATGTGAGTATCACTTCAGCTGCAGTAATGTCAATGTTATAATTTTCCACTGAGTGCTCATGGCTCTATTTCTAACATTGGTGTCATAGACTTCTCATAAGTTTGGGAGATGCTGATTGATAAGAGGGAATGGTAGTGATACAGTGGTTTTTAGAACAATTTTTTTCATTAGACATGCTTTAAAGATTGGGAACTAATTGCTGGTAAAGATACTCTGCAGCATTCCCCAGCATTTTTATTTTTAATCATTCTCAGTATGTTACCCCGAGAAGGTGGTGGTGGGCATTCTTCTTGAGCTGCTGCAATCCGTGTGGTGAAGGTGCTCCTACAATGCCGTTAGGTAGGGAGTCTGATCCAGTAACTATGAAGGAATGGTGATAGATGCAAAAGTCAGGATGGTGTGTGACTTGGAGGGGAACTTGAAGGTGATGGTGTTCCCTACTGCCCTTGTCCTTCTAGGTAGTGGAGGTTGTGGGTTTGGTAGGTAATGCCGAAGAAGCCATGGTAAGTTGCTGCAGTGCACCCTGTAGATAGTAAAAACTGCAGCCGGGTACGCCCGTGGTGGAGGGAGTAGATGTTTAGGCTAGTGAATGAAGTGCCAATCAAGTGGACTGCTTCGTCCAGAATGGTGTTGAGCTTCATGAGTATTGTTGCAGCTGCAGCCATCCAGGCAAGTGGAGAACATTCCATCATACTCTTGTGCATTGTAGGTGGTGGAAAGGATTTGCGGATTCAGGAGGTGAGACACTCGCAGCAAAGTACCCAGCCTCTGATCTGCTTTAATAGCCACAGCATCTATGTGGCTGGTTTAGTTGATTTTCTAGTTAATGGCAACCTCCAAGATGTTGATGGTGGGGGACTTGGTGATGGTAATGCCATTGAATGTCATGGGGTGATCTCTCTTGTTGGAAATGGACATTGCCTGGCACTTGTGTAGTATGATGTTAGTTGCTATTTATCAGCCCAGGCCTGGATGTTGTCAAGGTCTTGCTGCATGCGGGCACAGACTGCTTCATAATCTGAGGAATTGCGAATGGAATTGAACACTGATATCATTCACCGTGACGAGCATATGAACTTAGTCAAAAATATAAAAAGATAATTTTATTTAGCACTATCAACTAAATAATAAAAATATAAACTTGTCTGCTTTTACACTGAAAACATTATCAAACTGTTATTGAGTGTTTTGGCTTTGTATAAAAGAGTGATAAGCGCAGTAATGTTCAAATGTTTACACATTGATAGTAATTTAGAAACTCTCATGCACAATCACAAATGAGTAACCCATCTGTTAATGAAATCAGTTTAATAACTAAGATAAGTTTGATGTCTTTACTTGGCTAACTACCTAAAACATTAACTCTGAGTCCAAAATGTCAATTCCTGCAACAACAAAGAAATTCTACCTTTCACGTTCCCTCCTCCTGCAAAACAGGCATAAAAATGGTCACACAGCTCTCCATCACCATACTCATCAGAACAATCAGAGTGGGAAGCTCCGCTTCAAAATCAAAAATCATGACCCAGAAGATAACCTTCCCTTCTTTCCAAACTTCAGCCAAAATATGCACTTGACTCCAGGGCATATGGCCCATGAGGTGGTCCGTATTCACCCTACAGGGATTAAGTGCTACCAGGAAACACCAAAACTGGTTCGACGAGAACGACCAGGAGATCCAGGAGCTAATAAGCCACAAGCGCAAGGCATTCCTGATCTGGAAACAGCAACAGAACTCGAGAGCAAGAAAGCAGCTCTACAGACGCCTGAAGGCAGAGGTCCAACAAAAAACTCGCGACCTAAAGAACAGATGGTGGGTGGAGAAAGCGCAGGAGATCCAGCAGCTAGCCGACAACCACGACGTGCGTGGATTCTTTAGTGCAGTCAAGACCACCTACGGCCAAAGCACCCAAGGTCCTACCCCACTGCGGGCCAAGAACGGAGAGTTCTCATCAAGGACAGAGAGACAATCAGTGCCCGCTGGAAGCAGCACTTCAAAGATCTCCTTAACCGAGACTCTGTCTTCGACACGAGTGTCCTCAACTCCATCCCACAGCATGCTACACGCCACCACCTCAGCACAACCCCAGCCTGGCATGAGGTTGAAAAGGCCATCCGACAACTGAGGAACAACAAGGCCTCAGCAGTAGATGGAATCCCCGCCAAGGCACTAAAACATGGCGGAGAAGCACTATTGGCGCGAATACATTAACTCATTTCTCTTATTTGGAAGGAGGAGAGCATGCCAGGGGATCTCAGAGATGTCGTAATCGTGACCATCTTCAAGAAAGGTGACAAGTCCGATTGTGGTAATTACAGAGTCGTCTCCCTGCTGTCTGCCACAGGGAAAGTCATCGCAAGAATCCTCCTCAATCGCCTTCTCCCAGTGGCTGAAGAGCTCCTCCCAGAGTCGCAATGCAGATTCCGGCCACTAAGGGGCACAATGGGCATGATCTTCACCGCGCGTCAACTACAAGAGAAATGCAGGGAACAGCACCGACCGCTGTACATGGCCTTCTTTGACCTCACAAAGGCCTTCGACACCGTCAACCGTGAGGGATTATGGAGTGACCTCCTCAAATTCGGCTGCCCTCAAAAGTTTGTCACCATCCTCCGCCTGCTTCACGACAACATGCAAGCCGTGATCCTGACCAACAGATCCATCACAGACCGGGGTCAAGCAAGGCTGTGTCATCGCACCAACGCTCTTCTCGATCTTCCTGGCTGCAATGCTCCATCTCACCCTCAGTAAGCTCCCTGCTGGAGTGGAGCTAATCTACAGAACAAACGGGAAACTGTTCAACCTCCATTGCCTCCAGTCCAGATTCAAGGTCATCCCATCGTCTGTCATCGAATTACAGTATGCAGATGATGCTTGCGTCTGCGCACACTCTAAGGCCGAACTCCAAACCATCATCAACACTTTCACCAAAGCGTACGAGAGCATGGGCCTTACACTAAACATCCGTAAGACAAAGGTCCTCTACCAACCTGCCCCCGCCACACAGTACTGCTCCCCGATTATCAAAGTCCATGACGAGGCCTTGTACAACGTGGACCACTTTCCATACCTCGGGGGCCTACTGTCAACAAGGGCAGACGTCGATGACGAAGTCCAACACCGCCTTCAATGTGCCAATGCAGCCTTCGGTCGCCTGAGGAAGACAGTGTTTGAAGACCAGGACCTCAAAGCCAGCACCAATCTCATGGTCTACAGAGCAGTAGTGATACCCACCCTCCTGTATGCTTCAGAGACATGGACCATGTACAGCAGGCACCTCAAAGCACTAGAGAGGTACCACCAACGCTGCCTCCGCAAGATCCTGCAAATCATTGGCAGGATAGGCGCACCATCGTCAGTGTTCTCGCTCAGGCCAACATTCCCACATCGAAGCTTTGACCACGCTCGATCAGCTCCGATGGACGGGCCACATCGTCTGCATGCCCGATACAAGACTCCCAAAACAAGCGCTCTACTTGGAGCTCCGACACGGCAAGAGAGCCCCAGGTGGGCAGAGGAAACGCTTCAAGGACACCCTCAAAGCCTCCTTGAAAAAGTGCAACATCCCCACCGACATCTGGGAATCCCTGGCCCAAGACCGCACAAAGTGGAGAAGAAGCATCTGGGAAGGCGCCGAATACCTCGAGTCTCATTGCCGGGAGCAAGCGGAAGGAGCGCACGTCAACCCAAGCACCCCACCCACCCGCCCCTTCAACCACCGTCTGCCCCACCTGTGACAGAGACTGTAGGTCCCGCATTGGACTCATCAGTCACCTGAGAACTCATTTTTAGTGTGGAAGCAAGTCATCCTCGGTTCCAAGGGACTGCCTAAGAAGACGACAATGGCTGACCACACCAGCCTTTCACTCTGGCAACCGGTATTAAATCTAGCTCAGTCTGATGGAATTCAAGTGTCCCCTGTCTGTTGACTGGAAAGGACCTATGTAAAGTAAGTGTGTGCAGTCTTCATGCAGCTCCTAGTGGGAATACTGACAGCATAGAACTACCCCAAATTTGGTGCTAAATTGGTATTCTCATTCATAAAAGCTGCTATGGGATATGGATAACTGTTGCACTATTGCAGGAGGATATCCTCTTCTGAGGTTGGGTCTAAGGCACATTGTTGGGACAGAGTAGAAGTAGCTTTAAGCTGCATCCAACCTTATTTCATCTGGGAACGCTCGATGCCTAAAATGAGAAAGTATTCTATTTCCCAGTGCTATCATCTGTTACTTTAATGAGCACAAAAAAATACCACCCCTAGCCTCCACAAGCAGTCCTAAAATGTTGATGTTGACAAAGGATCGATTGCTACAGTTTGGCCAGCAAGATCTGTGAACACACCCACATCTCAGCCAATGGCATTAATGAAGAGTGTTTTCAGATTTCAGATCCAGTCATTTCAGCTCCGGAACCTATATCATATGGGTTCAGTGATGTATGTGCTTCGAAGATACTCAAGGGATGACTGGATAATATTTTGAAACGGGGTGGGAAGCAAAAATACATGAATGTAACACCCAAGCAGACATTCTGCAAATTCTGAAACACAAAGCATCTTAAATTGCTAACAGCTATAAGTTAAAGCACCTTATTATGCACGTCACCATAATTACAGTTTAGTACCTAAACAAGCAGGAAATGAGGTACCTGACCAAGCGGTAAATATAACATGAAACTAGTATGATACATCATTAATTAATGTGTTTCTTCACTGCACCGATGAACCTAGACAATCTGAAACCCAGCAACACACTGCACTAGAAAACAGACAAGAAGCAATGCTGTTCTATGCTTCAACACAGATACTAAGCCACCTACTCCAATAGATCATAGTGAGTCATCAGCACATGAGCATTTACCCAACAGATGTCAGTCAGTGCAAGATCAGAAGATGTTATTATCTTAACTTGAGCAGGTCGCTCCAACCTCAGAGTAAATTTACCAGGTTTGGCCATCATGGAGACTCAATTAATTAATGACTGGGAAATCAGAATCACCAGGAATGGGTAACTCTGAGTTCCCTGCCCAATTTTCGGTACCTATCTGCCTTCATTTTATCAACAAACCTTCTATGTAACACCTTATCAAACATCTTTTGTAAATCCATATACACAAAATCCACAGCATTTCCTTTATCAATACATTCCGTCATGGAATGCCAGGATAAGGGATACCTCGAGGCGGCTGGAAAAGAATTTGGAAAGGGAGGGGGAAATTCCAATTTAGTGATTCATGTCAGGACTGTAGTATGTGGGAGTTTGTGGTCAGCGAGACTGTCTCGGATTCCCACATCTGCAGGAAATGTTTCTGCTTTTTTAAAAATTTGTTTATGGGATGTGGGTGTCGCTGGCAAGGCCAGTATTTATTGTCCATCCTTAATTGCCCTTGAGAAGGTGGTGGTGAGCCGCCTTCTTGAACTGCTGCAGTCCGTGTGGTGAAGGTACTCCCACAGTGCTGTTAGGTAGGGAGTTCCAGGATTTTGACCCAGCGACGATGAAGGATCGGTGATATATTTCCAAGTCAGGATGGTGTGTGACTTGGAGGGGAACTCAGAAGTGGTGGTGTTCCCATGTGCCTTCTGCCCTTGTCCTTCTAGGTGGAAGAGGTCGCGGGGTTGGGAGGTGCTGCCGAAGAAGTCTTGGTGAGTTGCTGCAGTGCATCTTGCAGATGGTACACACTGCAGCCACGGTACGCCGGTGGTGGAGGGAGTAAATGTTTAAGGTGGTGGATGGGGTGCCAATGAAGCGGGCTGCTTTGTCCTGGATGGTGTCGAGCTTCTTGAGTGTTGTTGGAGCTGCACTCATCCAAGCAAGTGGAGAGTATTCCATCACACTCCTTACTTGTGCATTGTATATGGTGGAAGGCTTTGGGGAGTCAGGAGGTCAGACACTCGCCGCAGAATACCTAGCCTCTGACCTGCTCTTGTTGCAACAGTATTTATGTGGCTGGTCCAGTTAAGTTTCTGGTCAATGGTGACCCCCAGGATGTTGATGATGGGGGATTCGGCGATGGTAATACCGTTGAATGTCAAGGGGCGGTGGTTAGACTCTCGCTTGTTGGAGACAGTCATTGCCTGGCACTTGTGTGGCGCGAATGTTAACTGCCACTTATCAGCCCAAGCCTGAACGTCGTCCAGGTCTTGTTGCATGCGGGCATGGCCTTCAGTCACTCCGGCTCAGAGTCATTGAGCTGGAGTGCAAATTAGAGACATTCTGAAATATAAGGGAGGGGAAGGAATTTCTGGACAGTCACACCCGAGTGGAAAGTACAGGTTCAGAAAGGGGAGGGTGTGACTGTCAGGGAGCCCGGTAGTAGGGACTTAGGAGAGGTTGAAAAGGAGGTTCCGCAGACACTAGTTCTGTCCAACAGGTATGATGTACCTCGCTACCTGTGAGGACAAGGAGAAAGACTGCGGGGAGAATAGCCACAATGCAGACCAAGGCATCGCGGCTCAGGAGGCTGTACGGGGTTGGGGGAAGAGAGCAGAATAGATATATGGTAGTGATAGGGGATTCTATAATTAGGGGATAGATAGCATCTTCTGCAGTCACGAACGAGAGTCCCGAAGGGTGTGTTGCCTACTCGGTGCCAGGGTAAGGGATATCTCAAAGCGGCTGGAGAAGAATTTGAAAAGGGAGGGGGAAAATCCAGTTGTCGCGATCGATGTCGGAACAAACGACATAGGTAGGAACAGGGAGGAGGACCTGCTGAGGGAGTATCAGGAGCTAGGAGCTAAATTAAAAAGCAGGACCTTGAGGATAATAATCTCTGGATTATTGCACGAGCCACGTGCAAATTAGCATAGAGACAGACAGATCAGGAGAATTAACACGTGGCTAAAAGGCTGGTGTGGGAAAAAGGGGTTCCTTTTCATGGAACACTGGCACCAGTACTGGGACAGGAAGGAGCTGTAACGATGGGACAGGCTCCACCTGAACCGGAATGGGACCAGTGTCCTAATGGAAAGGATAAATAGGGAGGTGGCAAATGCTTTAAACTAGTAAGACGGGGGGAGGGATCTACAAGAAATGAAACAAGCCTAAATATAAATGAAACAGGAAAGGACAGCATAAAACAGACTAATCTAAGGGAGGACATAAATGGCCAAGGATTAAATAGAGTTATAGAACAGAGTTTAAAAAGACGGTTAAAAATAAAGTGCAAGGAACTGCTATTAAAAATGAGTTAAACTGTCTATGCAGCAATGCACACTGTATCCGTAATAAAACAGGGGAACTGGAGGCAATAATACGTTGCAAGGAACCAGATATAGTAGGGATTACTGAGACATGGCTACAGAAAAATCAGGACTGGGAATTAAACATTGCAGGCTTTTTCTACATTTTTAGAAAAGATATAGAGGGTAAAAGGTGAGGTGGAGTAGCTGTACTTATTAGAGAGAACATGATGGCAGTAGAAAAAAGTGACGCAGCCATCAGTAAGACAGAAATAGAATCTATGTGGATGGAGATAAAAGATAATAAAGGATCAATCACACTAATAGGGGTAGTCTATAGACCCCTTAATAGTGGGAGGGAGGTGGAGGAAGAAATGTGCAAACAAATTATGGAAATGAATAAAAAACATCGAATAATCATGGGGGAATTTCAACTACCCCAAAATTAATTGGCCAGAAGAGGTAGGTAAAGGGGATAATGTTCATACAATGTGCACAGGGCTCCTTTCTAACCCAGTATGTAAGAAGGCCAACACAGGAGTCACTAATGGATCTAGTAAAGGGGAATGAACCAGAGCAGATAAGAGAAGTAAAATTAGGGGAACATCTAGGCAATAGTGACCATAATATAATATGCTTTATTGAGAAGGACATAAACATGACAAAGACCAGGGTAATAGATTGGAGAAAAGATGATTTTAAGGGGCTCAGAATAGAACTTGGGAAAATAAAATGGACAATGATATTGGCAAACAATGATGCAGAACAGCAATGGGAAACATTTAAAACAGTGTTCAATAGAGCCCAGGAAAAATATATTCCGCTAAAAAACAAGAACAAACTAAACACTAATGAGACAGCTGGATGAATAAAGACATAAGGGAAAAATTGAGGGTAGAGAAGGAGGCATACACTAAGTACATGGACAGCAGGGGGGAGCATGACAAGGGAGAATACAAAGAGATTAGGAGAAAAGTCAAAAAGAAATTAGGAAGGCAAAGAGGAACTATGAAATTAAATTATCAAGGAACATAAAACAAAATAGTAAAATATTCTACAGGCACATAAATAAAAAAAAGAAAGTCGAGATGGGAATAAGGTCATTAAGGATGGACAGGATAAAATCACAAGCAGTGATAGCGAAATGGCAGAATATTAAATAATTACTTTGCTTCAGTATTTACCAGGGAGATGGATCAGATAGACATGACATCGGAAGGTGAGATTAGAAATCATATAAAATAGAAAGAGGAGAAATATTAAATAAACGAATAGAACTCAAGATGGATTTCATCCGTGCATTTTAAAAGAATCTAGAGAAGAGATAACAGAGGGACTATTACACATATTTAATAATTTGTTAGAAAAAAGGGCAGTGCCAGAGGACCACCGGATAGCTAACGTTACACCTATATTTAATAAGGCAACTATAGACCAGTCAGTTTAACATCAGTGGTAGGAATCCCTACTGAAGGAGAAAATAGAAAAACATCTAGAAACCAAAATTATAATAATGAATAGCCAGCATGGATTTCAAAAGGGAAAGTCTTGCTTGACCAACCTCATTGAATTCTATGAAGAGGTAACAGAGAGAGTAGTCAAGGGTAATGCAGTAGATGTAATTTAGCTAGATTTTCCAAAAGGTCTTCTATAAGTTACCATATAATAGACTAATGAATAAGGTCAGAGCATGCAGAGTCAGGGGACAAGTAGCAGAATGGATAGCTAGCTGGCTGCAAGACAGAAAGCAGGAATAGGGGTAAATGGTAGCAATTCAGAGTGGCAGAAGGTTGAAAGTGAGGTCCCACAAAGAGCAGTGCTGGGACCACTGTTGTTCACAATTTATATTAATGATTTAGACTTTAGAATCAAAAAAACAATTTCTAAATTTGCAGAGGGCACCAAATTGGGGGGGGGGTTAGTCAATACGGAGGAGGACTGCAACAAATTACAAGACGACATTAATAAACTTGCAGAATGAGCATATAATTGGCAAATGAATTTCAAGACAGATAAGTGTGAGGTATTACATTTTGGTAAGAAAAATAAGGAGGTCACATATTACTTGGAAAAGAAGAATCTAAATAGGGTAGAGGAGCAAAGGGATCTGGGAGTTCAAATGCATAAATCATTAAAAGTAATGGCACAGGTTAATAAAGCCATAAAAAAACAAATCAAGCACTAGGGTTTATTTCTAGAGGGATAGAATTGAAAAGTAGCAAAGTTATGCTAAACTTGTATTGAACCTTGGTTAGACCACACTTGGAGTGCTGTGTACAGTTCTGGACACCATATTATAAAAAGGATATAGAGGCACTGGAGAGGGTGCAAAAAAGATTTACAAGGATGATACCAGAACTGCAAGGTTATACCTATCAGGAAAGGATGAACAGGCTAGGGGCTGAGAGGTGACCTAATAGAGGTCTTTAAAATTATGAAAGGTTTTGATCGAGAAGAGACTGAGAGAGTGTTTCCACTTGTGCTTCCCAAACAACAGTCACCAAGAAATCAAATAGGGAATTCAGAAGAAACTTCTTTCCCCAGAGAGTGGTGAGAATGTGGAACTCACTACCATAAAGAGTAATTGAGGTGAATCTTATAGATGTATTTAAGGGGAAGCTAGGTAAGCATATGAGGGAGAAGGGAATAGAGGTTATGGTGATAAAATTAGATGAGGAAGGATGGGAGGAGGCTCGAGTGGAACATAAACGCTGGCATGGACTGGTTAGGCCGAATGGCCTCTTTCTGTGCTGTATATTCTATGTAATTCTGTTATTTCCTCAAAGAACTATATTATGTTTGTCAAACATGACTTACCTTTCATAACGCTATGCTAGACATTCGTATTTGTCTTTCTAATGAGTGTTTAATTTTATCACATTATGGTCTCCAGTACCACACCCGCTGATGCTAGGCTGACTGGATCTTTAGTTATCTGGCTTAACCCTTTCTCCAATTTTGAACGGAGGTGTTACACTGATCGTTCCATATCATGGTAATTGGCACAATTTCCATGATATTCAGAAAGGAAAATCACTTGTGAAGAAATGCCTTTACTGCACATCAAAGCTCGAAGTGGAAAATTCAGCACAGGGTAAATTCTACATCCTGCTGCATTTATTCAAAAAACCATGAGACCGATTTTTCTCACTGATAAACCTTGAAACAGTTCCCAGGTGCAAAGGAGACAAAAAGGGGTTGGAGGAAGTGGTGCCGGCTCTCCTCTCCCTTTATGTTGCCCTGGGATTTCTATGGCTTCCTGGGGGGGGGGCGGTCGTGGCACCTGCACCTGTTGTAGGCACAGGTAAAGGGCGAATATAGGAAATGAGGTGCGAGGAGCGGGATGCCCCACCCACCTCAATTCCCTCCAGGTTTGCTTGAAGTTTTTTTTTATTCGTTTATGGGATGTGGGCGTCGCTGGCAAGGCCAGCATTTATTGCCCATCCCTAATTTCCCCAGAGAAGGTGGTGGTGAGACGCCTTCTTGAACCACTGCAGTCCGTGTGGTGAAGGTACTCCCATAGTGCTATTAGGTAGGGAGTTCCAGGATTTTGACCCAGCGACGTTCACCTAAATGGAGGGATGGCAGAAGAAGTTGGCTGTTGGCCTTGCAACCAGGGGCCCCCTCAGATCAGAACAGGCAGAAAGGCAATGGAGGATCAAAATGGTACATGCTGTTTTTGGACAGCAGCCAGAAGGCCTTGAAGCTGGCAGCTATTCCTGCTGCTGTGGGCTGTACTTCTGTCACCATTTCTACATACTAGGCCCACCAGTGAGCTTGCACTGGAGGCACATCGAGGGTAGGATAACGACCTGAACCCAAAAATACACATGGCTTTAGAACATTGAAGGCAGAGTGCACTTCGGAAAATTGCCTCCCATTTCTATAAGTGCACACAATTAAGATGTTTGTTATACATTTTTTCTAGGATTGCTGCCTTTTGCCAAGTTCATAACTGGATTGGTGCAGAATAAAGAAGGGCAGGGTAAAGGATGGGATCATATCTTGACTTCTAAGGTTTGCACTGCTGATGATGAAAATGTATTATACATTTTAACAATTAATGTCCCTACATCATGAAACGAAGAAGTGAAAAAATGGACTTTGATTTTAAAATTTACTTTTGGGAGTTCAATTTCTGACCTCGTGGTCCCAGCAGCACATATCAGAAACACAGACAGGCACTGCTCATGATTTTGTGTCCAATTTTTTTAGTGGAAAATCATATGCAGCATACACCCACATTTTCTTTATGCACGCTCTTGTGGACGAGGCTCTCTGTTAGGAATGCGATCTTGGGAAATGAACCTCATGGTGTCCAATTTACATTTTAGAAATTTCCAGACAGGTCATTCAAAAACTTGACTGTCTTTTTTTTAAAAAGTGGTGGCAGCCCTGGCCTTTTTCTTGACGATGAGATCACTTGGTGTGTTGTCTATGTATCAAAGGGCACGCTATACATCTTTAAGAGTACGTTTCAAGGTCTAAAGTCTGCTAGTGTGTAAATGCTGCAACCTTTAGTTCTTATCAGTAAGCTGTAGCCGTGATTACTCTGGTTAGAAATAAAAAAAGTTTTATTGACATTTTAAATACTTTTATATGCCAAGACAGATGTCATTGTATTGTTTCTTCCAGTTGACAAATAACAAATTCATTTTTTTTCTGTTACAATCCAAATGTTTTTCATCCAAACTTTGTTACCTTCCAAATCCAATGATCAGTTAACACCACACTTCACCCAGCCTAACGTAATCAGTTAGTACATAACTACTGCAGAAAGATAGTGTAGAAAGGCTCACCACCACCTTCTCATGGGCAACTAGGGATGGGCAATAAATACTGGCCTTGCTAGCAAAGACCCTATCTGCAGATGGAAATTCTTTTTTAAAACATTAATACATTTGGAACTATTATCAGAAGAGCTAACATGCACAATCATTGTTTATATAAAATATTGAGAGAAAAGAAACAGGCATTCTATCATTGACTGTCTGTGTGGAGTTTGCACATTCTCCCCGTGTCTGCGTGGGTTTCCTCCGGGTGCTCCGGTTTCCTCCCACAGTCCAAAAATGTGTGGGTTAGGTTGATTTGGCTATGATAAATTGACCCTTAGTGTTAGGGGGGATTAAATATGTGGGGTTATAGGATGGGATATGTTAGGGGGAATTAAATACGTGGGGTTACGGGGGTCGGGTGGGATATGTGTACTGTGGGGATTAAAGCAGGGACAGGGTACTGGATTTGGATGATCAGCCATGATCGTATTGAATGGCGGAGCAGGCTCGACGGGCCGAATGGCCTACTCCTGCTCCTAGATTCTATGTTTCTATGTTTCTATTAGCCTGTGAGCTCCAGTATTGCCCTGCCAGAAACAGGAGTCTCAATTTTTTTTTTAAAAAGCAAAAACTGTGTGGGTTAATTTGCTCTACCGCATTCAGTGTACATTAAATGAGAGTTAATGTTTCCTTCTTTTAGTGCACTCTACTTAGTATACTTTCTTGGTGTCCGGATTCTCAACTGAACAGTGAGTCTAAACACACCTGCAATAATGCTGTTGAACCACTTGCAATCCATCATAATAGGCATAGAACTGTTTTGAAAAATATATCCAGTTATGAAGATCATAAATGTGAAGACTCATGAAGGATGCAAGGAAATCACCAAAAGCCTACTTTACAGAGGAAGCTCTTCAGATTATTGTGGACAATTTGGGGGAGTGGCGAAATGTCCTCTGCGGGGCTAAAAAGCAACCCACTAATAAACCAGAGGATTGAGCAGGCATAGGATGCCATCACATGGTAGTTAAATATGATGTCCCTCAAGAAACATGGGAAAATGTGTGAAAGCTATCCAATTTGAAGAAAAGTGCAAGGTAAGCAATTAGGATTATCTTACACTACTATATATGACTATGGCTGTCAATTATCTTACATTGCTATAAATGGGTATCCAAGGATTTGAAGGTGTCAACCATGTTTGCCTGTATAGTTCCATAAAAGTATTGTTAACCTGAATTTCTCTAGTAACATGCAGAATTTATCAAGTAATGTGACCAAAGTAAGTTAATGCTGTTATTTCAGAAGTATTACAAGTTAGAACAGTGGAGATATAGCCAAGTAAGATTGTTGACTACCTAGACTCGGGCCTACTGGGAGAAGGAAGTAAACAGGCATGCAGCTGGAGCCCTCAAAGTAGAAATTAAGCTGATCCCAGAAATAAAGGCAGGATCAGCACACTAACAGCTGGGTGATTGCTAATGATACACTGCCCAACTTACACCAGATATTTGGGGCTACTATGTTTAATCCTCATTCATACATATCCCTACTATTATTATGTCATGTATAATCTACTATATTTCCGATTACCATTACATACTATGCTTAATACACATCATCTTTCCTTGAGTTTGATGGTACAGGATGAAAAAGACCAAAGGGAAACCAGGGAGATGCGACTGCACCGGAGGCAAACTGCCTGTACCCATCATTATCCAAGCAACTGTCTCTACAAGTGTAAGTACAGCTACCTGGCAATGTCAGAGGAGAACTACTTTTGCAGTCTTAGGTTCAGTAAGGAGGCACTTAGAGCGATGCCATCTGCTGCAAACAGACTATCAGACAACCGTCATCACAAAGACAGTATTGTTAATGCCAAGCAAGGTCACGACCACCCTCAATGTTAATGCCTCCAGTTCCTGCCAGGCTACCAAAGCGGCTATCTGCAATATAAGCCAATTTATAGTACACAGGTGCATCAAACAAGTGACTCATGCATTATTCATCAGAGCTAACTAATCCATAATAACAACAGAAAACGCTGGAAAAACTCAGCAGGCCAGGCAGCATCCGTGGAGAGAGAAAGAGAGTTGACGTTTCAGGTCGATGACCTTTCATCAGAACTGGGAAGAGCTGGAAATCAAATAGATTTAAGGCCAGGGTAAAGCTGGGAAAAGGGGGAGGGGATAAAGGAACAAAGGAGGAGATGAAGAGACATTAAGAGACATTAAGAGATATGCAAGGCTAGAGGTAGTGTTAATGTGACAGATTAAGGCTGAATGAAGTGTGAAATCTACTGGCAGAATGAAGGACAGCTGCCAGCTTCTAGGAGGAAAAAAAAAGGTGGGGGGGACAAATAAAAGGGTGGATAAAATAAAATATAAATGTGATTGGAGCTGAGGTTATGATCTAAAATTGTTGAACTCGATATTGAGTCCAGAGGGCTGTAGCGTGCCTAAACGAAAGATGAGGTGCTGTTCCTCGAGCTTACGCTGAGCTTCCGTGGAACAGTGTATTAGGCCGAGGACGGTGAGGTCAGAGTGGGAGTGAAGCGGTGAATTAAAGTGACAGGCCACCGGGAGCTCGGGGTCCCCCTTACGGACTGAACGGAGGTGTTCCGCAAAGCGGTCACCCAATCTGCGTTTGGTCTCCCCAATGTAGAGGAGTCCACATCGTGAGCAGCGAATACAGTATACTAAATTGCAGGAAGTACAAGTAAATCGCTGTTTCACCTGGAAGGGGTGTTTGGGGCCCTGGACAGTGGGAAGAGGGGAGGTATAAGGGCATGTGTTGCATCTCCTGCGCGTGCACGGGAAGGTGCCGGGCGAAGGGGAAGGGGTGCTGGGGGTGGTAGAGGAGTGGACTAGGGTGTCGCGGAGGGAGCGGTCCCTGCGGAATGCTGAAAGGGGAGGTGAGGGGAAGATGTGTTTGGTGGTGGGATCACGCTGGAGGTGGTGGAAATGGCGGAGGATGATCCGTTGAATGTGGAGGCTGGTGGGGTGAAAGGTGAGGACAAGGGGAACCCTATCGTGGTTCCGGGAGGGAGGGGCAGGGGTGAGGGCAGATGTGCGGGAGATAGAACGGACACGGTCGAGGGCCGTGTCGACCACGGTAGAGGGGAATCCTCGGTTGAGGAAAAAGGAAGACATGTCGGAAGCACTGGTATGGAAGGTGGCATCATCAGAGCAGATGCGGCGGAGACGGAGAAACTGGGAGAATGGAATAGAGTCCTTACAGGAGGCGGGGTGGGAGGAAGTGTAGTCCAGGTAGCTGTGGGAGTCGGTGGGCTTGTAGTGAATGTTAGTCAATAACCTATCCCCAGAGATGGAGATGGAGAAGTCGAGGAAGGGAAGAGAAGAGTCGGAGATGGACCATGTGAAGGTGAGGGAAGGGTGGAAATTGGAAGCATAGTGAATGAAATGTTCTAGTTCAGGGCGAGAGCAGGAGACGGCACCGATACAGTCATCAATGTACCGGAAAAAGAGGTGAGGGAGGGGACCCGAGTAGGACTGGAACAAAGAGTGTTCCACATATCCCACGAAAAGGCAGGCATAGCTAGGACCCATGCGGGTACCCATAGCAACACCTTTAATTTGGAGGAAATGGGTAGAGTCAAAGGAGAAGTTGTTCAATGTGAGAACAAGTTCAGCCAGGCATTTTCCACTGAACAGCAAGACAAGGTTCCCCAATGTCATTATATTGCTGGAATCCCCAAAGCCCAGGCAGGTCATTGGTGGCACCCACATGGTCATCTGTTCCCTAGGCACAGTGACATAGTCTACATGAACAAAAAGGGACTCCACTTTATCAGGTTTAGCTAGTCAGTGATCATGCAGGTCAGTATCTGCTTCCCAAACAGCAGTCACAATGCTTTCATTCTAAGGCATTCTGTGTCATTCTTATTTGAAGACAAAGGCAAACAGCAAGGATGGCTCCTCGGAGAAGAAAGCTATTCTATTCAGCCATGGTTAATGGTACTCTGTGGCAACCGCGGACAAAAGCACAGGGCAGATGCAAGGCTCATGTAACGCCCAGTATCATTATAGAGCATACAATGAGTACCTACAAACAGCACTTCATATGTCTTGACAGATCAGGGCCAACTTATAGTACTGCTCCACCAGCATCTCCATGGCGAGGTTGTAACATAGTGGAGGCCAACCCTTCAAAGCTCAAGAGGCAGAAAAAGAAAATCATATCTGACAAACAGCAGTAAGCATTCCATAATATGAGTTCAGGGAGCAGTGCCAAAAGTGGACGGCCATTGCCGTCACCTCTACAAAGGCCAGGTCATTTGTATTCATGAGTGCCACTGTTAACGATAAAACTACATGTGTAGTCCACGGCACTCCATTAAAGTAAAAATGCCTTAAATTAAAAGATGACTAGGTACACATACTACTGTGTATATTTTTAGAGTAACCTATCATACACTTTTTTGTTGAATAGAGTTTGACAACAAAAATCCAATCATCAATATTTTGGAATAGAAAATTATTAATTTCCAAAAATTGCAAGATACCAAACCAGTAAGGATCAACAGCAAAACAAAATTCAATAACTTCTGTTAATAATGAAGCAACGCCACTCATAGTAATAATTCTAGCTTGCTCTGTGATATTCTCACTGTAACCATAACAAAATATGTTTGTGTTGCATAAGGTACAGACAGGCACATGAATCAATGTGACTTTCGATATACTTAGTTTCTCACTACTTTCTTCCAATCTGGTTTGTGGTTCATTCTGCATGAATGTAACAACTTTGAAACATGGGCATTAGTCAGAACAGATCAGTATTTTGATTTTACATGCTGAAGAGTAGAAGAAAAATGAGATTTGCAAACATAGGTGAAACTGAACATAGAAATCAGGTAAAGGGCAACTGAGTCATGTTTGGGTACTTCTCACATCACACCGCCCACCAAAATTAAACTATTCCCTTTTTCAGATTGCTAAAGAAAATCATCAAGACCCAGAGGTTGTGTAATGCATGTAGCTCTGTGGAACTTCGGCATATTACCAGTTCACCTCTATGTAACTGAGTCTGAAACTGTTAAGACAAAAAGCACTTGCGCTTATAAAGTGTCTTTAATGTAGAAAAGTGTCCCAAGCTGCTCCACAGAGGTGTAATAAGAAAACTGGACACCGAGCCAAAGACATATTGGGATGAGTGACCAAAATTGTGGTTAAAAAGGTGTTTTTTAAGGAGGGCCTTAAAGGAGGAGAGAGAAGTGGAGAGGTGAAGATGTTTAGGAAGGTAATTCCAGAATATGGGGCTGAAGTGGCTGAAAGCACAACCATCAATGGTGGGGTGATGGGAGAGGAGATGCACCAGAGGTCAGAGTCAAAGGGACAAAGAGTTCAGCGGGGGTGGGGCGGGGGAGTGGTTGTAGGGCTGGAGGAAGTTAGTGATAGGGAGGGAAGATTTAAACACGAGGATGATAATTTTAAATTTGAGGCAAACACATTTTAAGAACATAAGAAATAGGAGCAGGAATAGGCCATATGACCCCTCGAGCCTGCTCCGCCATTCAATAAGATCATGGCTGAACTTCAACATCAACTCCACTTTCCCGCCCTATCCCCACATCCCTTGATTCCTTTAGTGCCCAAAAATCTATCAATCTCAGTCTTGAATACACTCATTGACTGAGCATCCACAGCCCTCTGGGGTAGAGAATTCCAAAGATTCACAACCCTCTGAGTGAAGAAATTTCTCCCCATCTGAGTCCTAAATGGTCGACCCCTTATCCTGAGACTATGGCCCCTAGTTCTAGACTCTCCAGCCAAGGGAAACAGCCTCTCAGCATCTACCCTGTCAAGCCCTCTCAGAATCTTATATGTTTCAATGAGATCACCTCTCATTCTTCTAAACGCCAGAGAATATAGGCCCATTCTACTCAATCTCTTCTCATAGGACAGCCCTCTCATCTCAGGAATCAGTCTGGTGAACCCTCGTTGCACCCCCTCTAAGGCAAATATATCCTTCCTTAGGTAAGGAGACCAAAATTATACACAGTACGCCACCCTATATAATTGCAGCAACACTTCCTTACTCTTATACTCCAACCCACTTGCAATAAAAGCTAACATACCATTGCCTTCCTAATTGCTTGCTGTACCTGCATGTTAACTTTCTGTGATTCGTGTGCAAGGATCCCCAAATCCCTCTGCATACCAACATTTACTAATCTCTCACCTTCTTAAAAATATTCTGCTTTTCCATTCTTCCTACCAAAGTGGATAATTTCACACTTCCCCACATTATACTCCATCTGCTACCTTTTTGCCCAATCACTTAACCGGGCTATATCCCTTTGCAGTCTCTTTGTATCCTCCTCAAAGCTTACTTTCCCTCCTAGCTTTGTATCATCAGCAAACTTGGATACATTGCACTCGGTTCCCTCATCCAAATCACTGATGTAGATTGTGAATAGCTGAGGCCCAAGCACTGATCCTTGCGGCACTCCACTAGTTACATCCTGCCATCTCGAAAATGACCCATTTATTCCTACTCTCTGTTTTCGGTCTGTGAACCAATTCACAATCCATGCTAATATATTACCCCCCATCCCATGAACCCTAATCTTGTTAACAACCTCTTGTGTGGCACCTTATCGAATGCCTTCTGAAAATCCAAATATACTACATCCACTGGTTCTCCCACATCTGCACCCTCAAAAAACTCTAACAGATTTGTCAAGCACGATTTCCCTTTCATAAAACCGTGTTGATTCTGCCTAATCATATTGTGTTTTTCCAAGTGCCCTATTACCACGTCCTTAATAATAGATTCTAGCATTTTCCGTACTACTGATGTCATGCTAACTGGACTATATTTTTCTGTTTTCTCTCTCCCTAATAAGCTCAGGGAACAACTTAATCTTTCTTTGCAATTCCAGATTTAATTTGTCCAGATGCAGTAACACATCTGCCAGAAAGGCAAAACCCAAAACCCACCAAATGTCTGTTAATTCATAGCCTGCTTTGCTCTTTTCTTCCATGACCACTTTCACAGAATTAAGCAATTCAAAAATGGGCAATCACTATTCCTGTAGAAAGCCAGTGCACTGCACAATGAAGCATGAGATCTGTAGGGATCTTTTTGTCCCAAGTTCTTATTCAGATTTTTGTATTCATAGCCGGAAATATCCCTGGAGCTGGTCCCGCTCTGCCACCATAACTTACTGAAAGTGTGGCAGAAACTCTGTTTAAACACATACACAGTATTTCAACTGCATTTCCAGCGAAGCTAGTGTTGGAGACTTCTTTCTTTCATATAGTAATAGCAAAGCAAATCAGATGTCAATATCTAAGTCAGATATCCAGGCCAAAGCTTCCAGTGTGACAGCGTGGATATCTTGTAGGCTGCCTGTGAATTTCCTCTGAGGGCAGTGCTCAATGATGTGCTCCAGGGTCTGATCAGGAGCTTCACAGTCACATGATGGAGATGCTTTAATCTTCCATCTATGGAGAAGGTGGCAGCATCTACCATGATCAGTTCTGAGGTGGTTGATGGTTGTCCACTGTTTGCGAGGAAGGTTTGATCCTTCAGGTTGTACTGTGGGGTCCTCTAAGGAAGATATTCCGTATGTCACAGTTCTTCCAAGCATTTCGCCATCAGTCATCAAGGCTATGGGGAGATCGCTGAAGGGCTTCAGCGACGGTCCAAAATGGCCTTCTAGATTTGAGACGGGTTGGTGGTAGGTTGTTCAAGTCAGCCTGGATCGGCATGTCTTTGCTGGTGTAGCGGTTGTATTCTCTGGAGACTGCACATTCGCGGCGTAGGTGTGGTGGTGCGATGTTTGAAAGCACAGGCAGCCATGGTGTTGGTGTCGATAAAAGCGTACCGGTGATAATTCTCGTAGTAGAATTCAGCTGGACATCAACGGATTTGACATGCAGACTTGATAGCCATGCCGGAGAGCAGTACTCCGTGGTAGAGTACGGAGGGCTTGAGTGTCCGCTCCCCATGTGGATCCGCCGAGTTTCTGGATCAAGTTGACCCTACTCTTTAGTTTCTTCCCAAGGTTCTGGAAATGCTGTCTATATGACAGGGTGCGATCAAGCGCAACTCCTAAATAGGAGGTTTTTTTTGGCATGGTTTACCTCAGCGCCGCAAAAGGAGACTTTCAAAGCTTGGTTTGCTTGATGGGTGTTGAGGTGGAATGTCGAGGTGACGGTCTTTTGCGGGTTTATGGTCACCACAAAATTCTGCTTCCATTGGAAAACCCTTGCACCCTATGAACTAAAGTGTTGCCCTATGCACACAATATCTAGGACAAACATACCCAGCGTGAACATAAGTATGTACACTGGAAACGTTGGCAGAAAACAACACATTAACAGGCCATGATCCACGTGGACCACTTTCCATACATCGGGAGCCTACTGTCAACAAGGCCAGACGTCGATGACGAAGTCCAACACCGCCTTCAGTGTGCCAGTGCAGCCTTCGGTCGCCTGAGGAAGACAGTGTTTGAAGACCAGGACCTCAAACCCGGCACTAAGCTCATGGTCTACAGAGCAGCAGTGATACCCGCCCAGCTATATGCCTCAGAAACATGGACCATGTACAGCAGGCACCTCAAAGCACTGGAGAGGTACCACCAACGCTGCCTCCGCAAGATCCTGCAAATCCATTGGCAGGATAGGCGCACCAATGTCAGTGTTCTTGCTCGGGCCAACATCCCGAGCATCGAAGCTTTGACCACGCTTGATCAGCTCCGATGGACGGGTCACATTGTCCGCATGCCCGATATGAGACTCCCAAAACAAGCGCTCTACTCGGAGCTCCGGCACGGCAAGAGAGCCCCAGGTGGGCAGAGGAAACGCTTCAAGGACACCCTCAAAGCCTCCTTGAAAAGGTGTAACATCCCCACTGACACCTGGGAATCCCTGGCCCAAGGCCGCACAAAGTGGAGGAGAAGCATCCAGGAAGGCACCGAACACCTCGAGTCTCTTTGCCAGGAGCAAGCAGAAGCCAAGCGCAGGCAACGCAAGGAGCGCACGTCAACCCAAGCACCCCGCCCACCCGCCCCTTCAACCACCGTCTGCCCCACCTGTGACAGAGACTGTAGGTCCCGCATTGGACTCATCAGTCACCTGAGAACTCATTTTTAATGTGGAAGCAAGTCATCCTCGGTTCCGAGGGACTGCCTAAGAAGAAGAAGAAGAAGAAGAACAGGCCACATGGTCAGAGTTTTCCATATTTGTGCTTGCCAGCCCTCAATGTTCCACCCTTTAATTTTGTTGCGTGGAAAATTTGAGTACAAAAACAGAAAACCCCAGTCTATGATACCAGTTGAAAACTACTGACCAGTTTTTATGAAGGGACAGAAATAACACAGAAGCAAATTGGCTCAATCAGCAGGACAAGACCAGTAATAGAATACTTGACTCGTCATCGATAATTCAAAACAGTTCTATAACAATGAAAGTTCTAAATTGTTTCACAGTTTTTTCCAGTAACTTTGGGTCTTATGTCCATTATAAAAAGCTTTACAAGAGACGAACCACATGGAGTTCTTATGGGGGGGAAAATTCGGTTGGATTGCGCCTCCCGTTTGTGCCCTAAGAGGGCGCTAATGGGGCGCAAAGCAACTAGTGCCCGGGCGCGGCGATGTTTGCGCCACTCGCGAAATTCACCAGAGTTTTTGCGGCGGCACTAAACTCTACCGCCACGATCTCCTGCGCCCGCAGATCGTGACGTCAGTCGAGCGTGCAACGCCCCGGTAGCGCCCCGGACCGGATACTGAGTGGCGCCCCCTTCCTTTCCGCCTGCCGCTAGCAACGATAGGTAGAAGGGAACGTTTTGCAGTCGGGAAGGGGCTGGGGGAGCGCTATTTAAAGGCGGCCTCTTCCTGCCTTTTTTTGTTGGAGACATTTTTGCACCACGCATTCTGAGAGAGAGATTCTGAGAGAGACTTCTGGAGAGATTCAACACTGTGTGAAGGAGTTTTGGTTACTGTGCAGCACTTTGCAGGTTCTTTTTGATTTGACCTTCCTTGCATCGATTTACAAGAGACTTTGGGGGCTGCATTGATTCAGGGCGTCGCCTGCACCTGCAGAATCAGAGGCATCAGAGATGCAGAGAGAGAGTGGCAAACATGGCCAGAGGGAGGAGGGCCAACAGGCCTCTGCACAGGAGACCTTACCCTCCCAGGGTATTCCGGGAACAATTCTCCTATATTCATTTGTCTGAGGAGCAGTGTTTGCGCAGGCTGCGCTTCAGCAAGGAAGTAGTCACTGAGCTCTGCCACCTGTGCAACCAGATCTGCAGCCTCAACTGAGGAGAAGGACGTCTCTGTCGGTGGCAGTGAAGGTGACTCTGAATTTTTATGTCACCGGCTCCTTTCAAGCAGCTACTGGGGACATTGCCAATACCTCCCAGTTCGCTGTCCATTGCTGTATCTGGGAGGTGACAAATGCCCCCTACAAATGCCAGTACATCTCTTTCCCCATGACCCGGGCCAAACAGCATGAACGCGCATGTGGCTTTGCGAGGATAGCGGGCTTCCCCATGGTGCAGGGTGCCACTGACTGCACGCATGTGGCATTGCGGGCACCGCATGAAAATGCAGAGGTTTTCCGAAACCGCAAGGGCTACCACTCCTTAAATGTCCAGTTGGTCTGTGACCACAGACAGCTGATACTCGCCGTCAATGCCCGTTATCCTGGCAGCAGCCACGATGCTTTCATCCTGCGCCAGACTGGTGAGCCAGACCTTTTCCAGACACCGCATCAGCCAAGTGGTTGGCTCCTCAGGGACAAGGGTTATCCACTCTGCACCTGGCTGATGACACCGCTCCGTAACCCCAACACCCCTGCCGAGCTGCGGTATAATGAGAGCCATCTCGCCACCAGGAACATAATTGAGCAGACGATCGGCGTGCTCAAGCAACGGTTCCGCTGTCTGGACCACTCAGGAGGAGCCCTGCAGTACTTTCCTGAGCAAGTCTCCCTCTTCATAGTTGTATGCTGCACGCTTCACAACCTGGCAATCCTGAGGACCCAGCCAATGCCACCAGGGATTGGTGCACCACCGGAGGAGGAGGAAGAGGAGGAAGACGAGGAGGAGGATAAGGCGGATGATCAGCAGCAGCACCAAGGCGGGAGGGAGGCCCACAATGTTGACACTGCAAGGGCCGTCCGTCAACGGCTGATAACAAGCCACTTCTAGGCCCCTACTCAGGAAATGGCTTCTGGCACGGAGAACAACATCATGGAAAGCAACCCGCAACCCCTATAGCCAGCCAAAGCAGCAATGATTCCAAAGGCCAAACATGTACATTTTGAACACAACAACTTTTTTATTTAACAAACTCTGTGTGTGTCATTTATTCATGACAAGTTAATAGAAACAAACACAACAAATCATTAATTAACATAACTGGTTCTCACAACCTGGAGATAAAGGCCAAAACACTAAACAAAAGTTATCACACGAACCTCGACCTTTAATAAAAACATTCCCACCATTTATTTAGACCTCCCATTGTTTGCCCTTTGAGGGTTATCTCCATCCCCTGCGCACTTCCCCCCTCCCCACCCTACTGCTCCTCCGTAATGGGGCCTCAGTGGCTGCAGCAAGGCTGGGGGAAGGCTGATGAATGTCAGATGCTGAGACTACAGATGCCCTTGAAGGACGCCCTTGACCAGCTCTGGGCCTGGAGGCCCCGGCTGCAGACTGCACCAACTCTGCATGAGCAGCAGCAGTCTGGGCTGGCTGTGTTGCAGGCCGTGGCAAGTGCAATGGGGAAGTGCCAGTGATGGGAGCAGAAATGCTGTCATCCTGAGAGAGGACAGCACCTCCCTGCTCGACCGACACACTGGCACTCCCACGGGGCAGCACCTCAGCATCCGGAGCAATCTGCTCGAGCACAGATTGCTGGTCTGCTGTGGCGCCCCGGGGCATTGTGGCCGAACCAGCGATGATGGCAGCAGTCAGTGCTTGCGTTACCTCAATCTGAGACTGCATGAGAGCAGTCTGAGATTGGATCGCTGCAGCCAGTGACTGAATTGTAGCAAAAGTGAGAAGTCGCACAACACCAGGTTATAGTCCAACAGTTTTATTTGAAATCACAAGCTTTCGGAGCGCTGCTCCTTCGTCAGGTGCAATCACAGGCATTGTTCTCTGTCTATATATGCTTTGTCGATTTGTATTCCTTCACTTCACCTGACGAAGGAGCAGCGCTCCAAAAGCTTGTGATTTCAAATAAAACTGTTGGACTATAACCTGGTGTTGTGCGACTTCTCACTTTTGTCCACCCCAGTCCAACACCGGCATCTCCGCATCATGAATTGTAGCACTAAGCCGTTGCGTTGCATCGGCCTGTGCTGCAGCGGAGTGCTCCACACTTCTTGCCAGTCCATCAATGCTTTCGGGCACCCTTCCCACTGCACCCATGAGCTGAGTGTGCATGTTCACCGCCTGGGTGTTCATTTCCGCGATGAGCCGCTCCTCCTCTGCGTCCAGTGCAGCAGGACTCGCTGGCCTACTCTCCCTCCGGGGAGAAGGCCCCGAGCTTCCCTACCCCCATGGCGTTGCTACAGCCCGCTGGGTCCCGGAGCTTCACCCTCATCAGACCCTTCCCCCCGGCTCCCCTCCAGGGAAGACGTGGTCCCAGTGTGGGCATAGGCTCCCTCGGGAGACGCTGGTGCTGAGGCTTCGGCTTCCTCTTCTTCCTCGCCTGTGGCGTCGCTCCCACTGGTTGGTTGAGGGCCAGGCTGCTCAGCTGGTGGTTCACCATCTGAAAGCAGGGAGGTACAAGAGTGGCTTTAGCGTCAGGACAGGGGGCAGTAATGGAGCAAGGACTGGAGAGATTTAGTAAGTTGAATTGAAAGTGTAAAAGGCTGGTGTTGTGAGGGACAAGTGGAATGAGAGAGGAGAGAAAGCTGATGAACTTACCATTGCTGTCCCCAAGGGGGTCGACCTCTCCAGCGGCCACGGGACCGATCATCTGGCTTGCGACCATCCTGTGGACGCGCGCCTCCAAATCGCTGAGGGTCTGCAGCTGAGCCGGCCCTCCACCCGTCCGTTGCTGCTGCCGCCTATTATGAGATAGCTTGGCCTGCAAGAAAAAGGACAGCGTCTGAATAAATGTTCAGCCATGTACTTGCCTGATGTGCCTCCCATAGTTGAATAGCCCTTAATATATGCAGCCATGTGCTTGCCTGATGTGCCTCCCATAGTTGAATAGCCCTTAATGTATGCAAGGTGTGGAATGTGCGTGTGTGTTTTATGAGATGGCCATAGGTCTTGGATGAGTGTTGGGCATTTGGGGTTTTTACACCCTCTGGCCACAGAGTGAGGTTGAGATGGAGAGGTATTGAAAAGCAGCCACTCACCCTGACCACCCGAGTGAGGTCGTTGAACTTCTTCCGACATTGTGTGGGGGTCCTGGGCACCATGCTCCTGGAAGAGACGTGCTGAGCCACCTCCCTCCACTCTTCTATAGTCGCGGGACAATGGCCTCCTGCCACTCTCAGGGTAGACTATTGATCTTCGGCGCTCCACTGCCCCAACCAGAGCCACCAAGGCCCGGTCGCTAAAGTGCTGAGCTCGTTCCCCGAGTCTCTCCATTGTTCTTTGCAGCAGATTTGAAGTTGAGGTCTGTCCAGGCCGTGATTCAAGGCTGCAATGAGCAGGGTGTGGCTGGAGAGCAAGATCGACCCTCCCCTTTAAGAACTGGCCGGCGCCAATGTGTCTGTGTTCCATTGCTAACTGACATCACCTGAGCTTCGCCAGCGCTCTGAGGTAGCGCCTCGCTCCTCAGTGTTAGCGCCTTAAGAGAGGTGTGTAGCGCCTGATTTAGCGCTCCAATCACCTCCAGGGGCGATAGAAGCCAAGTTTGCAGTCGGAGGTGATAATTTGCGTCAGGCCAATAATTGCGCCCCAAACGCGGCGATACCGAATTTTTCCCCCATGGTCTCTGGCCCATATAGTGGCACACAACTTGTTTTGGCACCTTTTTCCTTTTGATGGCCAGCTGTTATAATAGAAAGATAAAAATGCACCTTTAAAATGAATAGAAAGTGTTAATGGCAGAAAAAAATGCTTGTCATTTCCTGATTCCATTTTCATGCTCATAGAACAAAGCAACACTGGGTGTTAGTCTACCCCTCATGGAATGGCTAATCATGATAATAGTTTACTGTCTGCAACCAGACAGGTGGCAATTGATAATTATCTGCTGTTTTGTTTATTAGTAATAATTATTGATATAATCTCGGTAGACTTGACACTGTTTATTAGGTGATACAACTAACTTGATGCTAAATGTCATATGCTTCTGCTTAAACAATCAAGCCACTTTGTCTGATTGAGAAACTGCCCACAAGTAATTTACATACCAGTCCAAATTGTGGATTTATCCACCTTTCCTCAATACAGACAAAAAAACTCAGCATGCAGTAACAGAAGACATTTTTTCAATTGTTACAGTACTGGTGAGCTATAAATTCTTAATTTAAAAAGAGAGAGATTATGAATTGAAATAGGACAGTTTTCCAATCCACACAATTTTGAACATTTCTCTCACCTCCAACTTTCACGTATTGCTATAGAAATTATGAAACAAATTAATAAGCTCTAAGAAGATAACTAAATTCAATTTTAATTGTGTGTTTATACTCTTGGCCTCAGATTCCATTAAGAAAAACTTTGCTCAACACCAAAATTTTTAATATAGTGACACGGTACAGATTTGGCATCTGACTCCAAAAAGGATAAACTTCAAACTTAGTAGCAACATTTTTAAAACAGTGGCGTGGCACACACTGGTCCTGGGACGTCATAAAGGAGGCACTTCTGTTCAACACCAACATTTTTATAACAATCTCCTGACACTGTGTGATTTTGTTGTCATCTCTATTCCAAGTTACAAGGACATTGGGTTAGAATTTGCTGTCAAAATAACGGTAAGGCTCATGACATTTGCCATTATTTATGGGTAAACGGTACAGCAACTTCAGGCGCGGTTAAATGTGAATATCCAAAAATTACTGCCCGAAGTGCGTCACTCCGCCGTTAGCTTCGCGAAAATGGCATCTCACCCTTAGCTGCCCTTTCTTTTAGGAACTGTATTTGCCCATTAAACTCACCATAGAACGTTAAGTGTTGTCATTACAAGCACAGATACCCTTTTAACGACATGATATGCGTTATATGTGTGGAGTCTCATTCCTACAGGTTTTGAATTTTTTGGGGAGATTTTAAAAATGCCAATTTTTTTTTAATTCTTACTTTTCCTTTCTGTCTATTTTTTCTCTCTCATAATCCAATCTTTCTTTTCCTATCTTTATTTCTCTTTCTATACCTGATTTGACATTGAATTCACTCCCTTTAATTCACCCTCCTTCTCAGTCCTTCTTGTGTTTATTTCCCAAACCATAAATCTCATTTGTTCAGAAGATATTCTGTTAGTTACCATGTTTTCTCAGGTCCCATATGCCGTTTCCCTCGCTGTGCCATTATCATCTCGCACTTTTAGCAACTTTGTGGCCAAATATATTTTGAGCTGAAGGGTGCAGGGCCAAGTCAACTAATGGCAGACGTTGTTAGATACTTTGCTATCGCAAATTCTGGCCCATTAGGGGGAAAAAACGGGTGGGTTGGGGTTTGGTGGGAGGTTAAAGAGTAAAAAAACTGAATCCCGACCCCAACCTGCCCACTTCCAGTTTTAACGGAGGCGGGGCGGGCAGCCAACCCGCAAGCTGGTGTGCCTCATGGTGATCCACCAATTCAAACTTAACTCTGGGTGATCAGGTTTCCCGGGCCTCGGGGAACCCGCCAGCTAAAGGGAGGCGAGGACTGCTGCATCCAGGAGGTAAGTGCCTTTCCACTTACCTGCTGGATCCATCGCCCCTGCCTGACTCCACCCCTCCTCCCCTCCCCCCGCCAACCGCGATCGGACACCCCCCCAACCCTTCCGATCTCCCCTGGCCTCCTCCCCCGCGGCCTCCAACCTCCCCCCCCCCCCCCCCACACCGAGGCCTCCGATCTTCCCATGCCCCCGAGGCCTCTGATCTCCCCTCACGAGGCCTCCAATGTCCCCACATGAGGCCTCCAATTTCCCCCCCCCACCACCCCCCCAACCGCAGCAGCCTCCGATCCCCCCTTCAGCCTCCGATCATTTTCCCAGCCTTCCGACCTCCCCCCTGCGATCGCCTTCCCAACCTCCCCTCTCCGGCCCTCGATCGTCTTCCCGGCCTCCCCCTTCCAGCCCTGATCCCCCCCACCCCACGATGCTCCAGCCCCCGACCACCCCCCACCCCCACACCCGATCCTCCGGTTCCGATCCTCCTCCAACCCCGATGCTCCGGCCCCCGACCACACCCCTGATCATCCTCCGGCCCCCAACCATCCCCCAGTCCCTCCCTCCCTCCTTTCTGCGGCCTAGTGCCGCAGGCCTACGTGGCCGATAGCCAGCCAGCCAGCCTCTCCATCTGGCTGGCTGCGGGTGGGAAACAGAGCTTTGAAATGCTAATCAGGCCCTGCCGTTAAATTCGACAGGACCTGCAGGAAACCCGTTCGCCCCCCGCCCCCATTCCGCCTCCAGATTAAAATACCGGCCATTATATTTAAAACTTGTCAGGCTGAAATTACACCCTCCCCCAGTGGAGGCACTGCAGCACCATCACTGGCAGAAGGCTGTAATTATAGAGTGCAAATTTACAGAGAGGTTTCCATTATCAGTGCAGACAAAATATTTACAATGAAAGTACAAAATAAAATGTCTTTGCACCCTGGTCGAATTGTCACCTGCCCTCTAACTACATTTCACCTAAAGAGTACATTTGGTCTTAACTCCCCATGTGCAACACCACAAGCAATCGACCACTAATATATTTAAAAAACTTGGGATAGAATTTCTGTAACAGTTCTACCTATCTTCCGTCGTAACTTTGGCAGAAACCCCAGATGTAAATGGCTGTTTACTCTGTTTCTCTGGAGTTTCAGCCAAAGTTAAAGCGGGAGATCAGGAGAACGCCTGCAGAAATTCCATCCGCCATGTCTGTGCGTACTCCATGTTAAATTTTTTGATTATAAACTCCTAGGTCTACTCTTATAATGGAAACAACGTATGTAAACTTGTCATGCTGTATTTACATCGACCCAGCAGTGGTGACACTATAGTTCTCCCAGCTTCTCAGCCTGTATTGCAGAGAAACTAATTTGCATTCCCATTGGTGTAAAAACTGTAAAATGGATGTAAGCAGCTGAACTACCTGGAAACTTTTGTGCAACCTTTAAAAAGGCAGTTCGGCCTGCACTCTTCTGTAGCAGACTGGGGGACAAACAGATAAGAGGAACAGTGCTTGGCTCTTCACTTCACTCTCTATTAACTTCAATGCATGTCATGGCAATGTTTTTATTGTACTTGTACAGTATTATAGCTACGCAGACACCATCTGGACCCAGGGCCTGACACCAAGGCAGAGAAGACGAACACAGATCTTCACTGATGCAGATCACAACCTCTGCACGGCAGGCAAGGTAACTGACTGGGCACTCTCTCCTTTTCTTCCTTGCCCACCTTGGGCACCAGCACACTCTTCGCCCTCTTAAAGCAGCACTTGCATAACTAAACCCTTTACATTGCACTCTGGTTAAGCATCTTCCACTTTGGCTACCCAGCTCCTCTCACAACAATGCACAACCCTAAAACCCCTTCCTCCACTTTAACAGCCTCATACCCCACATCTCTTATTTACCTCTGCCATGCCATTTAGCACACTCCACAACTACTAGCCTTACCTTTATTTACTCTATCTTCTTGCAGGACAAATTGGCACATATTGCCTGCCAAGGCAGGTCACCGGAGGGAGCATCCCACCTTTAAGCCCCTCAACCCCTTTGAGAAAGACATGCAGCTCCTGTGCACTCATTTGGCTCTTGCTATGGGAGATGACGCAGTTGTCGGCACCTTGCTTGAGCCAGGTTAGTAACTGAGCATCAACACTGTCGGCCTGGCATTCTTATGAAGCACCACACAGACTGAACCTCCCACCCACTTTCTCTGTCTCTTTAATCATGAGTGCGTAATTGCTCACTCATTCTTACCTTCTATCATCCTTTCCTGCAGTTCCACCACATCAATGGGAGGCACAGTCGGAGGAATATGATGACAAGGAGGAGGAGAAGCTGAAGAGCTTTTTTCTCCCTCATCATATACAGTCATGATGATGAGAAAGAGGAGGATGAGGAACTAGCCCATCCACTACCGGCAGTTGCTTCATCCTGGAATGGAAAAACCGCGCATGCGCAGAAATTTGAATGGGCTGTGCAGCCCGTTAAAGGGGCCGCGCACCCAAAAAAAATTAAAAGGGAATATTGGTGGCCGTGCCTTCAGCTGCCAAGGCCCTAAGCACTGGAATTCCCTGCCTGAACCTCTCTGCCTCTCTTTCCTCCTTTAAGACGCTCCTTAAAACCTACCTCTTTGACCAAGCTTTTAGTCATTTGCCCGAATATCTCATGGTGGCTTGGTGTCAAATTTTGTTTTATAACGCTCCTGTGAAGCATCTTGGGAAGTTTTACTACTTTAAAGACGCTACATAAATACAAGTTGTTGTTGTACGCTAGCAACTCATTTAATTATCTTCAACACCTCAATGAGATCACTCTTTAATCTTTTATACTCAAGGGAATACAATGCAACCTGTCCTCATAATTTAACCCTTTTAGCCCCGGTATCATTCTGGTGAATCGGTGCTGCAACCCCTCCGAGGCCAATATATTACTCCTGAGGTGCAGTGCCCAGAATTGAGGCTCAGTAGTGAATATCAAAAATTGGGTGGATTTGTTAATATTTTCCCATAGCCTTTTAATCACACTGAATTTTTAAAAGGTTGCTATTATCTCCCTTCTATTGACAGTATGCCCTAATTCACCGGATGGTTCAATCGGTAAATGGCCTGCACATTGTAGTACTGAACCATACAGGTTAGAAAGGACCCAGGCGTCCTGTGAGGTCCCTGGTTGGTGCTGAGGTAACTGGCTTCAGGCAGGGCAGCAATGAGGGGGACGCTTAAATGGTTTCAGTCCCCCTATGTTTGGGAAGGGAAGAAAAATCAGCTGGGATTCCTGTGCCTGATTGCTATCGTGTGCTCCATGCTGGACAGCGTGGGTTTGTGTGTGTGCGTATGTATGTAAGTGGATGTCAAATAAGGGTAGGATCAGGTTCAACTGTGATCCTGTAATGCCTATTGATACGACCCGGCCAGACTCGCACGCTATAGCACAAAGTGGGCAATGGCGAACTGGCAGCCCGTTTTACACCCCGCCTAATTTTCCTTTCCATTGACTTCAACTGGAGAGAGAATTGGGCGGAGTCTAAAGCAGGCTGCCAATTTGCTATCGCCCATTATCTAAATATTGGTTTTGAAAATTCAACAGGAAGCACACAAAAAAGAAAACAGGAACACAACATCTCACTTTTTATGTGTCAACATTTCCCCTTTTTTGGTGCCCACTAACTCCAAGTTTTAATACTGCTGATTGCTTCACTTGGTCCACAAAATATGATGATAAATTTAATCCCTTCCATTTATAGAACCACCTCTTCCCAGTTTTAAACAATGGAGATATTTCTTTGGCTGCACAATAAATGGACAAGTTACCGAATTGGATCCAATGCACCAAACTTTTCTTGCTTTCTCGATCAAAGCTTCTTCCGAATCTCTTTTATATTGGGCAAAAATTATACTTTTCTAACTCCAATATAAAATTAGTTCTGGTGAGCAATTAGAATTCCTTTGAAGGCCCATGCTTATTCCAAACCAGAGCGGCCTGTTTGCAGAAAGTTTGCAACTTTTAACTGTTAGAAAATGTTCTCCCTGCCTATGATATAGTGACTCACTGCGCTGAAGCACAATGTGCTGTGTGTGGGGACATCGTAGGTAAGTTCAATTCTGTCCTCGTACAACAAGCACACGTTCAGGAGATTTCAGAAGAAACTTCTTTACCTAAAGAGTGGTGAGAATGTGGAACTCGCTACCACAGGGAGGGGTTGAAGCGAATAGTATAGATGCATTTAAGGGGCGGCTAGACAAGCATATGAGGGAGAAGGGAATAGAGGGTTATGCTGATAAGAGTTAGATGAGGAAAGACAGGAGGAGGCTTGAGTGAAGCATAAACGCTGGCATGGACTGGTTGGGCCAAATAGCCTGTTTCTTCACTGTGTGCCTTATATCCTATGTAATCCTGGCCTGTCTTCCTCTAGCCCCAAACCCCTCCAACTTATCACCTGTGGCACCTGCTTCTCCTCTCCCAGGCTTCAGCTCAGACACTTTTGCCCAGAGGAATCAGATAGTGGCGGTGAGGGTGTGGCACTGAGCGATTCACTGAGCATGAGGGAACCAGAGGAGTGGGGAGTGGGTGAGGATATGCCCGAGGAGATGGCTGCCAATGGCATTGGAGCTGTGGGACTCAGAACTCATGGGTACTCAGCTAAAAAGGATGTTTGAGGAACAACATGCCTACATGCAGGCTCTGAGGTCAATCTCTGAGGATGTGTGGCAACTGACAAGTGTGACTCTCAAATCTACAGTTGTCCTTTGTGGCAACATCATAAGCACCAATGCTGTGATTGGCAGCTTCAGTGGAATCTGCTCCACAGAAGCAAGGATGCAGCTCTGGAAGGAATAGGAGACAGAATGCAGTCCTATGAGGAGGTGTCCCGACCTGCCCACCCAGCTCCGCACCGGGTGACCAAAGATCAGGAGCGTGGGACTGAAGTGCAGCCAAAAATCGAGGAGCAGCCCCTTCAAATAATGGAAGAGGGGCTGCAACCTCTCACATTCAATATAAACTTGGAGCACGGACTCCTCCAGGCCGCAGAAAAGGCAGGCGGCCCGGGAGTCCGTCAACCTACTTAAAACCTTTTTGCACGGGAATGCTCTGTGCAACACCCTCCAGGCCAAGTCCCCAATAGATAAAGGGAGGACTCCCGCGTAGCGAGCCCTCCACTGGGGAACCCCGCCTCCGCCGGACGGCAAGATGGTGCACCAAGGCGTATCGTATTCGTGCAGAATGGAGTGTAGGCTTCAGACCGTGGCAAATCCTGTGTCCCAGGGCTTACAGGATCTGATAACTGCCATTAGACCAGCCATCCCACTGATCAATGGGACCACTGATCCAGGACTCAGTGAATGGCAATGGCTGAAGTCCATCTACCTGATAACTGCCATCTTTCAGGAAAAGAAGATATGCCTAACATTGAACCTAGTTCTGTCCTTACATAACTTGTAAGCGTAACCCCTAGTCCTCTCTAACCTATTCAGTTGAAATAATTGGTCTATATGTTTTACAAACCTCGATCAAATCACCCATAAGTCTATGCTTCTCTAAAGTATAAAGAATGAAGCTCAACAGAAGCTTGAGGAACAGCACCTCATCTTTTGATTAAGCACTTTACAGCCTTCTGGTCTAAACGTTGATTTCAACAACTTTAGATCATAACCACCATTTTCTCGGACAGCAGGTGCTGGTAATGGTTCTGTTGTTACCATTTACATCTCCTCTAGACCCATCTTTTGTTTCTTTACTTGTCCCATTTCCACCCCCTTTTGCCTTGCACCATCATCCCTTTTGTTATTTAATCACTTCCACCCTCCACCCTATCACAGATCTTCCCTTTTTGTTTTCTTCCACCCCCCATCCCTTTTCCCTGGCTCTGTACTTGTTTATAAACTGTTAAATCTCTAACTTCTTCCAATTCTGATGAAAGGTCATCGATCTGACACGTCCCTCCACATATGCTGCCTGACCTGCTGAGTGTTGCCAACACTTTCTGTTTTTATTTCAATATGCAATGGTTGGGCTCGTCATTTCAGAGAATAGGCACAGAATCAGCACTGTTTCATTTATGTATCAGTTTTACTGTTAAACTTGCAGCAGGCAGTATAATTGTAGCCAGTACAGAGTTGTCTTCTCAGGTACCTCATTTCCCATTTCTGATGCTGAAAAAACCTATTTTAGCTTTTTTTTCTACTACCAGAAATGTTACCGCTGGTCAGAAAGTCTCTGAAGAGAGATGCATCTCTTGCAAATGTGACCAGGCCATTCCCTCAAGCTTCCAGCTTCACCTGCCGCTGTATTAAAAGCCACAAAAGCAGGGTGCTAAGAAACCTCTTTTTGACTTTTGGCAATAGCATAAAACGGGCAATATCGGGTTAGCCGCCCATTATATCTCTCTCCCGATTTTCATTTCCATTGACTTCAATTACAACGGTCGGCTGATCCAATATCCCCCGTTTTACACTATTGCCCAAAGTAAAAATTACCCCACTCATGTTTCTGTGTCCAGCCTTTGATGGAAATGTGGTGAAGTTAGTGACCCAGAACAGCAGGTCGCCTATCTTGATTAATAAAAATGGAGAAACTACTGATATATCCCGTGCAAATAGCCAGAAGGGTAAGGCACAGTAACATGGGTCAATGCGCACACAAATGGGCAGTGGATAGATTGTATCAAGTGGTTGTCTGCTGGAAACTTGAAACTCTAATTTGTAAGTTTAGTTTCTGACAGGGTAATTACATAGAATTTTACAGCACAGAAACAGGCCATTTGGCCCAACAGATCCATGCCAGTATTTATGCTTCACATGAGCCTCCTCCCACCTTACTTCATTCTCACCGTAACAATATATCCTTCTATTCCTTTCTCCCTCGTGTACTTATCTAGCTTCACCTTAATGTAATGTAGAGTTTCAATAAATTTCTGCAATCTTCATGTATGCCAATCGTCATCATTTCCTGCTAACAGCTTTCCCCAGCCCGGTCAGTGGGCCAACGTTTGCTGACTAAAAGCTGCATTTTCACAGCCTCGGGCACCTTGGTTAAACCCACCAGTAAATCTGCATATTGAAATCCAGCGGTTGAACTGCCAGAACTGTAAGTAACTTGAGCTGCAGTTCCTAAACACTAGGAAGCAGAAGACCAATGTAATGGCCACTGTGTAAAACATCTCACAAAAAGCTCTTTAGAAATGGAGCATTTTTTCAGTAGCTTTACATTGTGGACTTTACTCGCCTCTACTGTGTTTAGGAACTGAAACTCAAGTAACTTACAAGTCTTGCTGCCTTGCAACTTGCCTGCTCTTGCATCTCAATGGGTCCTCCTGACTTGGTTGCATTCCTTCAGTCTTCTTCTGTCACCTCAAATCTCCTGCCCTAGTGAGACCCTGGTCTGTCTGTGCTCTGCTCCACTGCCATTTCCAACTTCGGGCTCCTGATTTACTGCTTTACTGGGTTTCAGTTACCACCAATTCTACAATTCGCTGGCTGTGAACTCTTTGGTAGGTCAGCTACCCCAGCCACTGACAGTCTTCGCTGTGGCCTTTCTGTACTCTGCTCTACTTCTACTGACCTGGAACTCCTGCTAGCTGCCGAATCTACTATGGGGACAGCTGCTCAAGTCTAGGATGCTCTCTGCCTCCACACCATAAGGGAACGGTAGCATAGTGGTAATTTTACTGGACTAGTAATCCAGAGGACTGGACTAATAATCCGGTGACAAGAGTTCAAATCCCACCACGGCAGCTGGGGAATTTAAATTCAGTTAATTAAATAAATCTGGAATAAAAAGCTAGTACGTATCAGTAATGACCATGAAACTATCGGATTGTTGTAAAAACTCTTCTGGTTCACTAATGTCATTTAGGGAAGGAAATCTGCCGTCCTTACCCGGTCTGGCCTATATGTAACTCCAGACCCACAGCAATGTGGTTGACTCTTAACTGCCCTCTGAAATGGCCTAGCAAGCCACTCAAGGGCAATTAGGGATGGCCAATAAATGCTAGCCTTGCCAGCGATGCCCACATCCTGTGAACGAATAAAAAAACTCCATTAACAATCAACAGCTGCATAGAGGAAAACACAGAAACCAAAATTGTGAGAAAATACTCAGACAAACAGATGGCTGTCTCTCATCTCCAGTCTTCTCATCGGTTCCAGGGCTTCTGGGCTGCAATCCACTGGCTTTCCTCTACTGCTTTTCACTCCTCGGCAAAAGATCATTGTCTTGCTCATTTCTGGGCTTATCTCCACTTCTAGTCTTCACTCACAGCTATGTTGACCCATATGTTCCATTGCTTTCCTGGGCTTACCTCCTCTCGCTCACTGTTATCCTGGGCTGAGCTTCACTACTCCGCTGGCTGGGCCATGTCTTGGATATCAACATGCCCCCACCTCCCCACCTGTTTTCCTCCTGCTGGCTCCTGTGTCAACTCTGCTCCTCCATTTGTCTCCTGGTTTAACTGGGCTGTGTTCCACTCTTGTGCTAAATATTCCTAAATGTCATTGCTCCTCCACTGTAATCCTGGATCACCCTCTGCTCCTCCGGTAGACTCCTTGACGGTTCCCTTGGATCAATAGCCGCCGAGATCAGCCTCCACTGGCTCCTGGCCAATTCTTCACTCTTTCGATAGCTACTGGATACAACTAACCCTCTGACAGATCCTAGATCCACCTCTGCTCCTCTTCTGGCTCCTGAATGTGGCTTCATTGTGCTGCTCACTGCAAGACTCGTCATCATTGTTGTCCATTCCAATTTGTATTTTCACTTGTCCCCGAATTGAACTCACTCCACTGCTACTGCCTGAGATTGCTCCCACCCCCCACACACAGAGCTAGAAAGAAAAGCCAAGAAGGAGAGAAAAGAAAGAAAAGCAAGACAGAAATGGAAGCAACACAGAAGCAGGCCAAAGAAACAGAAGAGGGTAAGACATACAGGAGAGGAAGAGCATAAAGAGAGAACGAGCAAAAGGAACAAACAAATCAGAAAAAAAGTGAACCAAAAAAGGTTGGTGAACAAAGGAGAGACAGAAAGTAAGTGAGAGACACAAAGACAGAAGGGAAAGAAAAGCGACATACACACAAATGAGATGGGGAGAGACACACACATAGAAGGGCAGGAAGAGAGAGACACACAAAAGGTGAGAAAATGCAAGATAGAGGAGCAGATGCAGAAGGGAAGGAAACAAACATACAGAAAGAAGAGGTGTAAGAGAAATAGAAGATGATCTTCACCGCGCGTCAATTACAAGAGAAATGCAGGGAACAGCACCAACCGCTGTACATGGCCTTCTTTGATCTCACAAAGGCCTTCGACACTGTTAACCGTGAGGGATTATGGAGTGTCCTCCTCAAATTCGGCTGCCCTCAAAAGTTTGTCACCATCCTCCGCCTGCTTCACGACGACATGCAAGCCGTGATCCTGACCAACGGTTCCACCACAGACCCAATTCACGTACAGACCGGGGTCAAGCAAGGCTGTGTCATCGCACCAACGCTCTTCTCGACCTTCCTTGCTGCAATGCTCCATCTCACCCTCAGTAAGCTCCCCGCTAGAGTGGAGCTAATTTCCGGAACAAACGGGAAACTGTTCCACCTCCGTCGCCTCCAGTCCAGATCCAAGGTCGTCCCATCCTCTGTCGTCGAATTACAGTATGCAGACGACGCTTGCGTCTGTGCTCACTCGGAGGTCGAACACCAAACCATCGTCAACACCTTCACCGAAGCGTACGAGAGCATGGGCCTTACACTAAACATCCGTAAGACAAAGGTCCTCTACCAACCTGCCCCCGCCACACAGTACTGCCCCCCGATTATCAAAATCCACGACAAGGCCTTGGACAACGTGGACCACTTTCCATACCTCGGGAGCCTACTGTCAACAAGGGCAGACGTCGACGACGAAGTCCAACACCGCCTTCAGTGTGCCAGTGCAGCCTTCAGTCGCCTGAGGAAGAGAGTGTTTGAAGACCAGGACCTCAAACCCAGCACTAAGCTCATGGTCTACAGAGCAGCAGTAATACCCGCCCTGCTGTATGCCTCAGAGACATGGACCATGTACAGCAGGCACCTCAAAACACTGGAGAGGTACCACCAACGCTGCCTCCGCAAGATCCTGCAAATCCATTGGCAGGATAGGCGCACCAACGTCAGTGTTCTCGCTCAGGCCAACATCCCCAGCATCAAAGCTTTGACCACTCTCGATCAGCTCCGATGGACAGGTCACATCGTCCGCATGCCCGATACGAGACTCCCAAAACAAGCACTCTACTCGGAGCTCCAACACGGCAAGAGAGCCCCAGGTGGGCAGAGGAAACGCTTCAAGGACACCCTCAAATCCTCCTTGAAAAAGTGCAACATCCCTAGGAATCCCTGGCCCAAGACCGCACAAAGTGGAGGAGAAGCATCCGGGAAGGCGCCAAACACCTCGAGTCTCTTCGCCGGGAGCAAGCAGAAGCCAAGCGCAAGCAGTGCACATCAACCCAAGCACCCCACCCACCCGCCCCTTCAACCACCGTCTGCCCCACCTGTGACAGACCCTGTAGGTCCTGCATTGGACTCATCAGTCACCTGAGAACTCATTTTTTTTTAATGTGGAAGCAAGTCATCCTCGGTTCCGAGGGACTGCCTAAGAAGGAAAAAGGAAGAGAAATAGAAGGGAAGGAAACATAGACAGAATGGAAGGAACATAGGTTTTCCAGTATCAATATCCTTAATTAGAGGGCATTAGAATTTTTTTCATGGAGCTGGTTATTAAAAAAACAGAAAAGATTTTGGAAACTACTAAAATCAGATTGTTTTAGATTTATTGTCAAGGTTGACAACGTGAGAGTTGCCATGAGCAAACATGGGCTTTACTAAAATTTTTTAATTCAAATATAATTTAGCTCCAGAGCTTCAAGATTTGATTCCAGCAAAATTAGGCATGCCCGCCCCTGTGAACGCTTCAAATTTTTAATGCACATATCCGCATAGTTTCCCACATGTCCAACTGCTGAAAAATTACGCATGTGCTGATATGGGGGAACACGAGTTTCCAGCATTGACTCATTTGCTGACAGAAAGGTAAGGGGATTAACATTCACCCAACCTTTCTTTTGAATTAGTGAGCCCTGTACTGCAAGACTAAAGTTATTATTTCCAATATTACAGTGTTTGTGTTATTACCATGAGCTACTGATAGTGAAATAAATCTTTCCTATATTGTTATTAGCAGCATTCTACTGTGTTATACTTACTCTATATCACCTACTGCTGATACAAAAGTTGAGTCAATTGTAACTTGTAACAACTGCTTTATCCTGTAACCCTCCAAGTACAAATTATCTTTGGCTACAAAGAAAGAACGACTTGCATTTATATAGTGCCTTTCACGACCACCGGACATCTCAAAGTGCTTTACAGCCAATGAAGTACTTTTGAAGTGGAGTCACTGTTGTAATGTGGGAAACGCGGCAGCCAATTTGCACACAGCAGCTCCTACAAACAGCAATGTGAAAATGACCAGATAATCTGTTTTTGTTATGTTGGTTGAGGGAGAAATATTGGCCAGGACACCGGGGATAACTCCCCTACTCTTCTTCGAAATAGTGCCATGGGATCTTTTACGTCCACATGAGAAAGCAGACGGGGCCTCGGTTTAACGTCTCATCCGAAAGACGGCACCTCCGACAGTGCAGCACTCCCTCAGCACTGCACTGGAGTGTCAGCCTAGCTTTATGTGCTCAAGTCCCTGGCTAAATGTACACTCCTAAATGCTGGAAAAAGCACCAAAAGAGCATCAAAAATTAATATTTCCTAGATGGGGTATGTCCCAGGCCCCTAGTAAATAAACATTGCGTCTTCAGTGCGCTCATCTCCTTTCATAAATTTCTAGATCCATCACTGCATAAATGCATTTTTATGTTCTTCCATTTTTAAATACAAATGATAGAAATATTGGGTACACCTGCAACTTCAGTTAAAAGGAAGACTTGCATTTATATAGCGCATTTCACGACCACCGGACGTCCCAAAGCACTTTACAGCCAATGAAGTAATTTTGAAGTGTAGTCACTGTTGTAATAAGAACATAAGAAATAGGAGCAGGAGTAGGCCAATCGGCCCTTCGAGCCTGCTCCGCCATTCAATAAGATCATGGCTGATCTGATCCTCACCTCAAATCTAAAGAACACAAGAAGTAGGAGCAGGACCCGGCCACTCAGCCCCTGGGCCCGCTACGCCACCCACAGGGCCTCGACCGATCCGAACTCAGCCTCATGTCCAATTTCCTGCCCGCTCCCCGTAACCCCTAATTCCCTTTACTTCTAGGAAACTGTCTATTTCTGTAATGTAGGAAACGTGGCAGCCAATTTGCGCTCAGCAAGCTCCCACAAACAGCAATGTGATAATAACCAGATAATCTGTTTGAGGGATAAATATTGGCCAGGACACCAGGGATAACTCCCCTGCTCTTCTTCGAAATAGTGCCATGGGATCTTTTATGCCCACCTGAGGGAGAGCAGATGGGGCCTCGGTTTAACGTCTCATCTAAAAGACAGCACCTCCGACAGTGCAACACTCCCTCAGTACTGCACTGGAGTGTCAGCTGAGATTTGTTGAATGCAAGTCTCTGGAGTGGGACTTGAACTCACAAACTTCTGACTCAGAGGCGAGAGTGCTACCAACTGAGCCACTGGCTGATACTTTCGTCAAGCTCATGCCCCACTGCACTTTCAGCATATCCAATTGCTTTAATGTCGGAGGCAAGGCATTTATCAGGGATGGGCATCCTGCTGTAAATTCATATTTTTCTGCAAATTTGCAAATTAAAAATGTGAATTTGCAATATGAAGATTGAGTGTCCTTCAAAAAGAAATCTACTGAACTTGAATTATGCTGATGGAGGAAGGTGGATGGTGGCACTGTCTGAGTCACTGAGAGTGAAGGCAGGCATCAAGCCCTGTAGGCAGTCAGAGAACAGCCAAGAGACTGATCTCTCGTGCCAAAGGACTGAGTTATGAGGAAAGATTGAAAAAAAACTTCATTTTAGAAGGAAATTATAAAGTAAAGAAAGATAATAAGCAATGTAGAAAAGATATTCAGAACACTGCGTCACAATAGTAGGTCAAGAGGACATATGTTCTGACTAGTAAAAAGCAACTTTAAGATGAATGTCAAGAAATTCCTCTTCACAGAAATAGTGACCAACACATGCAATGGACTTTTGTCTGGAAAAAACCCTTGAATCATTTAACAAATGGTTTTCGTGATGGGCTTTTTTGGATTGATGAATGGATGATCTTCCTAACGTTTATATATCTTGTGATCATATGACATGCCAACCTGTAATCTTCTGATTTTTGTAATTCTCACAAAATTTAGTTTTGTTTGATGGTCATCTTATGTACCTGGTGTGGGCCTTGTTTCATCCCCAGGTCACCATTAAAAAATAAGGTTAAAAAATGCTAAAATAACCAGTAAACATCATTATTTTTGGTAAATGGTAATTTTAACTTTTGGCAATAGTGTAAATGGGGCAATATCGGATCGGCTGCCCGTATCTAGCTCTCTCGATTTTCATTTTCACAAGAAGTTAAAATTACCCCCATTGTTTGCAAAAGCTCCTGTTGAGGTTGTTTGTATCAGCAATTGATCGACTGAACACATGTTCCTTTTTTTGCCATGGGTACAAATTCAGTCTACTGCAAATACTTTTGTGGGTTCAGTGGCATTAGTCACTTTGGTAAATGGTTTCCATAACCTTTATATGCTGGAGTAGACTCGCATTTCCCAATAACTACTTATACAATTGTGTAACCAAGAGGTGTAACAATAGTACCTTCTTGTGATCTGAACTCTATATTCATGTTGTTTGCATGTGTCCCCATCTGCATCTCCAAACATTTCAATGAAAACACTTGGTAAGACAAGGCCAGTTTTGTATCAGCAAGTTGCTTTATTTTTCACTGCAAGTGAACCTACAGAGCAACAGTTATGATCAGACTCCCTTAATTCAATTAAGTCCATATTTCAATCCATAAGGATTCTGTTTCTCTTAAGTCTTTCTACTGCCATTATGTTGTTTCTGATTAACACCTAGTAGCTACCTTCTTCCTTCCCTACTATTTCAAATAGATTATAGCCTGCAGTATTTAACTGCAAAATCTGGCCATCACCAGAAAACTCAGTGCCCAGGACCAAGTACCTCCCAACAAAACAATTTACATTTATATAGTGCTTTTAACATGGAAAACATCCCACAAATGTAGGTAAACACATTGGATGAGAGATGCTATCAGTTCATTTGTATTTTTAATCACCTATGGTTTCAGGACTTAAAAAAATAAAAACTTGCATAAATACCCATGGCTTTAAAATACAAGCTGTAAATGCAACTATTTCCCCCCAAATTCTTTTTCTGGTAAACAGTCGAACAAATCTGGAATCATGATATCAAAGTTTAAATTTTAAACTAAGAAGTGGGAAAATTACTGGCAGATAAATGTAAAAATGAAAAAAACGCATATTGGTGACCGTATTTTCCCCACTAAATCATAATAAGGGCATTGTGTCATTGGGAATATCCTTACCGGATACCACGCCTGTGTGACATCAATAACTTCCTTTGGGGATGTTTTTCAGTAAAGTTAGGGAACTGAAAGAGAAAATGGAAAAGGAAATTCATATTATGTATTGTGTGATTATAAAAAAAAATCAAGACCATTGGGAGTTTATTAAATACAATCAATACAGTGTTGAAACACATCGAGCAGGAGTACAAAATGTCTCCCAGAAACATGAGAAACAAAAACTGTCCTTGCCATGACTCCACTCCAGCACCGTGCGCAACTTGGGGCCTGTCACATGTAGACATCCGGCCTTACCGGGAATCCACGTGGCCACATGACAAAAGACGTCAGCCTCCACCCGTGCACTGGCCACCAGCAGAATTCCAGCCAATCACAAGTCGAGGAATACAGCGAAACGTGAACTATAACACGAACCGCCAATCAGCTGTCGTACTTCGTGGTTCGTCACAATGCTTGCGCTAACGCCGTCGAGGCAACAAATGAAATGCCGCCGGATTGTGTCCGTCACGATGGCAGCCAATGAGTTCTGGCTGTGATCACTCCCGATTGTGACGTTTATGAATAGTTTAACTTGGTGCGGCCGCCATTTTGTATTAGGAGAGGAAAGAGGACAGAAGTGCTAAGCTGTTGAGGGCAGTTTAGTGTTGTTTTTCACCTGTTTTTGAAGAAGGACTTCTGTACCATGTATAGATTTAGAGCATAAATACGTATTTATATTCAAGGGAATACGTTCTTTTGTTTAAGAGATATCAGAACGGAAGTTTTAAATTTAAAACGCAACGATGGCGGAAGACACGGCCAAGGCGGACGCCTGTAAAGAGTATCAGTCGTCGCTCGAAGACTTGACTTTCAACAGCAAACCTCACATCAACAACCTGACCATCCTGGCCGAAGAGAACCTGAAGTACTCGTCGGAAATCGTCAAGTTAATCGAAGCACAAATAACCAAGGTTTTTAAAATCAGTTTTTGTTTTTATTTTAATTTTTTTGAACAAAAAGGAAATTCGGAGTAGAATTTTTTTTTAAAAAAGAGTCTTTGTTTGCTGGTCGACTCAGTGATGCGGTGAGATTCTCTCTCGCTCCCCCCCCCCCCCTCTACCCTGAAATGTTAATCAAGATGGCGGCGAGGCCCTGAGCCTGGCCGAGCTGACGCACAAAGCCATGATGCGGATTTTTCTTCTCGTCTGTTCACTGTCTCGAACCGACCCGGGTCGCCAGCGTCCGAGCGCAGGGCCGATCCAGCACGTTGGCCGCGTCTCTAATATCGTAACCCTGGTGTTGGCGGGTTTTTTTTGGTTCCTGTAATTTTTTTAAATGCTCATTCCGGAGAATGTTAGCCGAGAGCGGATTTAGATTTTAACCAGGCCCTGCTGGACCAGACCCGCCCCACGGACCGCTGTCCAGTGTGTTTTCTCTACTCCCTGTCTAGTCACGGCACGGAGTCTGGTGTAATCTCACTTTGGGCGATTGGCTTGTTGCAGTTGAGACGTAAGATCCGACGTTGTGCAAGACAAGCCGCGGCTGCACCCAGACCGCAAGAGACGCCATGTTGGGTGTTAAATTATTTCGTAGTTCACTAAACCTCTGTTAAGCTTCGCGTGTTTAAATCGGATATTTCCAGTGTTCGCTTGTGCTTATGTAGATTAAATTTTAACATCCCCGGAGAGACCGATCGAAATTGCTGCCCCATTGAACTATTACGATCCGTTTTAATCATTAGTTAGCGGCTCACGTTTTCTTGCCTTTTAGCTCACTTTGAATATATTCCTAACGTAAATTGAAATAATTGAATAAAAACAATAGTGTAGTTGGGGGTTTGTCTTTGTAACTGGGCCAGAGCGAGTTTAAGTTTCTTTTTAAAATAAAGGATACGTTTAGTTTTTTCTCATTAAATGTTCTAAATGGTGGTAAACTGTTTAAATGATTGGTTCTTTGAAAAAATGCTAATAAAGAAAATGAAATACGTTCTTTTGTCTTATTTCTTTCACAGACTTACAAGGTTTTCATTACAGTGTTTCAGTCGTTGGTATTCTGTTCAAGAGCACATTTATCACAAAACTGAATGCTTACGGTGAAATGAGGGCTTGTATGTTTTTTAGGAAAGAGCGATTGCACAATTCTTTAGATCTAAAAAGTTGCAGTTTGACTATTGAAACTAAAAAGGAGCCCATGCAGATTCAATTTATGAACCCACATTCAACTTTTACATATGGGATGTGCACCACAGTTTTCCATATTTGTCTACGGTTTTTTGTTTCAAACTGCTAACTGACAGGAATTCTCTAAAATCAATTCTATTGGTGTTTTAAAACAGCAGCATAGCACTATAACGGGTTGGATTTAGCTGATGTGTTCAGTCTTTTTGGCCAGAAAGCTTGTGCAATATTGCATCTTGTTCTGGTTGACTTGCAGCATATGGAAACCAAAATATAAGGAAGTGTAATTTTAACATGCCTCTCCTTTGGAACTGCTCAAGTTCTGATGTAATTGGAATGTCGATCATGGTTTTTGCAAAATTTGGCATTTCCATATCAATTTTATTTCCATTTACTTAGATTTCTGTCTTTACAAAACAGGAGATAAGCTTAGTTTAATTGAAACAAATGCAAGTTTTTTTTAATATCACTTGCCAGTAAATTGGTATTGGTAAATAAATATGTTGTCTTCAATTTGGAAATGCTGCCATTTTGTAACTTAGCTTTATATATTTGGATGCCATGATAGTTCTGAGGGTGTGGAATTTGCACTTGCTAAAACAACTGTTTCAGACGAGATCAAGCATTCTTGACTGGTCCATGAAGTTTTTGGACAATATTGCCATTAATGGTGCTTTTATGCGACAGGTTTGCACTGGCAAATGTTTGTAGTGCAAATCTAGCATTAAGATCTGTCTTGACTCAAGCAGTCGAGCGGGACTCCCTTTGATGTCATGATGTCCAGTTTAAACTAAACAAGTTTAGTATCAGGGCAAAACCACAAAACACTTTCTTATAAATTGTACAGCTCTAGTATAAGTGCGCTTATTGTGCTTGGTCATTGATGAGCTGATTTTTTTTGTGTTGATCTTTGCTATGATACCTTGACCCACTTAAGCATTCAGTTTTGTTGATCTCTTGAAAGTGCTCTTGATTTTTAAGCTGGACTAACTTAAGTGCTGCAACTGCTGCTGCAAACTAATTCAGCACTTTGGAAAGACTATTGTGTTGTCTGGGACCTGGAGATGTTTAACTTGCACCACCGGTGGTCATTTTCACGTGGCAATAGTTTAATGACCTCAACATTAGTTTGCCAAGTGTCCTTATGATCCAACTACCAACACTGGCTTAGTTTTGAAAATGGAACAAGTTTGAACAATCCCCATAGAGTTATAAAACTTTATTTTACACATCATTTCTATGGTTCCCATAACTCGTGTGCTGTTGTCACTTGAAATCTTGGTTAATCCTAACTCGTGGAATTGATATTTGATATTCCCATTTCTTGATAATATCACCTAAAAAAAGAAATAGTTTCTATTAAAGCCCACATTACCTGAAGATACTGAATAGTACAGCTCAGTAGTTCCTTCAGTATATCATTGTTGGAATAGCTTGGCTTGTTGGAATAGGGAACGGGGCTATTAAAGCAAAAGGCATAGGATTCTCCTCTGTTCAGCGTTGAACACTGGAGTGACCTTTTTATGTATTCACCTTTTGTAATGTATTAAACATCTTAACTAAATTATTTCAAGTGTTCTGTAAATATTATAGTTATCTTCACTTAATGCCGCTGATCAACATCTCAGCGTTTGTCATTTGAAAAATATTGCCAGTCTCTTGTGGATAAACGCACAACCCCTTTGGGGGTGGGGGGAAAGATGGTCAGGTGGGAGGTATGTCTCTTCCCACCACACCCCCAAAATTTTTGACATGGATTCCGTGCATTTGAAGCCCCAGAATTTCTCCGGATGTTTCTTCTCCCATTCAACTCTTCATGGATGATTGTGGAGATGACAATCTCTGCTGGCTGCTATATTCTTGAACTTTTATCATTTCAGCAATCCATCAGATTGAACAATACAGCATAAGCGCTGAAACTGGCATTTCAAGTTTACTGGTGGATAAACAGATTTTGTGGCAGATCACAATATTACAGCGCAATCCAGTATGTTCACGATTTTGGGATCTGATTCATAGTAATCCATAAAATCCACACATTAAATTAAACGGGGCATTGATTGCAAATGCAGAACAGTTTTGGTGCCTGCTCTGATTTCAGGCATTACTTGGTGGATTTTTATGATAACGTTGTGTGTGCTTCATGGATGTGATGGAAATGAATTTCAATTATATAAAATATGGGCGTGTGAAGGAAGCAGTGGAACAGAAGTAGTTTTATTAAGCAAGCATGGTCTGGCCCGGAGTTAATTATGAAAAAAGTATGTTTCAATAATGAACTATTTGTAATTTTACAAAAGGGAGAATTGGTGACAGTTATGTTAGGTGCTTGCTAGTTCTAAGCATCTTCCAGAAGCATTACATTTGCCTATAGTCATGCCTGCTTGATTTCTACTCCAGAGACTAACCATTCCAAAATAAATTTGGTTGGGGAAAAGTTGCGTGTGACTGGCTGAATGCAATTTTAAAAGAAAAACACAGTTTCCAGTCACTTTTCATGTCTGCCATATTGCAGCTAGACCCTTGACTCCAACAGAAGATATTTCTATTTTGTTCACTAGCAATTATCACCAATAGACTCCAAAGCAAGCTCTATAATAATCTTTTCAAAACTGAAACTGGACATGGACTCTGATTTCCAGGAGTCAAGTTGGTGCAGTGATGAACTAACTGTAGGAGTCTTTAGCATGCTTTGTAAATATTTACTAATTTGCAGAATATTACTGCATAGTTTATATTTACAACCCAACGCGTGGTCATTGTGGTGTTTGAAAGTCAGCAAACCATTGAACATTAATGGTGCAAGCTCTATTTCTGGACACCATATAAAATTTAAAGCATGTAAAACTGCTTTGCCTGTAATTTGTAATCAAGTGTAATGGGAGTATTTAAATGATGCATATATAAATTTTGAAAGACTTACAGGATTATGAAAGATGTTGGAACTTGTGTGCATGGTTAAAAAGAAAGACAGTTACACTCATGTACTACAGAATTCCATTGGGTCGGGTCTGTTGCCACAGCCTGTGTCCACTCCACATTTGCAATGCCACATGCTGTCTTCCAAAAGCCAGGGACTGCAGTGGGGATGATACTAAATGGAGTCTTTCATAGTGAATGAGTTAACTGTCAATCTCGTGTTCGCTTTTGATGCAAAGTGACTGGTAAATGAGATCTTGAAGATGCTTCATTATATATCTTGTGGTTCTGTGGTTTGTTCTCAAATGGTGTAATGTGTGCACCTACAGATGTAAATCTAATGAAATTTCAAATCATGAGTTGTAATGTTGCTTTTATCTTGAAATGGTGCGTCTTGGTTGAAGGCATTTAAGCTGAGGGTGATGAAATGCATTAAGTCGTTGACTTGGAATGGACATAGGCTAGCCTGGAGCATCGGCAGCATTGCTTTTGTAAACAACACTGAAATGCAAGAAGACTAATGTCAAAGATGTGACTTGGTTCTGGACTACTTTTAACCCACATTATCCTGCAGCCCCTTTCCAATGTGAAGTATTCAATAAGCAATGCTATCTGGACTGAGGTCAGCAGCAGATGGTCAACTTCCAAAATTTCACATGACATCCATCAAATGAAAGTACAACTATACAGTATACAACCGTTCACACTGGCTATGTGAATCTGTAGGTTAATGTGCATTAATATACCTTTCTCCGTTGGCCAGAAAACAGTGTAGTCATTTCAGAAGTGGCACAGTCAAACTACCACTTGTTTTGATTCCAGTAGATCCAGAGGTGTTCAATTAGCAATGTTCTGTTGCTATTACATGAAGATTAATATCTAGCTCAGTACCTTTTGAAGTGCATGGATATATATGGATATCCTAATGTGCACTTGTGTCTGCTTATTTCATAAATATCTATCAGTCACGCAGCATGTATGATTTGTTAGATATTTGATGCAATATTTTTCAGCTGGTTAAAATTACATACACAAGTTGTGTAATTCTGGTGTGTAACCTTCATTGAGTTTCTTGGTATAGAGAAGATACAAGGTTATTTTACTGTGCCTACACCTTTACTTTAGGATGTTATGTCAAATATGCTTTCTGCACATTTTTTGTGTTGCAGATGGTCACCTTTCAATATGAAGTACTTACAATATATGCTTTGTTTATTAAAACCATATTAAACATTATTTTCACCAGTTATTAAACTGCCTTTAAAAAAAAAAAATGCAAAGAATTAAGATGGTGTTAAACATCCTTTTTATTTTTGGTGGAAGGGAATTGGGTGTGTGCAGAACTGACTTAAAGGAAACCTGGCTTTGAGAGCGCTGAATTAACATACACAGTTGAAAGTGCTCACATGAACAACTGGTGTTATGCGCTCTCATCGTAGACCATAGTCCTTCAGGACTTGACTAATAGAAAAAAATATGGCAATGGAAACCAGCGAGGTTCCAAATTTGATCTCTGGCCCATGCTGATACGACTGGGCCTGAAGTGGTTGTGCTACAATTGATCTCGGCATTCCTGCACTAGGTAGGAAAAACAGCCAGAGTTTCTGCTTATTGGAAAATGTGGTTGTTGGCTGGGGACAAGTTGGGATGGCAATGATGCTCCGTGTGGTTGAATCACATGCCAACACAAGACTCGCATGAATTGGCCTCTTGGGTGAAGTACGAAAGCTGAGTCAAAGCCTTCAGGATAAGGAGAAAATATGAAAAAGATAAAAGGGATGTCAAACACTTAATTGTTTTCCATTTACATGAAACACAATTCTAAACCCAATTTGAAGGGAGACAAACTAACTACACATTTGTCAAAGTAATTAGGTAACATGGGTGCATTAAAGAATCAGTTGTTTCATTGTTACTGAACAGGGCTGGTAAAAATGTCCAATTATGGAGTACCTTTCCTTCTGATGGTTCTATCACCACTACTGTTTCTTTATGACACAGAAATCTAATTGCTTGCTTTGTTTAGAATTTATCCGATCACATGCTTAATTATGTTAATGCATTAAAGTTTAAATCCAAGTGTGATGGTATGTATTTTGCCATTTTGTGCTGACTTCTCCCTCATGAAAAGGGTGATTAATATTAACAAGCTGGTATTTGGGTGTAATGTCAAAATTTCACAAATTAGGTTAACGCTAGAATATATCCTTCGAGAAAATGCCAGCTTTGCAAATAACTGCAAAAAAATTCCAGATCATAACTTGAGCTCAATCCTTTTTGTGTGGGTGAGAGTGCACAAATTTCAATTTATATAAATTTAAAAGTAGATTTTACTTTGGGTTTGGATCTATCTGGAAAAATTTCTGGCAATTAATCTTGCAACTGTTTACTGTTGTAATTCAACTGAAGAATGACTGGCACACTAAAGTTGCTGATGCTCGGAGAACATGGAAGACCTGCTTTGAAGCACCATTGGTGGAAGTAAACCATAACAGGCTTGTGTACCTGTAAATGTAGATGTAGCGTTCGCAGTCACTGATGAGAGACTGTTCTGAGATTGAATGATTCTTTTGAATATTTGGCAACAACCAAATCCTGAAGTTCTTTGCACAGCTACTCTCAAGTAACTGAATTTATGTACTTTTATTTAACGAAGTTCAGCGTTCCAGGGTATTTTTTGCGAATAACTGCAAACAAACCCTCCCATAAAATGTTTCATGTGTCATTGCGATTTAAAAAAAAAATATTGCTTTGTGCTGTTTGTTTTTCTGTGTTTTCCTAATGTTCTGAGTTTTCCTATTGCTGCAGGCCCCAGTTTCAGAGAAGCTCCCAGTAATGTACCTCATGGATTCCATTGTGAAGAATGTTGGAGGAAGCTATATCTCACTCTTTGCTCAAAACTTAAGTCCTACATTTTCTAGTGTTTTTGAAAAGGTACCTATAATTTTGTCACTAGAGTAAACCTGTGTGTACATTCTTGTAAACATTGTACTTAAATGATTTTGGTAACTAGATATCATTGAACTTATTGGTGGAAGGTATGTACATTTATTTATGGAGTTGTGATGTAGGTGAGATCCAGAGGTGATCGTTTTCAGTCCTATTGTACCGTGCCTGATGTTGAAAACCGTAGTCTGTTCTAACATCACTCTCTTCCTGTCTAGACTGTTTAAGTCGGATCAATAAAAGTGTGAATGGAATTTATTTCGTCCTCTTTTTCCCCCTTTCACCCCCAAGTGTCTCCTATGCAATATATTCCATCTGTGTGCTGCAGTAGTTTGTTTGAAATGCAGTTAATGAACACATCAAACTGTTATTGATAACATTCTACAGTAGATAGAATTAAGTTAATCTTGAACAGTGACCCTACTGACTAAGGGTTGCATTGGTTGATTAGCTATGAAATAGTAAATACCTCTGCCAAAATGATCTAGTTTGTCAATAGAATAAAACAAATATTCAGACAAAGTACCAACAGAAAACTTGGGCCCCTAGTTTCTCGAGTTAGTAAATTAGATAGTTTTGTGAAATAAAACAGCGCCCTTCTAGTCTAGCTAATTGAACCCATATAAATGTATTATTTACTCGCAATAGAATGGAATATACCAATCCCAATTTTCATTTACCCATATTGTGTATGCTGTAATTCATCTAAACCAAAACAAATGTTAGTTATGAGAACTTTGAAGGACTTGTCACATTATGGTCACCACCAGACTTTATCTAGAGGTTGTTGTGCCTTTTTGATAAATTTTATTTGTGTAAGTGGTCCAGATCAAGCTTAGAAATTTTTTGGTTAATTCCAGGATTTGGCTATTTAAAAAAAAAAAGTTTGTACTGCTTGAATAGAGTAAAAATGAAATTGCTTTAATTTATCTGGACAGTATATGGAAACAATACTTGTATAGACATTCCTACTGCTTCGTATACAAGGGCACTAAATTATGCTTTATCTGTTAGCTGTAGCACCCATTTTAGACCTGTTTCCAATGGTGCGGGTAATCAAACTTAATTGTTTGATTTTTGTTAGTGCACCTGCGTCTCACACTTAAAATAACTAGGTCAACAGGAAGACTGGTCCAGAATGAACTTAAGTTAAACTTAATGTCTCACGTATGATGAGTTCCACATGTTTTCATATGTGCAAAGGTTTTGCATATTAAACATAGTAGGCAAATGATCTGACACCTTCATTGGTTGATGCCATTGGCTAAGACTAGCTTCAATAGTAAATGAAAATCTAGTTCCAAGGGCATTTTCTTACTACTGTAAGCTAGCGAGGGAATGCATTACTTTGGAAATAATGGAATTTTAGATCTAAAAAAAATACTTTAAGCTATTGTCTCCCCCTTTTTTGAGTTGTCCAGTAGCATGGAGGCAGACGGCCTTTCTCTCAGTCCGCTGCTGATCCCTCTCTGAAAGTGGCTGGTAGATGGTGTGTAAGTGGGGCCTGAGATGCGTATCTTACATTTTTCTTTTCTCCCTGTCGGGGTAGCGTGTGGCCGGTGATCGGCTTCTTCCCAAAGCGAAATGACTGAAATCAACATGTGTTGGAATGGAGAATGTTAACTCATGTCTGCAGTTCCATAGCGCAGCATTTGAGCACCAACTTGCTCTCATTCTATGTTGCCCAATATTTATCGTAACATTTGAAATTTATTTCAAAAAGACTGAACTTCAGTGTGAATTGCAACGTGAGACTCATTGGACCTTGTTTTTAGTTAGATATGATTGTAAAAATAATGGCTAGATCTCAAATTCCAATTTCTCTGAATTGCACTTATTGGAGATGTTAAACTTCAAGTCCAGTTTTTTTTTTATGTACTTTATTTTTTTGAAGTAACACGCAATACTTTTGTAAGTGTAAATATGAAGAATCAACATATGTATTACACTTTTGTGCTTAAAAATAAAATATTCAATAATTTGCATTAAGCAATGAAAATAACAGCACAGTGGGAATATAGGACATAATTTAGTTACCAGATAATTAGAATTAACAGTATACTGTGTTTTAAAATGTGGTCACGGATTTGATGTATCAATCAATTACATATATAAGTGTATATACCTGGGTGTTTTAAAGAGAGATTCCAATTTTCACAAATTTATTATACAAACTTTAGGTACTCTTTGCAATTGTTTTGCTTCCTTCAAGCCACTTACCCACCACCACCCTTCACATGGAGAAGATTTTTTTTCTCTCATGCTTAACAAAGTGATGGAAGAATTTAATTCCCTCATTACAAGTTTAGACACTCTGTGTCAGAATCCAACACTCACTGGTCAGATACAGCATAACCAGATGCAGTAAAGCCCCCTCCTCTGACACATCATGTTTTAGCTCCAACCTGCTACTGCACCAGTATAACAATTTTCCCATTTTTCACACCAGCCATTCTGTGGTCTGAGTGAGATTGCCAATTCGTGCTGAATTAGGGTTTTGTGCCCATACCTATAAGAACTGAATTGAGACTGCCCCAACTCATTACACAGGACCCATATAGCCAGCAGACAGAAAAAGCTTTCATCCTCTCTGTCTGGGCTGGATTTGAATTCTGGTCCCAGAGGCAAAAGGTTAGTGTCAAACACATTGCACCATCCAGTTCTCTACTATTCTGTTTCCAGGTTGTACTTTTTTCTGATCAAAAATGCTGAAACCCAATTAACAAGTAGTTGAATTCAAGCACAGTAGTACACAGCCCTGGTGCATGACATTGTTGTGTCGTGTACCATTAGAGCAGAAACCACATCAAACTTAATTTAAATTTAAAAATGTTCAGTACTATGAATATTTTTACATGCTGGACTATAGTCATGATTGTACAAACTTAGTTTGCTTGTTTTATTACAAATAAAATAAATATTTCACGTTACGCTCTTTGTACTGTGCAGTGTTGCGTCCTAGGCATTCCTCACTTTTCCATGACCACAAGGAAGCTATAGTTGCTGATAGATTTTCATATTGACCAGAGTGTTTTGGTAACCTTGTACTCAACTGAAGCCTTGGTTGAGAGTCAAAATCAGTTGATCTAAGCTGCCTCAGAAAAAAACTGAGTGCAGTTACTTCATAAGTGCACATGGATCATTTTAAAAATAGTCAATGATGGAGGCAATTGTTTGGATATTCAAGTGCCCAAAATAGCACCTATTCAATGAGGGATTTTAAGTGCAACCTTCAATTGATGGAACAGAGGAGCTAGTCATTCAGTGGGAACTAGCAAAAAAAAATCTCCCATCTCTCCTTTGACCCATTTTGGAATAATTTGTCAAAGCAAATCTCAAATCAATATGCTTGCTTTTGTAATGAATAGATGTATCCTTTCAGTGTGTGTATGTATGTTTGTAAGAATATATAAAAGGCATATGACACTGCATAAAGCTGGATAATTGTTTTGTTCTTAGGTGGATGAGAGCACTAGAAAAAGTTTGTTTAAATTGCGCTCTACATGGGATGAAATGTTTCAACTGACGAAACTTTATGCCTTAGACGTCAAAGTCAACAAACTAGATCCTGCATGGCCTATTAAGCCTTTACCACCAAATGTGAACAGTTCAAGCATTCATGTAAATCCCAAGTTTTTAAACCGATCGGTAAGTATTACAGGAATCTCGCCTCTACCATAAGGAAAATGTTACTCATCTTCCAAGTTGGATTAATGTGCTTGCCAAAATTAAACTTCATGAGTAAATAAAGAGAATTTTCAAAATGTTGTGGTGTTTCTCTTATTTGTTGGCATTTCTTTTGTACCAATTTCCTTGGAGAATTTTAGAATACCCTGGTCATAACTTCACTTTCTCCTTGCTCGTAGCTTGAAGAACCTGCCACCTCAAGTGCCACAGTTGCTCCTGTTAACTCAGCTAAACAAAATATTGCTGAGTCGCAGAAAAACGTAACACAGGAGCAAGAGCAGTTTATAAGACAACAACTGTTAGCAAAACAAAAACAGTTACTTGAGTTGCAACAGAAGAAGTTGGAGCTGGAATTAGAACAGACAAAGGCACAGCTGGTAAGTTTGAAGTACTAATAACTAAATGTCATTATGTTGGAGGCAATTGCAGTAGTGAAAGGCGTGGAGGTACCCATACCTCTCGGTAAGTTGGTTTTATTTCAAATACTATGAATTTTAATTGTGATAAATTGGTGGTAATAAAATTTGCATATAACACCAATACTGTTTTGAGTGGAGCAAAATTGAGGCTCAGAAATAAGTAGTATATGTTAGGATATCAGGAGTTTGTTTACATCAGGGTTATATTTCTGTGATTTGTCTGTTGCCACTTAAGTTCCATTTGTAATTTCTCCCGTCCTGAAGTACTGATTTGTAGGGGTGCTGACAGTTCTCCACTACCTGTTAAATGAGAATTTTTCATCTGAGAGCCTAGAAGACAGTGTGTTGGCATGCTATTTAACTGGAGGGCATCACAGACATGTTAACACGTTTTCCAGCAGCAGAAATTCTTTGGGTCACTGAGTCAATTACCACACCACAGAAACTTCCCAGGCTAAAGCAAGCTAACTCATCAGCCACTGGGACCTTTGTGATCTTCATTGCTCAGTGCCAGACTGGCAGAGGTTGTATTTACACACTAAGGTATTGTGCTTTGCATTGAATGTTTAAGGCCAATAATATGGATACACCTATGCTTAGCAGTATTGTAAGTGATGAAAACAAATTTGCAGTAATGGTGCAAATAGTCATTAGAATATGGCTCATTGCAGTTATGACTAATCTGTTAAAATTTGCACAGCACCCCCAACTTACAAGTACAGGGCAACAATTTCTTTCGACCAGTGACGAACCTGATAATGCCATAATGAGGACTGGTCGATTAAAAAACATTTTCATCCTGTCCATTGACTAGTGCCCTATACTGGTGCAATGTGCTTTGACTGCATTTGAAGCTATATTTGCATATGTGGAGCATGATCACAGCAACTAAGGATCCATCCTCAGATTTGTTTTCTAAACCTTTCCTCTTTCTAAATTTAGTTGACTCATATGGATGGGTTCCCATCTCTGAGCAGCATAGACTTTACGGGGGAACGACATAGTAAAACAAAGGACATGAATGAAAATACAGATTACGAATGCATCGTTGGATGTGCAAGAGTGGCCTCGGGCGTGATCCCTCCCTGTGGGGAAGTGTTTGACCGTTGCTTAGTCTTGCTCCCATAGTGGGATGGTTGAGATTAGTAACGTAAGGGGGTCGTAGAAGAAATCTTGGCATTATTTGCAAGGTGCTGAAGTGTAGTGTATTTGCACCATTCATATCTGAGCATTCTTGCAGACACTTTGCAATTGTAATGAATGCCTGTTATTTAACAATATGGAACATGTACAGCAAAACACATTCACTCAATGAGAAGCAAAAGATGACAGTTGATCTAGTCGACCTACCTTAGTTATGTTTTAATTACCATCCCCTAGGCGTCCTAAATAACATTGTGGAAGAATGTTATGGCTGGCTATAGTGCTCAGTTAGGCTTTATTGGAGGCTCCATGTGTCAGGAGGGTTTCTGGTAATGCGTCCAACTGATGTTCTAGTGGAGGTAAAATGTGGTAAGTTACCTTTTGAAGCCAGAACACCAGTTTCTCGCAAAACCAGATACTTGAACTACCTCATAACTCCGTCATTGGGTCCCTTTCAACGTATGGAAGGCCTTATAGCAATTGATTATAGGCAATGAAAGAGGGCTTTACCTTCCAGGATTTAATTTAATTTTGGTTTTTTTTTCTGTTCTATTGAAGGTTACTGACTCATGAGAGTTTCATGGCTGCTGCCTTCTGGGACCTTGCCCAAGTGGTTGTTCCTGTGTGGCAGGGAGGTATTTGACTAGGGATATCACAGCTTAACTGATGCAACACATTTTTGAGCTGGACATTGATGAGCAAAAATGGTTACTGATTTGTTTTCTTATTTCATAGCCTAAGGAGTGTTAATACTGCAGTTCAAGGACTGTTGGATCTGTTGAGTAGGATATAGAAACTCTTGTTCACTGAGGTAATTGTAGAGGTGGCATCAGGTTGAAAAAACTGGGTTATTACAAAATAATACAAAGTATGGCAAGAAGGAGAAGTGTGAGATGATCATCTTCATGCAGATCATACAAGTTACAGGGCCAGATGACTACCCATGGTTTGCCTTGAGGGCAGTACCTCAAGATCCAAATCAGGGAGCTGTTAGATCAAAATTGAAGAACCAAATATTAAGAAATTCTGTATTTTTTGTTTCTTGGGATGAGATGTTGGTATGGTATTTTTTTGCTCATCTCTAGTTGCCCCTAAATTGGTGGTGGTTGTGGGCTGCCTTCTGAACTGACTGGTGATGAAGGAACAATAATACGTCAAAGTCAGGATGTTTTTCTATTCTTGGCAAGTCTGCATGCATTATTCATCCCTAATTTCCCTGATAGCGATTTGTTCATACAAATGAAGCTGGCCACTTCAGAGGGCATTAAGAGCCAACCTTGTAGAGTGGACTAGTCACATTGACCAGTAAAGGTGGCAGCTTCCATTCCCTGTAGGACATTAGTGAACCACTTGGTTTTTTAATTGATAATTCTGCAGCTTACATGGTAATTTTTCTTGGTGCAATCCCACAAACTGCCAAATTTATTAATTCAATTTCACAACATGCCACAGTGGGATTTGAACACTCAATCTTAGGTTTAGTGCTCCATTGCCACTACACTACTGAACCCATATAAATGGTGTGGGATAGTGTGTGACTTGGGGTGATTGGTGTTCTTGTCCTCAGTTCAGTTGGAAATACCAATACAATTCAGCCTGACTTTTTTTAATAATTGTTTTATGAGCAACCCCCCTGCAGCAAGGGCTACGTTTCTGCCCATACTTAGAAAGATTAGCTGCTGAGAGCTTTTGCCACAGAAGCGACCGTGATTGAGGTTCTTCTGTTGAAATGTCTTGGGTTTGTGACATTTGAGAAATCCCAATGGTGTCTGACAAAAGACCTGTCCTTTGCAGGAATCTGTTCAGACCAGGAATGGGTATTTGTCTCTTCCATTGGGCACTAGCGAAGCAGAAGGTAGCTTAGGGTTCACTCGGAAAAGAGCTTATTCTACTCGTGCTATAACCACTTCGGATCAACATAAAGTGGGTTTCTCAGATTGCCATCTGCAAAGCAGTAACCTGAAGGAGTATTTGTACTTTTAAAGCTTAATTTCTCATTTTACACTTTCAAATTGCCTGTGACAGAGCACAGTACAGTTGAAGTGTAAATTACTTGGTGCAAGTGCTGTTGGAGGAACTTAAGCCATGTGAAAGACTTGCTGGGCAGTGGCAAAGCCAAGTGATTCCTGGCCAGATTGACTGTTGTGCGAGTTTATTATATTAACCAAGCAGTTTTCCCATTCCATAATCTGCCCCATGGTGTAAATGTGGCAGATTCTGAAGGAGGGGGAGGGGAGAAAGAGAAAGTGCAGCCTCCTGTCAACAAAGAACTATGGGCAAATCCTGGAGTGAAACCTGTACAGCAAGAAGGGAAAAATAGTCTTGACCTCCCCAGTGCAAAATCCCAGGTGATGTCTTGGTTGGAATTATGACTTCCTATTGTATGTGGACTGAACATTTTTAAAAGAATGAAGATAATTACAGAAGGTAACCAACATTCATACACTCAGAATAAAAAAAACTAAATGCTGGAAATAAAAATAAGCTGCTAAAATACACGTCAGCAGCTGTAGAAAATACAGGTTAACATTTTATTTTAATGGCGTTCTGATAAAGGGTTATACCCACAATGTTCTACATTCTCTTTACAGATGTTGACAGGTGTTTCCAACATTTTGTGTTCTGGTTCTTCCTCTTAACTTGTGACAAAAGTTAAAATCTGTCTTTGTTGAATACTTGCTGTATCTTTAGTAAATATATATATACTTTTGATGTGTACAGGAGAAAACCTGTCTCTATGGGGAATTTAATACAAATGCTTGCATTCCAGATTTGTGTTAAATCATTTTGGCCTGTGTTTTTATACAAATGTCAAGATGTTTCTAGTATTTTGCTTTAATTGTGCTTTTTTTCCCCCCCCCCCCCCTTTAGATTGCTTCACTTGCTTCCCAACATCCCATTCCTGATTCAGTGGTAACCCTTGGACATTCCAAACTACATGTGCCAATTACGAAGGTTTCTCCAATGCTTTCAACGGGGGCAGCAAAGCCAACTCCAGCTACAGTAAGACCCTTGCAGCAAGAATCAGCACAGCCAGAAAAATCTCATGCAACACATGTCAGTGATACCAAAGTGTCAAACAGAGACCCTCGCATAAATAGGCTCAGTCAACAGTCAACTCAGACAAAAGATCCTGTTAAAAAGGAAGGCCCACTGCAAACTGAGAAATTTGATAAAACATTAAGCAAAAAAAATAGCCCAGCTGGGGGATCTTCTGATAGGGCTGAAAATCAGATCAGTATATCCAAACAAGACAAAGATAAGATCTGTGACAAATTGGTCAGAAAGGAATCCAAAGTTTCAGAAGGAAAATCTAAATTGGTATCACCAGTGAAAAATAAGTTGCCTGTTAAAAATGCCAAAAAAATGGACACTGAGAAGGTAAAAGTAGAAATCGCTAAAAGAGATCCAAGGTTGCGAAAGTCTTCTCAAGATAAGACTGATAGTAAAGTAGAAACAAAAGAAAAGAGGGCAAGTACTGAAAAAAAAGTAGAGGAAGATCAGGGTAAAGGAACTGAACGTAAACCTTCAGTAATGAGAAATAAAGCAATCAATGGCATTATGTTGAAAAATGAAAAGGACGGAAAAGAGACTGAAAAAGATGTTTCTAAATCTGGAGGATTTCATTTTAGATCACATTCTAGATCTTCAAGATCACGCTCTCCAAGATCGCGATCACCAATATCACGGTCACCTGTATCACGTTTTGCCAGACAAAGAGGTAGATTGTCACCAAAAAGGAGGCGTGTAAGTGTTTCACCACTTTCCAAAACACAGGAAAAAGAAAAGTCAGGAAAGAGACTGCTGTCTGATGAGTATAAACAGAATACTATTAACTGGGAACATCGAGATCTTAGAAAGAAAGCCAGTACCAAACCAGAAGCAAGAGATCCAAGGAAACCGAAGAGAACGCGGGAGGATAGAGGTCAGGAATCCCAAGTTATACGCCCTGAAAACAGAAACTCCCCAAGACGCTCTCCTGAGCCAAAGGAGAATGTGGAAAACTGGCATGACCCGCCATCTGCAAAAAGGTGGAAGTCTGGGTGGGAGGAAGCTAAAAGGTAAGTTTAGGAATGTACAGGTCCAGACCAGAAAGATCATCGTAGTCCATGTAACTAGTTCCAAAGTTTAGGGGAAAAAACGTACTATTATCATCCATCAGTCATGTCCTTTGTCAAAATATCCAATTCCCTTCTGAATTTGTTTTAAGTATCTGCCCCCACCTGGTTAATCTGTTCCGCACATTCACCAACATCTGCATGGAGTAATTAAATCTAAATTTCACCTTGATTTGTTCACCTCTGTTCAAACTTGAATCCATTTTCAATGGTTAGAGGTACTTGTGAAGCAATTTATTTAGGGGTCAGTATATTTTGATAAGGTCTTCACTGAGGTGCCTTTTCCACACTAAACATTTCTACTTTTAGTCCCTCCTGGTAGTTCAGATCATAAAGTCTTACAGCACAGAAGCCCACCATTCGACCCATTGTGCCTGCTCTTTTGAACAACTATCCAATTAGGCCCACTCTCCCATAGCCCTGCAAATTTTTCCTTTTCAAGTGTGTATATATACAATTCCCTTTACACCAATCTCCAGGATTAGTTACTCTTCAAAGCCATATGTTTCCACTAGTGAACAGATTTGTACACAGTAATTAGAATTGGCGCCCTATACAATCTCTACTATCTCCTGAGATTTGTATTTTATCCCATCAGTTTTACATCCAGAGTTTACACTGTTGGTTACAGTGAGCAGTGTATCAGTACCCCAGATCCCTCTTCTGTGTTGCATGCTGTAGTTTAGATTCATGTTGTATTCCTTGTGTGGAATATATACGTGTTGATTGCTTATTTGCCTTCCCTTGTTGCTGAACACACCCTTCCCCACGCGTGCATTTTGGATTGTCAGCAAACCTAACTTAGTTTATGTCCTTACTTCCAAATTATTTATGTAGAATACAAACTAATGATTCTAGCAATGATTCTTGAGGCACCCTTCACCTTCATAACTTTGCAGTCATGCAACTTCTGGGGTATGTGATATACAATTGTGAATTTTTTCTCATTGTTCAAGAACATAGGAAGGAACAGAGGAACAGGAGTAGGCCAGTTAGCCCCTTGAGTCTGCTGCCATTCCGTGAAATCACGCCTGATCTGCAACCTAACCTGCCTTTGCCCCAGATCCCTTAATAACTTTGGTTAACAAAAATATATCAATCTCAGATTTAAAATTAACAATTGATCTAGCACCAATTGCTGTTTGTGAAAGTGTTTCAAACTTCTACCCTTTGTGTGTAGAAGTGTTTCCTTATTTCACTCCTGAAAGGTCTGGCTCTAAATTTTAGACACTGCCCCCCCCCCCCCCCCCCCCTAGTTCTAGACTCCCCAACCAGCGGAAATAGTCTCTCTCTGCCCTATCAGTTCCCCTTAATATCTTGAAAACTTTGATCAAATCACCCCTTAACCTTCTAAATTCCAGGGAATACAACCCTAGTTTGTGTAATCTTTCCTCGTAATTTAACCCCTGGATTCCAGGTATCGTTCTGGTAAACCGACGCTGCACTCTCTCAAGTCAATATATCCTTCCTAAGGTGTGGTGCCCAGAACTGCTCTCAGTACTCCAGGTGTGGTCCAACCAGGGCTTTGTATAGCTGTAGTATAACTTCTTCCCCCTTGTATTCTAGTCCTCTAGATATAAAGGCCAGCATTCCTTTAGCCTTTTTGATTATTTTCTGTACCTGTCCATGACATTTTAATCTAATGCAGCGGTTCCCAACCTTTTCCTTCATGCGGACCACCAGCCGTTTAAAAATTGCTTCTGCGGACCACCAGCCGTTTAAAATTTTTTTTACAGCCTATGGCTGATGGGAGTCAAACTTATATTTTTTTTTTCACGGACCACCTGCAGTACCCTCGCGGACCGCCAGTGGTCCGCGGACCACAGGTTGGGAAACACTGATCTAATGTACCTGGACCTTTTAGCAGAAGGGTCAACAACCAAGGGGCAAAGATTTAAAGTAATTTTTCCAAAATTTAGAGGGGATTTGAGGAGACATTTTTTCACCCAGAGGGTGGTGGCGGCCTGGAACTCACTGCCCAAAGGGTGGTAGAGGCAGAGACCCTCATCACAGTTAAAAAAGTATTCGGATATGCACTTGAAGTGCCGTAACCTACAAGGCTACGGACCAAGTGCTGGAAAGTGGAATTAGGGTGGATAGCTTTGTCGGCCGGCACGGACAAGATGGGCCAAATGGTGGCCTCCTGTGCTGTAAATTTCTATGATTCTATGAACCCAAGTCTCTTTGGACCGCCACTGTTTTTCATTTTTCACCATTTAGAAAGTACCCTGTTCTATCCTTTTTAGGTCCAAAGTGGATGACCTCACATTTACCTGCATTGAAATCCATTTGCCACAGTTTTTCCCATTCACTTAATCTATCAACATCTCTTTGTAATTTTATGCTTTCATCTACACTGCCTACAATGCAGCCTATCTTCGTGTCATCGGCAAATTTGGATATGTGGCTTTCGATCCCATCATCTAAGGTGTTCAATCACCCTATCCTTAATTATAGACTAGTAATTTCCTGACAATAGATGTTGGGCTAACTGATCTATAAATTCCCAGGTTTCCCCCTCACCATTCTTAAATAGTGGAGTGACATGCACAATTTTCCAATCTAAAGGAACGGTTCCTGAATCGAGAAAACGTTGGAAAATTATAGTTAGGGCCTCTGCAATGTGCTCACCTACTTCATTTAAAACCCTGGGATGGAAACCATCTGGTCCTGGGGATTTGTCACTCTTTAGTGCCATTATTTTCTAAATTACTGTTATTTTGCTTACATTAATTTTGTTGAGTTCCTGTCCCTGATTCAATGTTAGTTTCCTTGGGATTTCCAGCATGCTATCCTCTTCCTCTACTGTAAATACTGATGCGAAGTAATTCAACATGTCTGCTATTTCCTTATCATTGACAATATCACTTATCAGTTTAAGGGGCCAACATTGCTCCTGACCACCCTCTTTTTCCTAATAATTGTAAAAAATGTTTGTGTTGGTTTTGATATCCCTTGCAAGTTTCTTTTCATACTACCTTTTTGTAGCTCTTACTATCTGTTTTGCCACTCTTTGCTGTTCTTTGTATCTTTCCCATTCGCCAGGATCTGTGCTATTTTTTGCATTTTTGTATGCTTTTTCTTTTATGTTGTCTCTTACCTCTTTAGTCGTCCATGGATTTTGTTTGGCAAGTAGAGCTCTTGACCCTTAGGGGTATAAACTGGTTCTGTATCTCTCATTCTTTTTTGAACACCTCCCACTGATATTGTCGTTTTACCCATTAACAGATTTGCCCAGTTTACTGTGGACAGTCTCTGTCTCATCGCATTGAAGTCAGCCTTACCCAAATCTGGAATCTTAGTAGCTGTTTCGTGTTTCTCCCTTTCAGACACTGCGTTGAACTCTTATCATGTTATGCTCACTATTAGATAAATGTTCACGCACCATTAGGCTGTTAACTAAATCTGGCTCATTACTTAATCTAATATGGCATGCCCCCTTGTTGGTTCTAGGACATACTGTTGCAGAAAACTATCCTGTACACACTCGAAATTCACCACCTTTCTGACGTGCTAGTCTGCTTATCCCAATCTATATGAAAGTTAAAATCCCCCATTGAAACCACTCTGCCTTTGCTACACGCTTGTCTAATCTCTGCATTTATACAATCTAGCACTTCACAGCTGCTACCAGGGGGCCTATACACAACTCCCACTACAGTCTTAAATCCTTTCCTATTAATTCTACCTATAAAGTCTCCACTGCCTGTTTACCTCTAGTTATATCCTCTCATCATTGAAATAATTTCATCCTTAATCACTAAGGCTACTCCTCCCCCTCTACCATTTTACCTATCTTTCCTGTAGACCTTATAACGTGGTACATTTAGTTCCCAGTCCTGACCATCTTGCAGCCATGTCATACCCTTTAGTTCACTCAATTTAATCCTTAAACTCTGTGCGTTTGAAAAAAGAACACTTATTTGGGCCACACGCCCTAACCTGTCCTCCAGCTGTCAGTCATAGTCATAACGGCACAAGGAGGCCATTCAGCCCATCGAGTCCGTGCTGGCTCTCTAGAGCAATCCAGTCAGTTCCATTCCCCTGCTCTATCCCTGTAGCCCTGCAAGTTTACTTTCCTCAAGTGCCTATCCAGTCTCCCCTTGAAAACATTGTGTCTCTGCTTCCACCACTTCCGTCGGCAGCGGATTCCAGGTCGTCATCACTCACTGCGTAAAAAAAAGTTTTTCCTCACGCCCCCCTGTATCTCTTGCCCAAAACCTTAAATCTGTGTCCCCTAGTCCTTGTACCATCAACTAGTGGAAACAGCCTTTCCCCGTCTAGCCTATCCAAACCCGTCATAATCTTGTACACTATCAAATCACCCCTCAACCTCCTTTGCTCTAATGAAAACAAATCCAGCTTCTCCAACCTCCTTATAGCTAAGATCCCCCATCCCCAGAACCATTCTGGTAAATCTCCTCTGCACCCTCTCGAGCCTTCACATCCTTCCTAAAGTATGGTGACCAGAACTGGATGCAATACTCCAGTTGTGGCCTAACCAGCGCTTTTTAAAGGTTCAGCATAACTACTTTTGTACTCAATACCTCTATTTATGAAGCCCAAGATCCCATATGCTTTGTTAACCACTCTCTCAATATGTCCTGCCACCTTCAGGGACCTATGCACATTAACTCCCAGGTCCCTCTGTCCCGGCACACTCTTTAAAACTGCCATTAAGTGTATATTGCCTCTCCCTGTTCCTTCTGCCAAAATGCAAAACCTCACACTTCTCTGTATTAAATTCTATCTGCCACTTGTCTGCCCATTCTGCTAGCCTTTCTATGTCCTGTTGCAGTCGATTGGTATCATCCTCACTGTTTGCCACACCCCCAAGTTTGGTGCCATTGGCAAATTTAGAAATTCTACTCTATTCCAATATCCAGGTCATTATATATATCAAAGCAGTGGCCCCAGCACTGACCCTTGGGGAACACCATTGTCTACCATCCTCCAGTCTGAAAAACAGCCATTTACCACAACTCGCTGTTTTCTGTCCTTAAGCCAATTCCTTATCCAAGCTGCCACTGACCCACTTATTCCATGAGCCTCAATTTTGTTAACCAGCCTTCTATGAGGTACTTTGTCAAACGCCTTCCGAAAATCCATGTAGACAACATCCATTGCATTCCCTTAATCAATCCTGTTACTTCATCAAAAAATTCAATTAGATTAGTCAAACACGATCTGCCTTTTACAAATCCGTGTTGGCTCTCCTTAATTAGCTTAAACCTCTCCAAGTGCCCGTTAATTTTTTCCTTGATTATTGTTTCTAAAACTTTACCCACCACTGATGTTAAATTGACCAGCCTGTAGTTACTAGGATTGTCCTTGCACCCTTTCTTGATAAAATGGTGTCACATTTGCCACTTTCCAATCCTCAGGCACCTCCCCTGCATCTAGGGAAGATTGGAAACTTATGGTAAGCCCTTCCGCTATCTCCTCCCCCAATTCCCTTAGCCACCTGGGATGCAAGCCAACTAGACAGGCGACTTGTCCATTCTTAAGGATACCCAGCCTTTCTAGTACACCCTGTCTATCAATTTTCACCCCTTCCATTGCTTCCACCGATATTTTGTCAGCATCCACCTCCTTAGTAAACACCGATTTAAAAAGTACTCTGTATTCTAGCCTTGCCCTGTGCCTCTAAGCATACATCACCTTTGTCACTAATGGGCCCCACCCTGCCTCTTACTATCCGCTTACTGTTTACATGCCAGTAGAAGATTTTTGGGTTCCCTTTTATGTTAACTGCCATTCTACTCCCATATTCTCAATGTTTTACTCACATGTTTCTTATTTCCTTCTCCTGGTTTAATCACTTTACATCTTTAATTTTTCCTTTACTTGTAGTGCCTAAAGCACAAAGGTGGTGTGTTTTTTGATGTATTTCTATGGCTGCTGCCAGGTATTGCACAGTACTGTAGTGATGCCATCAGGTTCTAACAGAAGCCACTTGAGGGAATTGAAACAATGTGGATGGGTCAGCATCTAAAGAAGGAGGGAAGATTAATATTTCAGGTGTCCCTTCATTGGAACATGGCCAAGGAAATGTACTTCGAATGATTTTTGAGGGATAGGGTTTTAATTCAAGTCCTCTAAAGGAGTTATTGAGCTATCACTACAACTAGTCAATTATTTGAGATGGTCAAGTTAATAACGAACAGATTGATATGTAATACCTCTATAAATGTTTGCTTTGTAGCTTGAAGCAGAAACAAGAGACCCAGGCACATACAAAATTTCCTCATCAACAGAAGGATGTTTTTCCTGGAAATAAAGGCATTCTGTCACCTCGAACACCAAGGCAGCAAAGGATGAGTGTTGATGCAAACTTACAAATCCCAAAAGAATTAACATCTGCTAGCAAGAGAGATTTATTGAAAAAAGTAAGTAGAAATGTATTAAATACAATTTGTAATGAGTATACTTCTGTTTTTTCTTAACCTTTTGGCCAGGTAGTAAAGCTTCTTCCTCATGTTCAACTACCACACACAGGATTGTACATAATCAATTGCCGGGGGGAGGGGGGGGGGGGGGGCCAAACAAAATCACCTTGGCACTTTGGGATTCTTGCCAGACCTTCAGAAAAAGATGATAGATTTACAATAAAAGGCTTGTTTGGAGTCCAGGTGGATATCCGCAAAGCTTATGCAACATTGTTAGCATGACCCTTGAGAACCTTGCACCTGCCTGGTGCAGCCACCTTCAGGCAAGAAGTTCATTATTTCAACCAAAGGTGAGTTAATTCCAAGGCCAAGCATCCCAGACAAGGAAATCGAGAAACAGAAGTTCCCTCTGCTCCTTTCCCTCTAAGCAGTAACTACAGATAATTACAATCCCCAGTATTGGCAGGAATTTCAAAGGGTCACATTTAGCAGATCTTGGATGTGTAAGCTATTTGGTGGGGTGGGTGGCATTGTGAAGGAGGGCTAAGAGTCAGATCATTTGAGGATGTATTTATCAGGGATGTTTGAAGCAATGACGTGTGAAAATTACTCCTTACTGGAACTGTTTATATATAAAAAAAAAAAATCCATCAGGCCAAGAAAACGCGGGAATTTGCTTCTGTAGTTTCGCAAAGTGTGAGCGCTTCTGGTCAATCCTGAGCACTCTGGATTTGAATCAGAAGTTGAAAATCTCCCTCAAACTGTTCAGGCAGTCGAGCTAGAAGGCCACAAAGATCTACACATCTATATAACTATCATCCACCAACGGTAGTGCTGCTTTCCCAATATCAGCATGCAGATGTTTTTCCAATTGCTGGTCGGTGGTAGCAGTTTTCCCATGAAAGCTGCCTATCTCCTCTTAGCATGCTGAACTGGTGCAAGCAACTTTGAGCAGCTTTAAATGGTATCCAGTGGAATGACTAGGGTTTGTGAATTATGGTTGGGGCGGGGGGATTGATTCACAGTTGACAAAGTTTCAGGATCATTTACTCATATGGATCCGGATCCAAGAACAGATGGAACAGTCTTTCATCAGGAAGATTTGTGATCTGCCAAGCAGGGTACTCTGCCTTTCAGGTAGGGTGCAACATACTACTTCTTTAGAGCTTCAGGAAACTTGAGGCCTTTCTAATGGAACTTGCTGGTGCAATTTTCCCTTGTGCATTCTTTGTACTGAAGTCACAATCAATCGCGATATTCAGTTCCTTTTGGTCTTCAGACCATAGTTATGGTGGAATAATAGGTAGTTCAGTGACTGCCTTCTTCATAGTGTGGGGACCTTGTCTGGAAGAGGCTTGGATCCCATACAGCTTGTGGCCCATAAACAGACTTGGAGTTATGGAACAATATAGTTAGCCCTAATGCTTTTTAATGAGTATTCCACAAGAGTGTAATTGTGGAACCAGTACTACAATATGGTCCAGAACAAAGGGTAGATTCTAAATTATATCCAGCCTTTAGCACTGAATAAATTCTATATTTCTGCAGCAACTCGCATGGTGCGGAAAGTTGCAATGGATGCCCTCTGCAGAGATCAGATCTAATTGCATGAAGGGACCCACCCTCTATTCAGACATAAGCAATTTCATTTTCAACAACTGGCTATTTGGGGATGAAATTTTGCAGTTCTGGGGCAGCAAGGCAGTATCCTTGGATGGCCTGTTGTCAGCTGAAGGTTTTGTATTTCTTTCCGCTCCTGCCTGTTATATGATGCAACTACATTGGTCATTGTGGCCCCTTGCTAACTGAGAAAGACCTAGGTGCAATGTTCCCTCTAATGTGTTTTTGGGTGCATGGTCCTTTTAACGGGCTGCACGGCCCATTCAAAGTTTCGTGCATGCGTGGAATTTCACACTGGAGAAGCTGGTCCTGGGCTGTGCGGAACCGGCAGATAGCTGCACGACCACGCAGTTTAGAGGGAACGTTGTCTTAGGTGGGAGCCTCCCAGGGATCTGTACTGGGGCCTCTGCTTTTTGCTATATTTATAAATGACTTGGATGACAGAATAGTGAACCACGACGCCAAGTTAGGTGGCACAGTAAATGGTGTAGATGGGAGCAGAAAGTTGCAAAGGGACATTGATAGACTAAGTTCCTGAGCTTCTGACCATATATCCGCAGCATAACTTAGACCGCCTATTTCCACCTCCATAACATCGCCTGTCTCCGCCCTTGCCTCAACTCATCCACTGCTGAAACCCTCATCCATGCCTTTGTTACATCTAGACTTGTCTATACCAATGCACTCCTGGCTGGCCTCCCACGTTCTACCCTACGTAAAATTGAGGTGATCCAAAACTCGGCTGCCCGTGTCCTAACCTGCACTAAGTCCCATTCGCCCATCACCCTTGTGCTTGCTGACCTACATTGGCTCCTGGTTATGCAGCGCCTTGATTTCAAAATTCTCATCCTTGTTTTCGAATCCCTCTATGGCCTTGCCCCTCCCTATCTCTGTAATCTCCTTCAGCCCCACAACCCCCCCCCCCTCAAAGATATCTGCGCTCCTCTAATTCTGCCCTCTTGAGCATCCCTGATTATAATCGCTCAACCATTGGTGGTCGTGCCTTCTGTTGCCTAGGCCCTAAGCTCTCTCATTCCCTGCCTAAACCTCTCTACCTCGCTTTCCTCCTTTAAGACGCTCCTTAAAACCTACCACTTTGACTCACCTGCCCTAATTTCTCCTTGTGGCTCGGTGTCATTTTTTGTCTTATAATACTCCTGTGACGCGCCTTGGGACGTTTTACTACATTAAAGGCGCTATATAAATACAAGTTGTTGTAAGTGAGTGGACAAAACTGGCAGATGGAGTTCAATGTGGGAAAATGTGAGGTCATCCACTTTGAACCTAAGAAAGATGGATCAGTTTCTAAATATACTAAAGAAGCTTCGGAACTGTGGAGGAGCAGAGAGATTTAGGGGTCCAAGTTAGAAATCACAAAGCTAGTGGATAGGTACAAAAACTAATTAAGGCTAATGGAGTATTGGCCTTTATCTTGAAAATACAGAGGGATGGAAGTTATGTTAGTTATATAAAGCTATCGATCCCATTTAGAGTACTGCGTTCAGTTCTGGGCATTGCACCTCAGGAAGGACATATTGGTCTTGGAGGGGTGCAGATTCACCAGAATGATACCGGGGCTAAAAGGGTTAACTTATGAGGACTGGTTGCATAGACTAGGCCTGTATTCCTTTGAGTATAGAAGTTTATGGGATGATCTAATTGAGGTGTTTAAGATGATTAAAGGATTTGAATGGGTAGATATAAACTATTTCCTCTGGTGGGACAGTCCAGAACAAAGGGGTAAAACCTTAAGATTAGAGCTACTCTGTTCAGCAGGGTGATGTCAGGATAGACTTCTTCACACGCGGTAGTGGAAATTTGGAACTCTTCTCTTTTCCCCCCCCCCCCCCCCACACAAAGCTGTTGTGTGGCTAGGTCAGTTGAAAATGTCAAAACTGAGATTGATAAATTTTGTTAGGCAAGGGTATTAAGGGTTACGGATCCAAGGCAGGTAGATGGAGTTAAGATACAGATCAGCCATGATCTAATTGAATGACGAAAAGGCTGGAGGGGCTGAATGGGCTATTCCTGTTCCTATGATTCCCTTGAAGATTTCAGACACAGACAGTTAGATCTGGTACTGGCACAGCTACCTTATAACAAGCCAACCTATTAGTTGGAAGTCTGTATGGTCAACATTGCACTAGAGAGAGTACAGAGGAGATTTACGAGGATGTTGCCAGGACTGGAGAATTTTAGCTATGAGGAAAGATTGGATAGGCTGGGGTTTTCTTTGGAGCAGAGGAGGCTGAGGGGAGACTAAATTGAGGTGTATAAAATTGAGGGGCCTAGATAGTGTATAGGAAGGACCTGTATCCCTTAGCAGAGAGGTCAATAACCAGGGGGCATAGATTTAAAGTAATTGGTAGAAGAGTTAGAGGGGAGTTGAGAACTTTTTTCACCCAGATGGTGGGAGTCTGGAACTCACTACCTGAAAGGGTGGGAGAGGCAGAAACCCTCATCGCAGTTAAAAAGTACTTGGATATGCACTTGAAGTGCCGTAGCATACAAAGTTACAGACCAAGAGCTGGAAAGTGGGATTAGGCTGGATAGCTCTTGCTTGGCTGGCACAGACACGATGGCCTGAATGGTCTCCTGTGCCGTAACTGTCTGATTCTATGAAGTGTTTCCACCTGTTGCATTCTTCAATATGGGATGACTAGGCTTGCATCTAGGAAGACCTCCAATTTGGAAATAAACTCGCAGAGCGAAAGCAATTAATGTGTTCGTGCCAATACCATGGTTATAACACTTGGGGATGTGCTGAGCCAAGTGTCTTCATATTTGTGTGTGTGAATATGAAAGTTAAAGAATTAAGCAGCTGGGAGTAATGTATTATGGCAGAGTCGAGAAAAGTCACCTAAGAGTTGTGTAAGGCTGTTAAAGGAATAGTGTTCCAAGGTTATTTCCTCCTCATGCTTGAATTGAATGATATCTTGTTAGGACTTGTGGGCATGTCTGTAAAATACAAATGCAAAGAATCCGATGATTGCCAGAAAGTATTTCATAGATGGTTATCACCCTCTGAAGCAGGCTACGGGTAGACGTGGTAAATATAGGTAAGCTACAGCCCTTTATGAATGGACTTGACAGGTTTGAGGGAGTAGAATTTATGGGGGCAGTGGAGGTAATGGGGGTGGTTGTGGGTTAGTTAAGATCTCACAATGATGAGTCATGGGTGACCATGGTCTTTTATAGCTTTCTCGATTGCCTCAGAGTTTGGGAGAAATTGGCTGGTCTTTTTTAATCTTAGAAGTTAGCATTACTGTCATTTGGGGAGAGTGGTAGATGGGCCTAACCACTTTTCTTGCCCTTTTTAGTATGCTTGTGCTTGAAGGTTGAACTTTAATAGAATGAGGAGAGCCATATATATGGTAGGAAATATGTTACTTTATAAATGTTATTCAATTGACATGGTCAGAAAAGACTAATATGCTTTTCTGTTGAAAGATAGCTGTTGGAAGCTTTAATAGTGTATAGTTGCTGAATTCAATTTTTTAAGCAATTTTGTAAACAAGGTTAAAACCTATTAAACAAGTTATTGATCTGATTCATGATTGATTCATTGTTTGGATTTGTGCAATTGATTATCTATATTTCAAAAAGAATATTCGATGATTTATTGGTAAGCTCTTATCGACAAACCTCACCACTATTTTCTTCCCTTCCCTCATTTCTCTTAAGGTGACAACTTCAGTTGAGTTATAGCTTCATGGGCAGTGACAACACTACAGTACACCTCCAAATTGGTCATTTTTAATGAGAGTCTAGGTTTTCTGGACAATCTGACTAATTGGTGTGGAGGCATCACAGCGCAATTCTGTAGTTAACGTGCTATCCATGTATGTGCTCTGCATTAATTGTGATAGAGAGCTAGCCAATTTTTTTCTACCAAGCCTGGGGGATACAAAGTTTGACTAATTGCTGTCCTTCCTCAGATTAAGTGTTTTTGTAACTTTTAGAAAATGTTAAAATCTGGTGATTTTAAGTCTTTTCATCTAACCAAGTTCATAATCTGTTTCTTTTCGTAGGCAAATCAACGACTAGCAGCTGCAGAAATAAGTTACGATGAGTTTCTTGTTGTTGCCCATCAAATCAATCAGTTGTTCCAGTACCAAGAGGAAAAAAGTAGATCTAGTGACTGGCAAGCATCCCATGTTGCCCCCAGGGGTTTTAAAACTGAACTGAGGGGCGAATCTCCATCAGCTAGAACCCAAGGTAAAGGTGCACCATTATCTGAAGCAGAGCTGAGCTATCTTGAACACATGTCTAAATTAAAAAGAACCAGGGTTCAGTTAGAACAATCGCATGAATCAGAACTTCGTTGGAAAACAAGAGAGGCTCATAATAAGGATATATCTGGTGATCGGTCGCTTAGTGTAAGAGAAGATGGTGACCAAGGAAGTAAGTCTCCAAATATGAGCAGCAATTCATATTCAGTAATTGAAAGGCATGATACAAGAGGTACTTTTCAGGAAAGGAAACTTGGAGAAAAAAGAGAGGCAAATGAGAGTGGGCATGGACATTACAGTGAAGGAAGGCATTCGGAAAGAAGAAAACTGTGCGATGTCAAGCCTGTGCGACGTTCTCCTGTTGGTGATAATAGACAGTCACATGACAAACATTGTGATGTGTCACCACTGCGTCAACATATGAGTCCTTTAGTAGATGAGGAGAGAACCCAAAGTAACATACGCGATAGCAAAAAACATGTAGATGAAACGTTACCAATTAAACAAATCAGAAGTTCTCCAATTCCTGAAGATCGATATAAAGCAGACTCTAATCTCGGAAAGTTGTGTAATAACTGGACAGAGCCAAGGAACGAGCATCATAAAGATCAGCGGCAGGGATCAAAACATCACCCTGTGGTTGAAAGAGACCTCCAAGAATTTGGTCCAAGAGATGGGCAAGGTAAATTTAGAAAAGTAAATGACAGTTCTCTTGATTCACCTGTGTTAAATTTATTATTCTGTTTCCTGGGTCACAATGCGCACAAAGTCACTGGCAAGCAGGCACCACTTCATAGGTTTATGAATACTACTTTTGGCCATGAGCAAGAACAGAAGACTTGCTGTCTTAATACTGAAGTATCTGTGCTTGGCACCTTTTTCGTACTCCTAGTGAGATCGGGAAGTTATCCAGGATTTAAAAAATATTTTTGCCAATTTTCTAACTTTTACTGAAGATGTTAACTGATGTTGTAGATACAGTTTGTCCAAGTGGCAGCAATAGCTCACCTAAGTAGCAACTGCCTTGTTTTTCACTAAACTTAATTTATGAGCTTAGGCGGTGATTATCAGTGGGTCTTTGGATAGTGGGGACAACTCAACCAAGCACTGATTATGCCCTCCTCTGATATCTATGCTTGCAGTTTAAAACATCTGGCTAGTGATCAGGAGTGAGAGCCTGGCTGATTTTATACTAAAATATCCTTTACCTACTCCAGGGGTTCTGAGGCTACTTGTGTGCCACTGGAGCCCTAGCTGGGATCAGCTAAGCACAGACCAGAAATTGACTGTTGGACCTTGTAAAGTGTCTCGGTACTGCACTAATAGGACATTTCCTCACAAAGCCATGGGCATTATCTTTCCACTCAATGGCCAAATGCACCTAGCCACTGGTTTCCTAGTTCTGTTTTTTATATATCTGCAATATTTGGGTACTTACTGAATCCTTCAGATTTGCCACTTCTGCTGAAGTTATTTAAAGTTTACCACTTGCAATAGATTTTATGGGAGAAAAATCACATTGCATTTTTATTTTTTGCCACTCCAGGTGCTGACACTTGGGGCTGGATTTTACTTACCGAGACAAGTTGGGGGCAAGACTGCTGACTTCCGGGTTCTAGTCCCACCCCTCCCAGCAACATCCGACGCACAGATGCTATTTTCCCCTGATTGGCCTTGTTAAGCCTGCCCTGCGGGCTTGCTGGCCAATTAAGCGAAAACCGGTGTCAGATGACGTCATTTGATGACGCTTCATCTGCTGGTTTTCTTAAAGGCACATGAACCATCTATTTTTGACATGATTTGACAGCATTGAGGTGGTGCCAAACACTGGCAATCACTGTACAAAGGTGAGCCCTTGTACCCAGGCTCTCCAATGACTCTCCTTAGGATAAAACAGATGGCAGCTGTAGGTGAGGGTACAGAAGTGATCTGTCACTTCTCCCAATGAGGTGAGGCCACAAACACTTCAAAGCTTGTCACCTACAGAAAAATCTAAACACATTAAAAATGACTCCCAACATTTCCTTACCTCTGATACTCACCACTGTTCCATTGCATCCTTCACACCACTTCTGCAGCTGTCATCTATACACAGACATTACAACAGCACACCTCACTTACCCTGGCGGGGTTCTCCGACATCGGGAAGCCCGCAGCAGAAGTCTAAAAATTGGAAAAAGCCTCTTAACTGCCTGTTAACAGGCAGTTAAGTGACTATAATCCTCTTCCCGCCACTAGGAGTCGGGACCCTGCGCAAATCGGGGACCCAACTCCCGGGAAGATTGGTTGGAAGTGGGTTCAGGACCCGCTCTCATTCTTCGATTTTTCCCAGCAGTCCCGCCTCCTCGGCTGGTAAAATCCAGCCCTTGGTATCATGAGTGCCAGTAGCTCTTCAATACCTTCCCCATATGTCAGACTAGAGTGTGAATATTAGCAGGCTACTTCATTGTTCAAGGCATCACAGCTGAGCCTGATCTTTGTTCTCCTCTAATATCTATACATGTACATTTTCCAGCATGGATTATTGTATAGTAATCAGGTGTATAAATCTTGGCAGATCTTGCCCCCTCTTCGCTTCTTCCCCCCCCCCCCCCCCCCCCCCCCAATTTCCTAGCACTTGGGCATTGAAGCCAACTGTTGTCAACCACTGCCCATCTTTGCTTTTATCCACAAGACAATTGGGGAAAGCTTATACATTTTTTTAATAAGGAAGTTTAATTGACTGCCACATTAACTATCACTCAAGGTGCAAATTTTTGATAATTAAGTAGTACTAGAATCACTAAAATATTTATTTGTCCCTTCTAAGCCTAATTTATATGTGGGGCAGTAGATCCACTACAGTTGGGCTGGGATAGCTATTGGGCAGTCATATTGAGACATTTTTCTAAAATGTTTTTGGAATTCTAATACACGATGAGAGCTCATTAATTTTAAAAGAAAAAGTTTTACTTGCTCAATATTGAATGGGATATGAGTTCATTATTTTAGTGTTGCAGAGACTTCTATAGCAGGAGATAAACTTGGGTACTATAATTGTCCTGTTAAAATGTACAGAATTAACATTGTTTTTCTGATTTCAATAAAATTATGCTGACTGTTGAAGTAGTACAGTAGAACGTACTGAGGGTTGAACTGATTTTATTGTGAATATTTTACAGCAGGTCTGTCAATCCCACCCTGCCGTGTGACTTAATGTTTAAGTCTGTTCAAAACAATAATTTAATACACTTTATTTTTATCAGACATAAAAAGAGAAGAGCCAAGATCCCAATGTGACCATCATTCGGAGGAAAGACCTGCTTATGATGCACCACAGAGAGGCAATGGACTAGTTGAAAGTTCAAGTTCAAGGCCAAGATCTGGCGTACTTGAAATGCCTCAGCGATTTAGGGAACTTTCTGATAGACCAGGGCAAGGAAAATCTGGGTCTACAAGAAATCTGGAAAAATTGAGAACTGATGAATCCATTGAACCAGACAGGACATGGCTTTGTAGTCGGGATGGATCTCCAAGCTGTGATGGGCGCATTGCTGGACCTAGGATGAGGCTGCAGGATCCCCCCGAACAGGTTGTCCAGCCGATTGATGATGCCCCTGAGCAGCCTAGTCTTTGGATAGAGGGTATTCCGGGGCAACCCAGTACACACTTCGATGGTCCAGGTGGTTCCCACTCTGGACAGCCTGGTGCATGCTTTGATGGTCCACACAGAGGACAGCCAGGTGCATGCTTTGATGGTCCAGCTGCACTACACCTAGGGCAACCTGGTGTGCGCTTTGACAGTTCAGGTGGTCCTCGTTCTGGGCAGCCTGGACTGCGCTTCGACAGTTCTCGCCCAAGGCAGCCTGGGCCACGCTTTGATGGTCCTCGCATGGGGCAGCCTGGGCCACGTTTTGATGGTCCTCGCCCAGGACAGCCTGGACCGCGCTTTGACGGCCCACACCTGGGACAGCCTGGGACACGCTTTAATGGACCACACCCAGGGCAGCCTGGGGCACGCTTTGACAGTCATCCAGGGCAGCCTGGGGTACACTTTGAGGGTCCACAGCCTGGCACTCGCATTGATGGTTCACACCCTGGGCAACCCTGTGGTCACTTTGACAATCCAGGCGGCCACCCAGGGCAGCCCAGCACGCGCTTTGGCCCACACACAGGACAGCCAGGCACACAGTTAGACAATCATGGAAGTCATGTAGGGCACCCGCGTTTTGATTCACATCCTGGGCAGCCTGCCATGCACTTTGATGGCCCACATCCACGACAGTCTGGCGCACGCTTTGATAGCCCAGATGGACTTTTAGGGCAACCTCGTATGCGTTTTGATGGCCCACAGCTTGGGCAGCCCAGTATGCGCTTTGATGGCCCAAGTTCTCGTCTAGGGCAACCTATTGCACGCTTTGATGGTCCACATCCAGCGCAGCCCAGTACACACTTTGATGGCCCTGGTGGTCGCCCAGCACAGTGTGCTGTGCGCTTTGATAGTCCACAACTGGGGCAGCCTGGCACGCACTATGACGGTTCAGGCAGTCACCCAGGGCAGCCTGCCATTCGTTTTGATGGTTCTACTGGAACTCGGTTTGACATTATTGCTGCGCAGCCAGGTGCATATTTTGATGGTTCTCGTGGGCCACAGTTTGACGGGGCTCCAGTACATCCTGATCCAAGATGCGGTGTCGCTGGTCATTTGTTTAATGGTCATCCTCCAAATTCACAGTATCAGGGAAGAGTATTTGATGGACAGTCTGGACCCAGATTTAATATGCCTCAAGGATCTCATTATAATGAATCTGCCGTACATGGAGCAACAACATTGGCCAACCCAACCTATGGGCCAGCTGGTCCTTGTTTCGATGGACAGACGCCATTACCTCGGTTGGCAGGACCCCATAATGACCAATACGATCCAACATGTGGAACATTTTACAACAGTAACCTTCCTGCATCATTACCTGAAAACATGCGTCAACTGCAGCCTGTAAGTATCAACATTTTTATTCCTTTCAAAGGGGAAAAATCTTAAGTAAAAATGATTGAAAATGTTATCCTTGGCTCCTCCAATAATTTGGGTATGGATGAGTAAAAGTCCTTTGTAATACTAGGACCTACAGATCAGAAGGTTCTGGCAACAATCCTGGAACTGTCAATAGATTTAAGTTGGGATGACATTGAGGTCACTACAATTGTTTTAGTGGCACTTGTCTATGGAAGGCTAAAATAAGTTTGTGCTCCCGATCACTATCTGACCTGTACAGGAAAATGCTCATGTGGACATCAGATAGGGACAGGGTTGAGCTTGGCTCAGATACTCTCCAGTCAAAACAGAATGCTGAAAGTTAATGTTGAGGCTAATGTGAAAAATAGCCATTTGAGAACTGCTGGTGCCTGTGGACTAGTATCCAGTGTCTTTAGGAGAAGAGGGTAGAAAATTGGACAGGAAAATAAACTTCATGTTAAGCTGTTTCATAAGTGAAATAGCATAAATTTGGTGTGTAATCTCTGGATGCTTTCATGATCTGAAATTCTTTTTATTTCGTAGGTTAATGCCATGACTGGTTTTCCCCACAATCAGATTCCTTTTAGTCAAGGCCAGCAGTACATACCTCCTCAATCTTCTGTTCCAGTTACACAGATTCAGCAAGGTAATGCATTTTCTGTCAGTAAATTGGACAGATGAATTTCTCATAATTTGCTTTACTCTTAATATACAGTGAGTGGCAGCCAGGTCTTGATATTTTCCTTGCAAACAACCACCCCATTTCCAACCTCCCTTTCCTCTCAAGTCCTTGAACATGTTGTCGCCTCCCAATTCTGTGTCCATGTTTCCCACAACTCTTGGTTTGAACCCCCCTCCCCCAAAATCAGGTTTCCTCCCCTTCCATTGTACTGAAACTGTCCTCATCAAAGTGAGGCACCAGAGAACTGCCGTTAGCTATGAAATCCCCCAAGGATCTATGCTCGGGCCACTCCTATTTTTTTTATCTACATGCTGCCCCTCAGCGACGACATCCAAAACTTTCAGGTTCCACATGTAGGCTGACAACACCCAGTTCTACCTCACCTCTCTCGACTCTTCCACTGCCTCTGATTTGTCACGCTGCTTGTCTGACATTCAGAATTGGATGAGCAGAAATTTCCTCCAATTAAATATTGGGAAGAACGAAGACATTGTCTTTGGTCCCTGGCACAAACTCCATTCCTTGGCTACCAACTCCATCACTCTGTCTGAGGCTGAATCGGACCATGGCGTCCTATTTGACCCTGAGCTTTTGACCCCACATCCTCTCCGTCACCAAGTCTGCCTGTTTCCACCTGCGTAACGTCAGCTCATCTGCTGAAACCCCCACCCATGCCTTTGTTACCTCTAGACTTGACTCTTCCAATTCTTTTCTAGCTGACTTCCCACCTTGCACCCTCCGTAAATTTGAGCTCATCCAAAACTTGCGCCAAGTCCTATTCACCCATTATCCCTGTGCTCACTGACCTACATTGGCTCCCAGTCTGGCAATGCAATTTTAATGTTCTCATTTTTGTTTTCAAATCCCTCTGTGGCCATGCCCCTCCCTATTTCTGTAACCACCTCCCTACTTCTGTAACCTCCTCCAGCCCTACAACCCTCTGATCTCTGCACGCCTCCAATTCTGGTCTCTTGTGCATCTCCAGTTTTCATCGCTCTACCATTTGCGGCCATGCCTTCAGCTGCCTAGGCCCTAAGGTGTTCAATGCAAGAACAAGTTGAGCCAGGCGGAGGATGGTGGTGGTGGTGGATGGTTCAGCTTCCGTTCAAGGAAGAAGGCCATCCTGGTGAGGGATGGAGGTGTTGCGGGAAATACTGTGATTCCTTACACCCCATGGGTTCATGGGCTTTAAACATACAAGCTGTGACTTATGATCTGAGTCTTCTGGTAATGCTATTATATAATTAGAAACTTTCCAGAAAGTAATTCTTATAGCTGGTTAATGGTGGGAAAGATGTTCACATTTTAAAAGGTCATTCTGGAAATGTTGCATTAAACTGGTCTATTGTCCCTAGGAACAATGTCTAATACAGGAAACTTTCGTTTATCCGGCACCCAAATATCCGGAATTCTCGCTTAACCGGCAAAAATCATCCTCCGAAAACTCCTCTCAAATAACCGGCAATGTTGCCGAGTCGCAGTCGAGTCTCCGCGAACGCCGAGTGCTCCGAAAAATCCTCTCAAATAACCGGCAATGTTGCCGATCCCGAGTCCGAGTCCGAGAACGCCGATTTAGTCAGTAGGGGTACTTTTCAAAAGTGCCACTACTCGGCCTCCTGGCGCTGTCGCAAGTCCGAAACATTGCAGTAGCAGGAGTAGATTCTCCTGTGCTGCTTGGCGTCTCTTTGTTAAAAATAGCCTCGGTAGATATAACTCTCTGTTATCCGGTACTTTCGATAAACCGGCACCACGCCGGTCCCGTCGATGCCGGATAAACGAAAGTTTCCTGTATTAGCTTTATCGTATGAAGCCTTGGATTTGAAATAGCCAATAACCTTTTGGTGTTGACTAATTTATGCAGTATTACAATCTCAACTGTCTGTCAAGGTCTATTTGGATTTTGCTTCAGTCGCCATTAGATCAATGTAGCCAAGCTATATACTTGAATCCATTCAGTTAAGAGCATTGATTTATTTTGTCTGTTGTGTAATAAACTATTATAATATCACAGGATCATCTTTTGCACCTTTGGATAATCATTTGGGACAGTTGGATGTTAATGAGCTGTTTTCAAAGCTGCTTTCTACAGGAATTTTAAAGCCAAATCCAGTCGAATCCATCCCAACACGTACGTTTTTCTTTTTTTAAATTTTCTAAACGATTCATTTGTGTTTCTGTAGTTTTGTTTGCAAAACCTAAATCAGTAAATAAGTAGAGAAGAAGTGAAAGTATAACTTCATGCTTTTGTTTTCATGAATTTAGAGTCTGAGGTGTTTCCAGAAGGTGATCCTCAGGCTCAAACTGTAATTGAAGAGGATGAGGAGGAAGAAAATGAGGAAAACATTCCAGATCTTACCAGCTTTCAAATAGAGGAACTGAAGCAGTAAGTAATTTCTAATTAATTCCTGACTTCGAGCACTGCATTCATAAGGTCTGTAGATCTTGAAACCAGGTTCTGTGAAGCTGAAGGCAATCTAATCAAAGCAATGCAGGCCATGGCTGATCAACTAATGTAAAAACAGACAAACTTCAACCAGATGTTAGCATGGATTCCTTGAAATCAATGATACTTTAAGTTTTATTCTTCCTCACTTGTTCACTGAATAGGTAATTGAAAGGGATGGGGGAGTGAGGGGAGGAACACTGACGCAAACAAAATGCTTTTTTGAGATTGGTAACATATCGGTTACGTGCTTTGTGCCCCCCACTAAATCTGGAGCTTGTTCTGGAAACAAATCTTAGTTATTTTTCTCCAGTGGGGGTAGCTTTGTTAGTATATACTGGAAAGGGTTTACCTTTTATTGTTTCACTCACCTTTCATGTTTTTTTCCCCAGAGAACTCTTTGTAAACGTTTAGGTTATTTAAAATGGTACGTTTTTTTTAAATGGCAAAGTTTTTTTTTTGACTTTTTAACTTCACAGAATCATACAGCACAGAAGATGACCATTCGGCCCATCATGCCTGTGCCGGCTCTTTGAAAGCTATCCAATTAGTCCCACTCGCCTCTTTCCCCATAGCCCTGCCAATTTTTTTTCTTTTCATCTTCTGGTTGAAATGTACCTGTTTTCATATTAATTGATTAGTCGAGGCGTGCATTGTTTTGATCAACTGACCTTCAGCTTGATTGATGCCAGACCTGATTTCAAGATCTACAGATTTTTTTAATGTTGTGCTCAAAGGTCATGAAAGGTACTTATTTTCACAAGTGCGCAGCCTGTTTCAAGCCAAGACTGTTATGAATTTTGAGTTTCATTGAATGGAAATCCTTTAAAAATCAGTGGCGTTATTTGATGCCCATGCAAAGAAAGAGTTCCACATACAATTGCATGCCATACAATCGAGTACAAAACACTAGTCAACTGTGTTCACTTGGAAGCTGAAGTGTTAACCAGTATCTCAGTATGTTACCTAGCTGTCAGGAATTGCCTAGAATAAGCAAAGATTATTTCCTTTTGTGCTGTTGCCATACCAATGGCCAACATGCAAAGTATTTCTCTTGATATTGTCAGCAGGGTGCTTCTTGGTATAATGTGTGTGCTTGTATATCCTAATAATTGCTTCAGCAGAGTGGGTGCATCAAACCAACTTCAATAAGGCAGTTTCCACACGTCTTCTGCCCTAGGCATAATTGATTCATATATGGTAGTTGAACAACTGAGGAAGAATGATGATGTGCTTTTATAGTTGTTTGACACCTCATCCCATTTCTGGAGAGCAATCCGTGTAATGTTCTCCATTTTTTGATCTGACTGGAGGAAACTGAGCAATACATAGGGCGGGCTCCCTTATGCCAGCAGGAGAATTATGCACCCACAATGTTGAGCTTGTTTACATTGAAGTTCAGCCAGTGGAGGAAGACTTGCATGTTTGCAGTTGGTTGCAGTCCTGTAGTGTAAAAGAGTCTATAGATTGATCGAAATTTATTATTTGAATGTAGTTCAATTCCATGTGCAACACTCCTGTGGTTCTCTTTTGGACCTAGTATAACTTGGAGCATCCTGGTCTCTTGTTCACAAACAAACAGGAGATCAGCCTATTCATTGGTATACAAGGGTTAACTACGTTCAGAGTTAAGAAAGAAAGTAGCCATCCACTTCACCCCTCGGCCTTCAGAAGAGGCAGAAATTGGTGATGGATATTTTACATTTAAAAAAAAATAATACTTGACTCAGTCCAAGTCAAATGCGTCTTTCTGCTTTGAATAATCTACAACTGTGACCCAAGTGTAAAACAAAAAGTGGAACAAAGCAAATGTGCGTGTGGTTCGGCTGAGAAGAGCTTGAGGGTATTGATGCAGTCTCCAGCCTATCAAAGAATCATAAGAATTTTGTGGTTCCTACCACATTGGTAGCAGGCCTTTAAAATAAATGCTCCACCTAGAAAATAGAGTACGGTGTTTGTTTTATATTACTCTTGATCATTACACTTCATTATTGATTTCTCTTCCTAAAACAGGAGATATGATGGTGTTATCAGCCGACTGTACACAGGTATTCAGTGCTACTCCTGTGGAATGAGGTTCACAGCATCACAAACTGATGTTTATGCGGACCATTTGGACTGGCATTATCGTATGAACAGAATGGAAAAGGACATCACTAAGAAAGTGACTTACAGAAAGTGGTACTACAGTTTAACAGTAAGTTTGTTGAATGTGCAAAACTTCTCCAGCACTAAAGATTATTTTTTGTACATAGGGAGTCAAGGCCAAGTAGAGTATTCAGGTCAAGCAAGCTTAGATAGTGGGGGATAATTGGACCCAGGCAGTCAGGAGGCAGAGGAGAAGAGAGGGTAGATTAGGGGAGATGTGGGGATTACGGCAGAAAAGATACAAAAATTATCTTGGAGGGGAGAGAACAGGCTAGAAATTTCCTGGGTGGATGGGGGGTCAACGGCAGTATCCCTGGGGCAATTTTATTGCTCAGTGGGCAGAGGTGGGGAGCACTACTGATGGGTTCATTGGCTCATTTTGATAGAGAGGGGAGAAAGAGTGCCAGGGCTGATTTAATTGGCCAGTGGGAGGTTGCTGGGTGACGTGTCTGACTTCAATGATATGGCGGGATCGTCGCAAGTGATTTGCTCAGATTACAATGCATATTGCCTCGGATTGCCACCCAATTTTACATGAAAGCTGCTTTAGAGTACCACCTGATTTTTTGTGAAGGCTGAGTCAATGACCTTGTAATTTTAATGGCACCTGCTTCAAAGTGCTTCCGGATTCAGTTTAGTTTAGTTTGCAGCCCTCCATCTCTCACCTTCAATTCTTTTTCAGTCGGTCCAGTCATTGGATTCTACTATTGGTGATCTGCAAACACAGTTTTCAACATTCTGACTTGTTACTGAAGAGCAAAACTTTCTGTGAAACTATTTCTTTATTCCATGTGCTAATTTCAACTTTTACACAAAAATATCAGAGTAGCAATGGCGAAGGTGATTTCAGGTGAAATTTTGAAACGGTTAGGAAACAGGTCCTCTAACTGTTCAGATGGGGGACTTCAGTGAGTATATGGGACTGTCATGTAATGTTAGGTGAGCCCCACTGTATTTAATGTGACCCTCATGCACTATCTTCTGGTGCAACTCTTGTGTCCACTGACCATTTTTAATACATAATTAAAATAACGGAGTGACACCTGCCAACAAACCGGAAGCTGCGCAAAAGCATTCTGCGCATTAATCTGGAAATTTCAATGCTGTTTCTGCTTGGCCCGCCTCCGCTTCCCGGCGTTTCTGCTTGGACCGCCGACGTTTCTGCTTGGATTGCTCCTGCTTCCTGATGTTTCTGCTTGGCCCGCCCCCGCTTCCCGACGTTTCTGCTTGGCCCGCCCCCGCTGCCCGACATTTCCAGCCTGCTTCCCGACATTTCCGGCCCGCCCCCGCTTCCCGACGTTTCTGCTTGGACCGCCCCCGCTTCCCGACGTTTCTGCTTGGACCGCCCCCGCTTCCCGACGTTTCTGCTTGGACCGCCCCCGCTTCCCGACGTTTCTGCTTGGACCGCCCCCGCTTCCCGACGTTTCTGCTTGGACCGCCCCCGCTTCCCGACGTTTCTGCTTGGACCGCCCCCGCTTCCTGACGTTTCTGCTTGGACCGCCCCCGCTTCCTGACATTTCCAGGCCGCCCCCGCTTCCCGACATTTCCCTTTGCCAGAAATGCATTAAACTCAAGCTGAGCCTCCAAACTTTCTCCAGACTACATGGTGTCCACGTTATTTTATAAAGTTTCATCCCAATCAAAAAGTAAACAGAACCTATACAAAATAAGCACTTCCGATATGACTGACAGCCTCTTCACGGAGCAACAAACAGTCGCTGCAAATGGCTTCACAGCATATTTTCACCCAACATTTTTTTAAATCAGAACCACCAAAATAAACACAGACTGTGCAAGCGCAGCTACTTCCGGTTCGTTGGCAGCAGTCGCGTCCTTAAAATAATTGCATTCATAGCAGCATGGTGTTTTAAATACTCTAAGATCAGATCATGTAGATGTTTAATTTATCCTGCCCTGAATCTAGCTGCCTCTGGGACTTGAAACTGAACGTTGGTTAAAATTATCGGTGATGTGCCTGTGATAAAGTTGTTTAGAGGTTTCCTTTAATTAAAAAGATTTGCAAATATTTTATTCAAAAACATTAAACCGTGAAGAATGGTTCTGGTTTTAAAATCATGGCAGAAAAGTAGAGATATTGAAAGGTTTGTTGATCTTTCAAATTTTTTTGTTTGCCCATCCACAGGACTGGATAGAATTTGAGGAAATTGCTGACTTGGAAGAGCGTGCAAAGAGTCAGTTCTTTGAGAAGGTCCATGAAGAAGTTGTACAGAGAACACAAGAAGCTGCAAAAGAAAAGGAATTCCAGAGTGTTCCTGCTGGGCCTGCTGGAGTACATGAGGTAGGTTTTTTATGGCAGTGCATCTGATTAAAACATCACATGGCAGAGATTGCCTGTATAAAAAAAAAAACAACAACTTTTTACTTGAATTAATATGAAAGTCACCAAATTTCATTCTTTTCGATAAGATATCCATTTTATTTACAAATATTGTGTTTTCTGCCAAGAGCTTTTGGTATTTTCTAGATATGGATTGCAGTAATCCTATTAAGTGGCAGGAATAAGGGTTTAAAAATTATGACTTGCAATACACAAGGTGGTCTGTCTTGTATTTGTATCCAAATAACTTGCTCTCCATTCTGTCTTGATAACTAATTTGAAGGGTAAGATATCTTGTACTTTTATGAGGCTGTTAATTCTGTGCACCATACCTACCAGAATGGCCAGCCTTTTGAAGCTCGGGCTTTTCTTCCAGGCCCAAGATATTTAAAGGGTTGCAGCTGAGCCATTCATTCAGTACCTGTTTTCATAAATGCACAGTCAATTTCACCTATAGTTTCAGCTCTCAATGAGCCTCTAACTACTTGAAACTAGCATTGTGTGCTTAATATGAGAAGGTGCTCAGGCTGTATTTGGTCAGTAGGCTACCTGTTGAAACACTGCCACACTAACTAAAGGAAAGTCGGATATCCCAAAGTTATACCCATTTGAAAATGCATGCTAAATTCCAGTGGAACTGTGTGCTGGCAGAAGTTGCATCTGCTCCCAAAGATATGCATGTAAATGACAAAATGTGCTGTCCTAGAAATGCTGTCATTTATGCGAGAATTGAACCTGACTTAAGCTTATAGGAAATAAGGTACCTGCAAATTCGGAAGTGGTTGAGTTCACAAACTTTGTGTGAAATACTGGATTTAACTGGAAATATTTTCTTAGCTGTGCTGTTAAGAAAGGATTCTGCAAACTGGCTTTCAGCAGTTTCAGGCAGGGTACAATTTTATTGCCATCTTTCTTGAATGAGCCCTTACCATGGGGTTCACTCGGGCTATGTATATGTCCTAGTGCTGAAGGAAGAACAGGAGCAAGAGGAAATGTAGGATAAGGCTACACAAAAGGACAAGACAACCAACTAGAAACATAGAATCTAGGAGCAGGAGTAGGCCATTCAGCCCGTCGAGCCTGCTCCACCATTCAATACGATCATGGCTGATCATCCAAATCCAGTACCCTGTCCCTGCTTTAATCCCCACAGTACACATATCCCACCCTACCCCCGTGTATTTAATTCCCCCTAACATATCCCATCCTATCCCCATAACCCCACATATTTAATCCCCCCTTAACACTAAGGGTCAATTTATCATAGCCAAATCAACCTAACCCACACATTTTTGGACTGTGGGAGGAAACCGGAGCACCTGGAGGAAACCCACGCAGACACGGGGAGAAATGTGCAAACTCCACACAGACAGTCACCCGAGGTCAGATTCGAACCCGGGTCTCTGGCGCTGTGAGGCAGCAGTGCTAACCACTATGCCACCGTACTAGCAGGTACCCTTCCACTAGAATGTACAGATCACAATGCTCCCTCAAGAATGTATCTGGAGAGATCTGCTTAAGGAGGCATAGTTGCAAGCTGACCTTCAAACATGAAACCAAAGAATTGATCTGCCTTGGAATACTGGACTTCATATTACCGTGGTTTTACTGTGTCTGTCTGTCTCTGTGATGGTCCTCAATTCCCTCATGAATGTATTGCTCATCCTGTATCCTTTTTAGAGCAGGATCCCAGAGAATTCATTCTGTAGGCTCTGATGCTGAGATTAACTACTGCTGAGCCTTTGCTTCCCACTATCAAATATCCCAGTTTCACCTCAACGCTCGGCAGAGTTGCAGATGGTGTAGACAGACCTGCAGTGGCCACTGGCCCCCCTACATCTGTTTAGGTTTCCCAACCCTCCTGTCTACCGGAATGGGCGATTGGTCTCCCGAGTGGGGAGGGAGGGAGAAAAACAAACCAGAGGGAGAGAATGTTCTTGTTGGCCTGTGATATGCGCAGTTGTATAAGGTGTTTTATTATGGGGGTGAGGCAGCTTTAGTGCTTCTCCCCGAGGATTGAACCTCACGTTCCTGAAGCTGGGCTTCAACGGTGGTAGTCAGTGAATTGAATTAGATTTGTTTTGTTATTTTCATAGCTTGCTGTGTATTGTAAACAGTCATAAAAATTGTACTAAAACGTTAGTTAGAAGTTACTTATATCGATGATTTTGTTGAATTAGTGGAATTTACTTAGTGTTTCTCATTGTGGTTGATATGGTAGAAACATTGCAAGTAGTTGTGCTCTTCGATTTATAAATTATCTCACTACAGAACAAAATGTCAAATTTTATTCGGGGCTTGGTGATACGGAGATACTCAACTGCAGTAAATGCAATAACATTTGAAAATTGTGGGCAAATGTCATGATTCAGCATCACGAGTAGTGTCACATGATTGAATGTCGTGATCAAATGTCACATGATCAAATCTCCAGGAATATGTCAAACCAGCGTTGGCAACCCTATCTCTGTTGTTAATAGATTAGGCTACATAGTTCCCCAGGATTGCCAAGGCTTCAACTTGAGTGGTCAGAGGTCAGTTGTCATGAGTTCACCATCTGCAGTCTGAGATTCCAGATGGTGAACTCATGCAAGAGAGTATTTCAGTGAAGACTGGGCAGAGTCTTTTGTTACAAGTTTGACACACAAGGTTATAAGTGGGGCATAAAGCAAGAAAGAACGGGTGCAGTAAGTTGAGGATATTTGTTCTTGCATGACATACTGAGGGATTTGTACTTGGGTGGCACAAGATGGGAGAAGAGATAAGAGGTTCAGAGTACAATCCTAGAGCACAGTAATGAATGAAAGAGTGCCCCACACATGAAGGGTCAGGGGAGCAGGTTGTTAAACTATTTTCTGCAGGCCAAAGTTGTAGCACGGGCTGCCACAGCCACCTCCCTCCACAATGTATGGGTCACATGCCTGTGATCCCAAACAGATCATCCTTTTGCATTATGAGACATCCAGATTAGACACTGACGTTTGCTGCTCTTTGATTTGGCTGCCATCTCTCAACCAGGTTGCTTGCTTTCTCCAGTACTGCCATTGCCCCTTTAAGAAACAACAGCTTTTATCTTTTCCGACACCAGGTCTCTGCTTCTGCCTCGTCTCCAGCTATTCCCTCCCTCCCCTGCTCCCACCCTAATCTGCAACCATTCAGTGTGCATTTTGTACTCCCCTACCTAGTCACCTTTACAGCTTACCTACACCCCAGGTGCATCTGAGGTGTTGTAGGCTGGATTTGGGGTAACCAAGCCAGGTACCCAAGAAAAGAAAACTCTCCAGTACACATTTATGCTGATGCTACAGTGAGCAACGTCCTGGAGAGTGTTTGCATTAGTAAACATTTATGGAGAGTAAATAAGTACAAATTATGCAAATTGAGAAAATTCAGTGGGGCTGAAAGTGCTGTGAATCAAATGTTATTGGCAGAGATTCAAATGCAAGTTACCAATCCATTCCTTCAGTGGGGAAAATAGGAAGAAATTGTACCATGTTAATTTAACTTTTTTAAAAATGAATGCTTGACACCTCGTTAAATTTATCAAACACATTTGTGTTCTCATTTGGCAGGTCTGTGAAATTTGTCAAGAGGCTTTTGAGCAGTACTGGGATGAAGATGAAGAAGAGTGGCATCTGAAAAATGCAATTCGTGTGGATAGTAGAGTAAGTACAGTAAGACCAATTTTTAAATATTTTGCAAGATGGGATGAATAAAAATTGGCAATTGTGTGCAACCATTGATATCTTTTGCCAGTTACAATAATAGTTTAGCTGAGATCACATTATCAAAACTGTCATTATTGGTGGTTAATCCCAATAGATTATTGTTACCATCAATTGTGGGAAATTTTAAAGAAAGCACCTGTATTTACATAACGGTGTTCACCCGGATGTCTCAAAACGCTTCATAGCCAACTAAATACTTAAGTGTAGCTGCTGTTTTATAATGACCACAAAATCTGTTTTAGTGGTGGGAAAGGACATCAATATATTGATCTGCAACACAGTTAAAATAATAACAGACTTTCTTTCTGTTCTACTGTAGTTAAATTGAAAAGCCAGTGTATTTCCAATAAAAATGTTTAAGTTAATTTAATTAGCTTGCTACCCAAGCCAACTGCTAAATGTTAGTCCTCTGAAACATCTAACTGAAGACATTGGGCTGGAGCGGGGCATCTCATGGCGTGCCCTGTTGGACTTTTTTCTGCGCCCTTCAGCTCAAATTTGTTTTTGTGTCATAAATTGCTGGAAGTGCAAGCTGATAACTGCATGAAAAGGGCATCTGGGATCTCAGTGAATGGTGGGACTAACGGTGCATCTCCTTGAGATTTAAGGATTGAGGGGAAAAAGAAACGACTGAGGGAAAATTAGAGTGGGTGAATTAGAGTCAAATCAGGTACAGAAAGAGGAAAAAGTAAGGGGAAGAATGATTGGATTAAGAGAGAGAGAGAGAGAGAAAACCAGACAGGAATTTTTTTTAATTTCTAAGAACAATTTACCACCTCAAGGAATGAGACTCCACAGTTTAAATTGTTTAATTTCTGGGCCAGAGCGGTTGATTGGCACTGCATTAACAATGATCACATTGTTTAAAAATTACTTCCGCTGTTATTTACCAAACTTAACTTTCTGTTGCAAGTTTAATGGACAATTAATGTGCAAATCCAGCAAGTGCTTGAAAATAATGGGGCGGGTAAGGACGAGATGCCATTTGTGTGAAGTGAGCGGCATAAAACAACCAGCACGTTCTGGAGATTCACAACTCGCGCAGTATCTCTTAATCCCTTGAACTTGTTGGCTGATTTGCACATTAATAACGGCGTGTGTCATTCGCGCGGTTATTTTTCCAGCGAGGTCTGGCCGATCGGCATTAATTTCAAATGTTAAGCTATGACATTCCTAATGCTGCTTCTAACCAGGTTTATTTTTGCTAAGCAAGTAGAATTTTAAATCTAGTAACGGCACAGAAATTGTCACTAATTATTTTCATCTTTGAAGTGTGAACTGATATCTGTAACAATGTTTTTTCTTTTTAGACATATCATCCAGCATGTTATGAAGATTACAAAAATGTGAGTATCAACATGAGTCAGTTCTGTTTACCAAACATAGCCCCTGAATTTGCGGTCGGAGGCGTACCTCCGGAGTACGCCTCCGACCCGCGAAAGATCTACAAACTTGCCTCCTGGCTCCAAAGCTACGGAGAGTTCGGGTCCTGGGCTTGCAGACATAAGCCTGCGTAAAGGCCCAGGGACGCAGGCGATTTGGAAGCCACCCTGGGATCACGTGGGCCAGGTCCTCCAATAAGAAAGGAGGATTCCATTTATAATCGGAATCCCCATAAACCCTACTGGAATCCCCAAATAATTAAACAGTTTAGACAACAAATAATAAATGTTCTGGTTTTCAAATTTAATTAAGTCCCTTGATTACAGCAAATACAATAAAAAATTAATTTTTTGAAAAATAACATTTAAATCTGGGCCACTATTTGTATAAACTAATTTTAAGTGGGCATAATTTTTAATTTAAGGTTTATAATAACCCTTATGCTGGTGAAAGCCGGCCCTATGCAATTGCTGGGCAGTGGTTGGGCAAATAGCCCAACTCTGCACCAGCAAAAGTGAATTTCTGGTCGGTTCGGATGATCTGTCAAGGCGTACCTTGACTGATCGCAACTTCCAGGTTTTCGTGCATACGGAAACCCTGAACTTGCGGGGCCTTTTAGAAAGCGTATGTCGTCACGAGGACCGTAAATTCCGGGCCATAATTGTTGAACACCAACATATATTGAAATAATATTCAAGTGCCAGAATACATTTCAGTTATGTCTTTTAACCGCAAAATAAGCTTGCATTGTGTGCTATTTTTCAAAAAGAAATCCTGCAGCAGTCTTGTGGGGTGGGTACAATATATAATTTTTTTTTATATGTAAAATTCAGCAAAAGGAAGTGAGTAAATTTTAGCATTGCTTTATCAAATATTCAGTTATGAAAATTGCTTTTACATAATACATTTTGTTTCTCATTACCTTCTGATTTTTTTTCCCTTAGGCTTCATTTACAGATACAACTCCATCTCCAAGTGAAGCTCCTATAGAAAATCCACTACATTCAGTTATTAAACAGGAACAGTTAGATGGTAGTTGCAAGACCACAGATCCTACCAACAGCTATAAAGATACTGAGAGTGAAGGCAGCTGTGGTTTGACAGATACTAAAACTGAAAAAGATACTTCAACTGTGAAAATGGAAACACTCTAGGGCTTCCTTTCATGAAGAAAAGTGATTTTTGTTCACTTACAGACTTTAGTATTACAAGAAACAGATACAAGATGAATGGTTGGATTTGATGTATCCTTTTGTATGAGGGTCTTACGACACTGAAGTGATACTACCTCTTGCTACGTTGAAATCATTGGGAAACATGCAAAGCAGCAATAGTACATGCTACCTTCAAGGAACATGTCAAATTTGAACCTCTCCCCTTTTGTTTTATATTTTATTATTTGAGGCAGGGATCTCAGCTGAAGTTAAATATTGAATACATTTTGGTATTTGTATGTTCAACTGCATGTGCAGTTCAGGTGTGTATTACTGTGTGAGTGCTGCAAATGAGTGAATGCACTTGGGGAATGAAAATGTTACTTTTTTGTAAGAATGTAAATTCTAAAAAACAATAAAATATTTTTTGAAATATGTTTTGTGTACAGTTGATGCAAAGTGTTTAAGTTAATTTTTTAAATATTTATGGTGCAATGAAAATGAATACTTTGGTTTATTTAGGAAATAAAATTTGTTAAAACTACAGGATCTGAACTATTGAGAAAATAGAAATAAAACTATTGATATTTACCTGACATAAGTTATTTTGTTTTTTCATGTGAATTCCTGCATTACGAGTTGTTTTTGATAAGTTAGTAAATCTTCATACAGCTAAAAATCTATGCACCTGAAAATGAACAATGCAGTGTTGAAACCATTAGAAGTTAACCTTGTATGTACTAAACTAAATAAACCACCTGCACACAAGATTTCTGTGTTTTTATTTCTATAAATCTCAATCTGAGCAACATTAAAGCTAATATACATTATTACAGTAACATGCTAACTGGTTAATTTATTGCCATTTTTAAATGTTCGGTATATTTTCTTGGAAGGAATGTTTGCTTCAAATTTCCTACCAGGCAACATCTTGTACAGCATTTCAACCACTGCATTTTGATTCTGGTATTGACTAAATTTAATTAGAATATTAAAAATAAACTGTCTTCTGCCTGAAACTTACTTTAATCAGTATGCTATATAAGAGTAGGCCATCCTCCTCGAGCCAGTTCCGACATTCAATAAGATCATGGCTGATCTGTATCCTAACTCCATCCACCCACCTTGGTTCTGTAACCCTAAATACCCTTGGCTAGCAAACATCTATCAATCTCGGATTTAAAATTATTAGTTGAGCTAGCATCTACTCCTTTTTGTGGGAGAGTTCCACACTTCTGCCACAAAAAGGAGTAGATGCTAGCTCAACTAATGTGCGACTAAGTGTTTCCTAACTTCTCTTTTGAGTGGTCTGGCTCTGAATTTAAAGTTATGTCCCCTTGTCTTAGACTCTCCCACCAGTGGAAAAAGTTTCTAACTACCCTTTCAATTCCTTCCAAAATCCTAAAAACCTCAATCAAATCACCCCTTAATCTTCTATATTCCAGGAAATACAAGGCTATGTAAAATCTCAATTTTGCTCTAGTAGCATTCTGAGGCATCCATGCTGGACTCCTTCCAAGGCCAATATATCCTTTCTAAGGTGCGGTGCCCAGAACTGTACCCAATACTCCAGATGTGGTCTAACCAAGGCTTTGTATAGCTGTAGCAAAACTTGTGCCCCTTTATATTCTAGCCCTCTAGTTATAAAGGCTAATGTTCAATTAGTCTTTTTGATTATTCTGTTGTACATGACTACTACATTTATAGTGGTCTGTGTCCATGGACCCCTAAATCTCTGGACATCCACGGTTCCTAGCTTTTATCCATTTAAAAAAAATACTCGTCTCCCTTTTTGGTCGAAAATGGATGTCCTCGCACTCGGCTACGTTGAAAACCATCTGCGACAGTTTTGCCCACTCACTTAATTGATCAATGTCTCTGTAATTTTATGTTCCCATCTAAATGACTTACTTTGCCACCCTCCTTTGTGTCATTGGCAAACTTGGATATATGGCTTTCTATTGTTACCCAAGTCATTAATGTAGTCAATAGTTGAGGCCCCAGCCCAGATCCTTGTGGGACACCCCAATCATTTTCAATTTGAGTACATACCCATTATCCCTACTCTGCATCTACTGCCTAACCAATCTCCTAACCAGGTCAATAATTTGCCTTCAATTCCATAAGCTTTAATTTTAGCAAATAGTTACTTATGTGGAACTTCTTCGAATGCCTTCTGGGAATCATATAAACATCCATAGACATTCCCCTTTTACTACTTTAGTTACTTCCTCAAAAAATTCAATTAGGGTCGTTAGACAAGATGTTTTGCTCTCATATATTAGATCTAGGGATTAGTAGTGAGCCTGACCTCTAATCAGGCCTCTGTGTGGGGGAACATCTGGGCAATAGTGACCACAACATTATATGGTTTTAGTGGGCTAGTAGAACTAAACATACATGGAATCTACAACTCTTACCAGATTTCAGAAGAACAAACTTCATTAAAATGGCAGACTATTTGGAATGGGCAAGTAACATTTGTACCACACAAGTGTCAGGCAATGACTCTCCAACAAGTGAGAGTCTAACCACTGCCCCTTAACATTCACAGCCGTATTACCATTGGCAAATCCCCCCACCATCAACATCCTGGGGATAACCATTGACCAGAAACTTAACTGGTCCAGCCACATAAATTCTGTGACTACAAACGCAGGTCAGAGGCTGGGTATTCTGTGGCAAGTGTCTCACCTGATGTCCCAAAGTCTTTCCACCATCTACAAGGCATAAGTCAGGAGTGTGATGGAATACTCTCCACTTGCCTGGATGAGTGCAGCTCCAACAACACTCGAGAAGCTTGACACCATCCAGGACAAAACAGCCTGCTTGATTGGCACCTCATCCATCACCTTAAACATTTCCTCCTTGCACTGTGGCTACAGTGTGTACCAGCTACAAGATGCACTGCAGCAACTTGCCAAGGCTTCTTTGGTAGCACCTCCCAAACCCACGACCTTTACCACCTAGAAGGACAATGGCAGCAGGCGCATGGGAACACCATCACCTGCAAGTTCCCCTCCAACTCACACCATTCTGACTTGGAAATATATTGCCATTCCTTCGTCTCTGGGTCAAAATCCTGGAACTCCCTCCCTAAGCATTATGGGAGTACCTTCACCTCACAGACTGCGGTGGTTCAAGAAGGCGGCTCACCACCACCACCACCTTCTCAAGGGCAATTAGGGATGAGCAATAAATGCTGGCCTTGCCAGCGACGCCCACATCCCAGGAACAATTATAAAAAAAATTTGGCCAACCCTTACTGCGTGGTGATGAGACTGCTGTAGAATACAAATGGCAAGTTTTTAAGAAAAGAAGGGAGTGGTAAGAAAAGGCCAAGGTGGCTGACTGGTTATGTACAAAGACAAATAACAACAGTTGAGTAGAAGGAACAGCTAAAGAAAAAGAGGCTCCTATTAGATCAGCTAAAAAGCTAATGGAAAAGAGGATCGTAGACAATTCTGGAAGTAATTGTAAAAGCTTGTTCAGTTATGTGAGGAGTCAGAGAACTGTCAAAGAATGTATTGGACCATTGAAGGATGTTCAAGGACAAGTTGCAAAGAACTCACTGGGTATATTAAATGAGTATTTTGCATCGGTCTTCACTCCTGAAGCTGATGCTCAACTATTAGATTTGAATGATTTTAATAATAAAGCTAGTAATACTAAAATAGATGAACATATTGTTTTAGATAGAATTAAGAATTTGAAAATAGAGCAACCGGGCTAGATGATATCCACCTGAAGGTCCTTGGAGATGGGACACATGCTGTGCGAGTCCCTAGCCCGTATTTTTAATAGCTCACTACATTTGGGATGGTTTCCGTAGACTGGAAGGAGGCTAATGTAGTCCCCAATTTTTAAAAAGGTGACAAGATAGATCTGGGTCACTGTAGGCCCATTAGTTTTACACCAGTAATAGGAAAGATGCTTGAGGAATCATTAGGGATACAATATATGATTGCTGGGATAGAGAGGGCCATATTTGGGACACCCAACATGGTTTCATAAAAAGGTCATGTCTTACAAATCTGATTATATTTTTTGAAGAAGTCACCAAGTTGGTGGATAAAGGAAGCCTAGTAGACATTGTCTACTAAGACTTCCAAAAAGCTTTTGATAAGGTACCACAGAAGAGGCTTCTCTATAAGATTGAAGCCTTTGGTATTAGTGGTAATATATTGATCTGGATTGAGAACTGGCTGGGAGGATGTAGGCAAAAAGTAGTTGTAGATGGATTTGGCTCTGTTTGGAGACCAGTGGTATCCTGCAGGGATCATAGAAATCATAGAAATTTATGTCACAGAAGGAGGCCATTCAGCCCATCGTGTCTGTGCTGGCTGAAAAAGAGCTATCAGGCCTAATCCCACTTTCCAGCTCTTGGTCCGTAGCCTTGTAGGTTACGGCACTTCAAGTGCATATCCAAGTACTTTTTAAATGGGATGAGGATTTCTGCCTCCACCTCCCTTTCAGGCAGTGAGTTCCAGCCCCCCACCATCGTCTGGGTGAAAAAAGTTCTCCTCAACTCCCCTCTAATTCTTCTACCAATTACTTTAAATCTATGCCCCCTGGTTATTGACCTCTCTGCTAAGGGCAATAGGTCCTTCCTATCCACTCTATCTAGGCCCCTCATAATTTTATGAACCTCAATTAAATCTCCCATCAGCCTCATCTGTTCCAAAGAAAACAACCCAGCCTATCCAATCTTTCCTCATAGCTAAAATTCTCCAGTCCTGGCAACATCCTGGTGAATCTCCTCTGTACCCTCTCTAGTGCAATCACATCTTTCCTGTAATGTGGTGACCAGAACGGTACACAGTACTCTAGTTGTGGCCTAAGTAATGTTTTATACAATTCAAGCATAACCTCCCTGTCTTATATTCTATGCCTCGGCTAATAAAGGAAAGTATCCCGTTTGGCTTCTTAACCACCTTATCTACCTGTCCTGCTACCTTCAGGGATCTGTGGACATGTACTCCAAGGTCGGTGTTGGGACCATTACTCTACTATTTTTATTAATGATCGAGACATAGGTGTTGGGGGCACGATCAGCAAAATTACAGGTAATATTAAGATCTGTGCAAGTGTTAGGACTGTAGACGATGTTTGACGGCATCAGGTGGGTCTTGATGTGTTGGGAGATTGGGCTCATGACTGGCAAATAATGTTTAATATTGGAAAAGTGCAGTGTTACGCATGTGGATCAGGGCAAATGTTCAACATACACCCTTCAAGGAAAAGCATTAAAGAAGGTGGAGAAAGAGATCTGGGTATTCTAATGCATAGATCTCTAAAGGTACATGAGCAATGCCATGAAGCGATAGCTAGAGCAAATAGGGTGTTGGAGTGCGGCTTCCCTGGAGCGTACAGGGAACATTGATTCCCATGTATCCTAACAAGGATGCAGTGTTAGATGTAATTCTGGGTAATGAAACTGGACAAGTGAGTGATTAGAAGGTAATAGGTCATTTCGTAAATAGTGACCTTGGTTGACCTTGAAAATAAAGAGCCAAATATAAAGCTGTTGGACTGGAGACTAGCTAATTTCAGTGGGATGAAAGGGGGTCTAACCCATATTGTATTTAGGGGAAAAAAATCAAACTGTGTACTAGGAGTGGGAAATATTTAAATACAAGATGGATAGGGTCAAATACATTATAAATAGCAACGGGGATGTATCAAAGGCAAAATTGTTAAATAGAGAGATTGGAGCAAAAATGTTTTAAAAAGGCATATGATAAATACTAGGGGAGGGGGTAATACAAAATAAAAATATAAGCATGGAAGACAAGCAAAAAGTAATTTTAGGAATAGTCAGGCAGTAAGAAAATCTTGCAGTCAATATAAAAAGAAATTATAAAGGACTTTTATAAGCACATAATTAAAAGGATAGGCAAAGCTGTGGTGAGACCAAATACAGATGAAGGGGGATATCCTACACTTGAGAGTAAGGGAATGACAGAGATACTTGATATGTACTTCACCTCTGTTTTTACAGAGGAATGTGAAAGGATTGTAGGAATATTGTAGAAGGGTGTGGAAGAACCACCACTGGAGATAAATATACTAAAAGTAGAAAAATCACTGGAAACAGACAGTATGCAACCCAGAATACTGAAGGAGGGTGGGAGAGGAGATTGCAGGGGTATTAACCCTAATTTTCTCAATCTTTTGAAATGGAAATTGTGCCAAAGGAGAATGGCATGTTTGAGAAAAGGAAAGGGATATGACTAAATTGTTGGACAGTTAGACTTCCCTCAGTCATGGGTAACCTTACAGAGTCCATAATACAGGACAACATTAATGAACGCAGAGGCCGAGGCCAATCAGGAACAGTCAGCATTGATTTGTGAAGAGCAGGTCATGCTTGCCTAATTTAATGTAATTTTTTAAAGGAAATCCCGAAGTGTATAGGTAAAAAGAAATGTGTGGATGTTCTACATATAGATTTTCAGAAGATATTTGATAAACTGCCACTTAAGATACTTGTTACAAAATTAAGGTATAGATGTTATTAAAGGGATTGTAACTGGGGGAGTGGGTCAGGTGTGACCTCAGTCACTGGAGGAGGGGGTCAGGTGTGACCTCCGTCACTAGGGGAGGGGGTCAGGTGTGACCTCCGTCACTAGGGGAGGGGGTCAGGTGTGACCTCTGTCACTGGGGGAGGGGGTCAGGTGTGACCTCTGTCACTGGGGGAGTGGGTCAGGTATGACTTCAGTCACTGGGGGAGTAGGTCAGGTGTGACCTCTGTCACTGGGGGAGTAGGTCAGGTGTGACCTCTGTCACTGGGGAAGGGGGTCAGGAGTGACCTCTGTCACTGGGGGAGGGGGTCAGGTGTGACCTCTGTCACTGGGGGAGTAGGTCAGGTGTGACCTCCGTCACTGGGGGAGGGGGTCAGGTGTGACCTCAGTCACTGGGCGAGTGGGTCAGGTGTGACCTCCGTCACTGGGGGAGTGGGTCAGGTGTGACTTCAGTCACTGGGGGAGGGGGTCAGGTGTGACCTCCGTCACTGGGGGAGTAGGTCAGGTGTGACCTCAGTCACTGGGGGAGTGGGTCAGGTGTGACCTCCGTTACTGGGGGAGTGGGTCAGGTGTGACCTCAGGCACTGGGGGAGTGGGTCAGGTGTGACCTCCGTCACTGGGGGAGGGGTTCAGGTGTGACCTCTGTCACTGGGGGAGGGGGTCAGGTGTGACCTCAGTCACTGGGCGAGTGGGTCAGGTGTGACCTCTGTCACTGGGCGAGTGGGTCATGTGTGACCTCAGTTACTGGGGGAGGGGGTCAGGTGTGACCTCAGTCACTGGGGGAGGGGGTCAGGTGTGACCTCCGTCACTGGGGGAGGGGGTCAGGTGTGACCTCAGTCACTGGGGGAGGGGGTCAGGTGTGACCTTAGTCACTGGGCGAGTGGGTCAGGTGTGACCTCTGTCACTGGGCGAGTGGGTCAGGTGTGACCTCCGTCACTGGGGGAGGGGGTCAGGTGTGACCTCAGTCACTGGGCAAGTGGGTCAGGTGTGACCTTAGTCACTGGGGGAGGGGGTCAGGTGTGACCTCAGTCACTGGGTGAGTGGGTCATGTGTGACCTCTGTCACTGGGGGAGGGGGTCAGGTGTGACCTCAGTTACTAGGGGAGGGGGTCAGGCGTGACCTCTGTCACTGGGGGAGGGGGGTCAGGTGTGACCTCTGTCACTGGGGGAGGGGGTCAGGTGTGACCTCAGTCACTGGGGGAGGGGTCAGGTGTGACCTCTGTCACTGGGCGAGTGGGTCAGGTGTGACTTCAGTCACTGGGGGAGTAGGTCAGGTGTGACCTCCGTCACTGGGGGAGGGGGTCAGGTGTGACCTCCGTCACTGGCGGAGGGGGTCAGGTGTGACCTCAGGCACTGGGGGAGGGGGTCAGGTGTGACCTCTGTCACTGGGGGAGGGGGTCAGGTGTGACCTCAGTCACTGGGGGAGGGGGTCAGGTGTGACCTCAGTCACTGGGGGAGGGGGTCAGGTGTGACCTCAGTCACTGGGGGAGGGGGTCAGGTGTGACCTCAGTCACTGGGGGAGGGGGTCAGGTGTGACCTCAGTCACTGGGGGAGGGGGTCAGGTGTGACCTCAGTCACTGGGGGAGGGGGTCAGGTGTGACCTCAGTCACTGGGGTGGGTGGGTCAGGTGTTTGTCTGCGCTCCAATAGTGTGACATCACATCCGCGGTAATTATATGCGCATTTGTTTTGCATTTGTAGTGTATATGTGCAACCTTTAAAATATAGGCTGCTAAAAAATGTTGCCTTGCTACGCTGTGCACCCACATTTTCCTTCCTGGCTACTTTGCTGTGTCCCACCCTGCATGTCCCAGATTCAGTTTAGAAATATGGTCCATTTTCTCTGTTAACCTGAGCCTCCATTCTCTCTCTCTCTCTGTTAACCTGAGCCTCCATTCTTTCTCTCTCTCTGTTAACCTGAGCCTCCATTCTCTCTCTCTCTCTCTCTGTTAACCTGAGCCTCCATTCTCTCTCTCTCTCTCTGTTAACCTGAGCCTCCATTCTCTCTCTCTCTCTCTGTTAACCTGAGCCTCCATTCTCTCTCTCTCTCTGTTAACCTGAGCCTCCATTCTTTCTCTCTCTCTGTTAACCTGAGCCTCCATTCTCTCTCTCTCTGTTAACCTGAGCCTCCATTCTCTCTCTCTCTCTGTTAACCTGAGCCTCCATTCTTTCTCTCTCTCTGTTAACCTGAGCCTCCATTCTCTCTCTCTCTCTCTCTGTTAACCTGAGCCTCCATCTCTCTCTCTCTGTTAACCTGAGCCTCCATTCTCTCTCTCTCTCTGTTAACCTGAGCCTCCATTCTCTCTCTCTCTCTGTTAACCTGAGCCTCCATTCTTTCTCTCTCTCTGTTAACCTGAGCCTCCATTCTCTCTCTCTCTCTCTGTTAACCTGAGCCTCCATCTCTCTCTCTCTCTCTGTTAACCTGAGCCTCCATTCTCTCTCTCTCTCTGTTAACCTGAGCCTCCATTCTTTCTCTCTCTCTGTTAACCTGAGCCTCCATTCTCTCTCTCTCTCTGTTAACCTGAGCCTCCATTCTTTCTCTCTCTCTGTTAACCTGAGCCTCCATTCTTTCTCTCTCTCTGTTAACCTGAGCCTCCATTCTTTCTCTCTCTCTGTTAACCTGAGCCTCCATTCTTTCTCTCTCTCTGTTAACCTGAGCCTCCATTCTCTCTCTCTGTTAACCTGAGCCTCCATTCTCTCTCTCTCTCTCTCTGTTAACCTGAGCCTCCATTCTCTCTCTCTGTTAACCTGAGCCTCCATTCTCTCTCCCTCTATCATAATGAGTTTCGACCGGTTTGTCTTGCTGTAATTGTTTTTCGGGGAGACTTTTCTCCGGAAATGAAAGCAATTTGCTATTATCGGTTCAAATGACACCGGAAGTTTATTCCCGTTGCTAATCAAGTATAGCAGTCTCCGCCTCACTCAGCGCTGAGAAGTTGTTGGTCTTCATTTGATCGGGTTTAATGTACTTTGATGCAAGGTTCCGCCATGCCCGCAGTCTCTGCAGCCGTGTTAGGTAATGCGACGGCTCGGAGTCTTGGGGCAAAACTGGGGGACTTTAGCGGGGTCGAGTGTGACAGGCAATCGGATGTAAGTGCAGGGGAAATGCTCTCATTCCAGGGTCTGGAACGTGTCGTGAGTGTAGTTTAAGATCTGTAACGTAACGTTCAGTTTATCTGGAAAACCAGAAACTTTTCTACAAATGATAGTTCAGTGCATTGAACCCTCTCTTTCCCCTGATGTAATCGAATTAGGAATGGGGAAAGAACAGGGGACTGGTAGTTCTTTCAAAGAGCCGACACAGGCACGATGGGAATTGCCTCCTTCGGTGCTGTAAGATTCAATGAATTTAATTTGTTGAAGAATTCATCGTAATATAAAAAGCTAAATTCAGTTGGTTGTAAAATATGCAGATGTATTTTATGCATAGGATTTCGTTTAGGTATTTTAGCATAAAATTATTGATATAATCAATGTTATTTAGTTAAAATACAACTGTAATGTTCCAACTAAATGATTTTGTTTCACACTAATGCTGCTGTTATAGTTTAAACACCTTGGGGGAAAAATTCGGTTGCTTTGCGCCTCCCGTTAGCGCCCTAAGAGGGTGCTAATGGGCGCGGCGATGTTTACACCGCTCGCGGAATTGACCAGACATTTTGCGGCGGCGCTAAACACTACCGCCACGATCTCCTGCACCCGCAGATCGTGACGTCAGTCGAGCGTGCAGCGCCCCGGACCTGATATTGAGTGGCGCCCCCTGCCTTTCCACCTGCCGCTAGCAACGACAGGTTGAAGGGAACGTTTTGCAGTTGGGAAGGGACTGGGGGAGCGCTATTTAAAGGTGACTGCTTCCTGCCTTTTTTTGTCGGCGACAATTTTGCACCACCCATTCTGAGAGAGAGAGAGAGAGAGACTTCTGGAGAGATTCAACGCTGTGTGAAGGAGTTTTGGGTACTGAGCAGCACTTTGCAGGTTCATTTTGATTTGACCTTCCTTGCATCGATTTAGAAGAGACTACGGGGGCTGCACTCTGAGCTCTTTCCCTGGGTCCCCTCCATTGTTCTTTCCAGCAGATTTGATGTACAGGTCTCTCCAGGCCGAGATTCAAGGCTGCAATGAGCAGGGTGTGGATGGAAAGCAAGATCGACCCTCCCCTTTAAGAATTGGCCGGCGCCAGTGTGTCTGTGTTCCATTGCTGACTGACATCACATGAGCTTCGCCAGCGCTCTGAGTTAGCGCCTCGCTCCTCGGCGTTAGCGCCTTAAGAGAGGTGTGTAGCACTTGATTTAGCACTCCAATCACCTCCAGGGGCGATAGAAGCCAAGTTTGCAGTCAGAGGCGATAATTAGCGCCAGGTGCTAAACATTGCACCCCAAACGGGGCGATACCGAATTTCTCCCGCCTTGTGCCTGGACAGATTATACAAATGCATGGTGTATTAGGAATAAATTGAATGAATTGCAGGCGCAAATTCAACTTAGAAGGTAAGACGTGGTATCCATTCCTGAGACGTGACTGTAAGATGGTCAGGGCTGGGAACTGAATATACCAGGTTATAAAGTCTACAGGAAGGATAGGAAATCTGGTAGAGGGGGAGGTGTAGCATTAGTGATTAAGGATGAAATTACTTCTATGATAAGAGGGGATATAACAAGAGGTAAGCAGGCAGTGGAGACTTTATGGGTAGAATTAAGAAATAGAACAGGATTTATGACTCTACTGGAAGTTTTGTATACACACCCTGGTAGTAGCAGTGAATTGTAGGAATGTATAAATGCAGAGATTAGATTAGCATGTAGGAAAGGCAGAGTGGTTTTAATGGGGGATTTTAACTTCGATATAGATTGGGATAAGCAGATAAGCTCATGTCAGGAAGGTAGCAAATTTCTTGAGAGTGTTCAGGATAGTTTTCTGCAGCAATATGTCCTAGAACCAACAAGGGGGCATGCAATATTAGATTTAATAATGAGCAATGAGCCAGGTTTAGTTAACAGCCTAACAGTGTGTGAACATTTATCTAATAGCGACTATAATATGATTGAGTTCAATGTTGTGTTTGAAAGGGAGAAACGCGAAACAACTACTAAGATTCTAGATTTGGGTAAGGCTGACTTCAATGCGATGAGACAGAGACTGTCCACAGTAAACTAGGCAAATCTGTTAATGGGTAAAACGACAGAAGATCAGTAGGTAAAATGACAGAAGATCAGTGGGAGGTGTTCAAAAAAAGATACAGAACCAGTTTATACCCCGAAGGGGCAAGAGCTCTTTTTGCCAAAAAAAAGCCATGGACGACTAAAGAGGTAAGGGACAACATAAAACTAAAAGAAAAGAGGAGTCATATAAAGTTGCCAGAAAAAGTAACAAGCCTGAGGATTGGGAGCAGTTTAGAGTTCAGCAAAAAAGGACCAAGAGATTGATTAAGAGGGGAAAAATAGAGTATGAGAGTAAACTTGGAAGGAACATAAAAGCAGACTGTAAAAGCTTCTACAAGTATATAAAAAGAAAAAGATTAGTGAAGACAAATATAGGTCCCTTACAGTCAGAAACGGGAGAATTTATAATGGGGAACAAGGAAATGGCAGAGCAATTCAACAAATACTTTGGTTCTGTCTTCACGGAAGAGGACACAAATAACTTTCCAGAAATGCTAGGGAACCAAGGGTCTAGTGAGAAGGAGGAATTAAAGGAAATTAGTATTGGTAAAAAAATAGTGCTGGAGAAATTAATGGGACTGAAAGCTAATAAATCCCCAGGGCCTGATAATCTGCATCCCAGAGTACTAAAAGAGGTAGCCATGGAAATAGAGGATGCATTGGTTGTCATCTTCCAAAATTCTATAGATTATGGAACAGTTCCTGCAGATTGGAGGGTGGCAAATGTAACCCCACTATTTAAAAAGGGAGGGAGAGAGAAAACAGGGAACTACAGACCGGTTAACCTAACATCAGTAGTAGGGAAAATGCTCGAGTCTATTATAAAGGATGTGATAACAGGACACTTAGAAAATATCAACAGGATTAGACAAAGTCGACATGGATTTATGAATGGGAAATTGTGTCTGACAAACCTACTGGAATTTTTTGAGGATGTAACTGGTAGAATAGATAAGGGAGAACCAGTGGATGTGGTGTATTTGAATTTTCAGAAGACCTTTGATAAAGTCCCACATAAGAGGTTAGTGTGCAAAATTAAAGCACATGGGATTGGGGGTAATATACTGGCATGGATTGAAAATTGGTTAACAGACAGGAAACAGAGAGTAGGAATAAATGGGTCTTTTTCGGGGTGGCAGGCGGTGTCTAGTGGGGTACCGCAGGGATCAGTGCTTGGGCCCCAGCTATTCACAATATATATCAATGATTTGGATGAAGGAACCAAATGTAATATTTCCAAGTTTGCTGACGACACAATACTAGGTGGGGTTGTGAGGAGGATGCAAAGAGGCTTCAAGGTGATTTAGACAAGTTGAGTGAGTGGGCAAATACATGGTAGATGCAGTATAACGTGGATAAATGTGAAGTTATCCACTTCGGTAGGAAAAACAGAAAGGCAGAGTATTATTTAAATGGTGATAGATTGGGAAATGTTGATGTACAAAGGGACCTGGGTGTCCTTGTACACCAGTCACTGAAAGCAAACATGCAGGTGCAGCAAGCAGTTAGGAAGGCAAATGGTATGTTGGCCTTCATTGCAAGAGAATTTGAGTACAGGAGCAAGGATGTCTTACTACAGTTATACAGGGCCTTGGTGAGACCACACCTGGAGTACTGTTTGCAATTTTGTTCTCCTTACCTAAGAAAGGATATACTTGCCACAGAGGGAGTGCAGCGAAGGTTCACCAGACTGATTCCTGGGATGGCAGGACTGTCGTATGAGGAGAGATTGGGTCGACTAGGCTTGTATTCACTAGAGTTTAGAAGAATGAGAAGGGATCTCATTGAAACGTATAAAATTCTGACTGGGCTTATCAAACTGGATGCAGGGAGGATGTTTCCCCTGGCTGGGGGGTCTAGAACGAGGGATCACAGTCTCAGGATACGGGGTAGGACATTTAGGACTGAGATGAGGAGAAATTTCTTCACTCAGAGGGTGGTGAACCTGTGGAATTCTCTACCACAGAAGGCTGTGGAGGTCAAGTCACTGAATATATTTAAGAAGGAGATAGATAGATTTCTAGGCACAAAAGCCATCAAGGGGTATGGGGAGAGAGCGGGAATATGGTATTGAGATAGAGGATCAGCCATGATCATATTGAATGGCGGTGCAGGCTCGAAGGGCCGAATGGCCTACTCCTGCTCCTATTTTTCTATGTTTCTATGTACATCAATGCAAAAAATAGCACAGATAATGGCAAATGGGAGAGATACAAAGAACAGCAAAGGGTGACAAAACAGATTGTAAAGGGAGTATGAAAAGAAACTTGCAAGTTGTATCAAAATCAACACAAAAAAACTTTTATAATTGTATTAGGAAAAAAAGGGTGGTTAAGAGCGCTGTGGGCCCCTTAAGAACTGACTGGTGATATTATAAATGAAAATAAGGAAATGGTAGACATGTTAAATAATTACTTTGCATCAGTATTTACAGTAGAAGAAGAGGATAGCATGCCAGACATCCCAAGAAAACTAACATTGAATCATGGACAGAGACTCACCAAAATTAATGTAAGCAAAATAACAGTAATGAAGAAAATAATGGCACTAAAGAGTGACAAATTCCCAAGACCAGATGGTTTTCATCCCAGGATTTTAAAGGAAGTAGGTGAGAACATTGCAGATGCCTAACTATGATCTTCCAAAGTTCTCTCGATTCAGGAACCATTCCTTTAGATTGGAAAATTGTGCATGTCACTCCGCTATTTAAGAAAGGTGAGAGAAGGAAACCAGGGAATTTTTGACCAGTTAGCCTAACATCTGTTGTCGGGAAATTACTAGAGTCTATAATTAAGGATGGAGTGACTGAACACCTTGAAATTTTTCAGCTGATCAGAGAGCCAGCATGGATTTGTAAAGGGTAGGTCATGCCTGACCAACCTGATGAATTTTTTGAAGAGGTGACTAAAGTAGTGGACAGGGGAATGTCTATGATGTTATTTATATGGACTTCCAGAAGGCATTCGCTAAAGTCCCTCATAAGAGACTGTTAGCTAAAGTTGAAGCTCATGGAATTGAGGGCAAATTATTGACCTGGTTAGGAGATTGGCTGAGCGACAGGAGACAAAGAGTAGGGATAATGGGCAGATACTCTAATTGGCAGAATGTGACGAGTGGCATCCCACAGGAATCTGTATTGGGGGCTCAACTATCACTATGAATGACTTAGATGACAGGATAGAGAGCCACATATCCAAGTTTGCAGATGACACAAAGATAGGTGTGAGAAGTCGCACAACACCAGGTTATAGTCCAACAGATTTATTTAAAATTACAAGCTTTCGGAGCTGTCGCCCCTTCCTCAGGTAAAGTTACAATGAGTGAATCTACAATATTTCACTGTATATAGACACAGAAACTGCAGAGATACAATCTTTCAGGGAAGGTGTCCTTACATCAAAGACACACCAAGAGCACAGCCAAGACAATGAGATGTGTCACAGGGGGTCCAACGTGTCAAATCCTGCTGTCTGCAGTGGGTTTTTTTTGTTTGTTTTTTTGTGTTTTTTTTTACAACTGGAAAGAGAGACAACGATGTCGAGTCACGGGTTAGCATTCTCCAAGGCGGCCTTCGAGACGCACGACAACGCAAAATCATCGAGCAGAAACTGATAGCCAAGTTCCGCACCCATGAGGATGGCCTCAATAGGGATATCGAGTTAATGTCACGCTACAGAACGTGACTCAACATCGTTGTCAGTCTTTCCAGTTTAAAAAAAAAACACAAACCACCCCCACCCCCCCCCCCCCCCCCCAAAAACCACCCCCAAAAAACACTGCAGACAGCAGGATTTGACACGTTGGACCCCCTGTGACACATCTCATTGTCTTGGCTGTGCTCTTGCTGTGTCTTTGATGTAAGGACACCTTCCCTGAAAGATTGTATCTCTGCAGTTTCTGTGTCTATATACTGTGAAATATTGTAGATTCACTCATTGTAACTTTACCTGAGGAAGGGGCGACAGCTCCGAAAGCTTGTAATTTTAAATAAATCTGTTGGACTATAACCTGGTGTTGTGCGACTTCTCATTTTTGTCCACCCCAGTCCAACGCCGGCATCTCCGCATCACAAAGATAGGTGGCATTGTAAGTAGTGTAGATGGAACCATAAAATTACAAAGAGATATTAATAGATTAAGTGAATGGGCAAAACTGTGGCAAATGGATTTCAATATAGGCAAGTGTGAAATCATCCACTTTGGACCTAAAAAGGATAAATCAGAGCATTTTCTAAATGGTGAAAAGCTAGAAGCAGTGGAGGTCCAAAGAGACTTGGGAGGGCCATGTACATAGATCATTAAAATGTCGTGGACATGTATAAAAAATAATCAGATAGGCTAATGAAATGCTGGACTTTATTTTTTTTAATGTATTCATGGGATGTGGGCATTGCTGGCAAGGCCAGCATTTATTGGCCATCCCTAATTGCCCTCGAGAAGCTGGTGGTGAGCCACCTTCTTGAACCGCTGCAGTCCGTGAGGTGAAGGATTTTGACCCAGCGACGATGAAGGAACGGAGATATATTTCCAAGTCAGGATGGTGTGTGACTTGGAGGGGAACTTACAAGTGGTGGTGTTCCCATGCGCCTGCTGCCCTTGTCCTTCTAGGTGGTAGAGATTGCGGGTTTGGGAGGTCCTGTTGAAGAAGCCTTGGCGAGTTGCTGCAGTGCATCTTGTAGATGGTACACACTGCAGCCACAGTATGCCAGTGGTGGAGGGAATGAATGTTTAAGGTGGTGGATGGTGTGCCAATCAAGCAGGCTGCTTTGTCCTGGATGGTGTCGAGCTTCTTGAGTGTTGTTGGAGCTGCACTCATCCAGGCAAGTGGAGAGTATTCCATCACACTCCTGACTTGTGCCTTGTAGATGGTGGAAAGGTGGGAGTCAGGAGGTGAGACACTCGCCGCAGAATACCCAGCCTCTGACCTGCTCTTGTAGTCACAGTATATATGTGGCTGATCCAGTTAAGTTTCTGGTCAATGGTGACCTCCCCCGGATGTTGATGTTGGTTGATTCGGCGATGGTAATCCCGTTGAATGTCAAAGGGGTGGTGCTTAGACTCTCTCTTATTGGAGATAGTGATTGTCTGGCACTTGTGTGGCGCGAATGTTACTTGCCACTTATCAGCCCAAGCCTGAATGTTGTCCGGGTCTTGCTGCATGTGGGCACGGACTGCTTCCTTATAGGGGTTGCGAATGGAACTGAACACTGTGCAATTATCAGCGAACATTCCTACTTCTGACCCTATGATGGACGGAAGGTCATTGATGAAGCAGCTGAAGATGGTTGGGTCTAGGGCACTGCCCTGAGGAACTCCTGCATATAATTTGTGAACAATGGTCCCAGCACTGATCCTTGTGGGACCCCACTTTCCATCTTCTGCCACTCTGAATAGCTACCCTTTACCCGTACTCTCTGCTTTCTGTTTTGCAGTCAGCTAGCTATCCATTCTGCTACTTGTCCCTTGACTCTGCATGCTCTGACCTTATTCATTAGTCTATTATGTGGCACCTTATCAAAGGCCTTTTGGAAATCTAGATAAATTACATCTACTGCATAACCCTCGTCTACTCTCTCTGTTACCTTTTCAAAAAATTCAGTGATGTTGGTCAAGCAAGACTTTCCCTTTTTAAATCCATGCTGACTATTCATAATTATATTTTTGGTTTCTCCCTCCTTCCTTAAATAATGGAGTCAAGTTGTAATTTTTGGAGCCAAAGGCAGAATTCCCAAATCTAGAGAGCTTTGGAAAAATATGACTAATGCATCTGCAATTTCCCCACCTGTTTCTTTTTAATATGCTAGTCTGGAAACCATCAGGCCCTGGAAATCTGTTATCGCAAATGCCATTATTTTCTCCATTATCATTTTTATTTATAGTAAATCCACAACCTTTCTCCCGATGACTTATTTTTAGGTTCCCTGATACCGCTAGTACTTTGTCTTCTTCCTCTACAGTGAAAACTGATATAAACTGTTCATTTAACAAGTCTCCCATATCCTTATTATCTATTATAGTCTTACTTCCATCTGTCAGTAATGGACTCACTTTCACCCTTACCACTCACTTTCACCCTTACCACTCACTTTCTCTTAATATAGTGATAAAAACTTTTACTGTTAGCTTTGATATCCCTTGCAATTTTTTTCATGCTCCTTTTTGCACCATTTATTACTTTCTTTGTATTGCTTTGTTGCTTTTTATAGCTCACCGTGTCTGCTGGATTTCTGCTTTTCCTTGCATTTGTGTAAGCCTTTGTTTTAGTGTGATTCTGTCTCTTATCTTGTTTGTTGACCATGGTTGCTTAACTGTACAAGTGAAGCTTTTGCCTTTTAGGGGTATGTACTGGTTTTGTATTGCAACAAAATCTTCTTTGAATACTTCCCACTGTTTGTTTGTACACTTACTCAGATACAGCTCAGTTTACTGTGCTCAATTTATTTCTTAACCCTTTAATTAAATTTAAAACCCTGGTTTGTGACTCTGCTTCTCCCTCTCAAACCTTATATCAAATTCAATCATATGCTCACTATTCACAAGATGTTCCCTTACAGTCAGATTGTTAATTAATCCGGGTTCGTTACTCATCACTAAATCTATGATGGCCTTTTGTCGGTTCTAAAACATATATTGTTCCAGAAAATTGTCCCAAATGCATTCTAGAAATTCATTACATTTACTACTTGAGCTATTCTGCATTTCCCAGTCTGTGAAAATTAAAATCTCCCATTATAACCACATTGTTTCTGCTGCATGCTTCCCTGATCTCCATCTTAATACATCCCCCACTACATCACTACTGCCAGAAGGTCTGTAAATGGCTCCCAGCAGAGTCTTGCATCCTTTACTGCTCCTTAGTTCTATTCGTACTGTTTCCGCTGCCTGTCCAATCTTACTGAAATCCTTTCTTTCCACTGCTGTAATTGTGCCCTTTTATCAATATTGCTACTCCTTTTCCATCCACAAATTCCCACATTCTGCCTATGCTGCCTTTTCTTTATTGCACAGCAATTATTTATTTATCTATTTCCATTGCTAATTGATGCATCTTTAATATTAAGATTTGATTATCAGATGGCTTTAAGTTGATTTCTTTTAGTTACTTTTTATTGCTGTTTACTTTAATTAGCTTATTTCTTTCTCTTATTGACATCAGTTTTAATTTATTTAATCTGTAATTTTGGCAACTCTATGGCCTAAACCAATAATTAAAGTGGCCTTTTAACCAGTGCCAATCACTCCAACATCAAAGAAAGATTTGCTTGTTCGAGAGCACCAAAAATGTTCAGAACATAAGGCTTCCCTGATCGCTCCGTGGACAAAGACACTGCATACAGACCAGGGGAAATCTCCAGCTCAATCCACAATTTGTGTTGAGTTGGCTGCTCTCAGCCACAGTGGTGGTGTGGGAGCAAAGTAATTCTCTTCAGTGTCCCACACTACGGAAGGAAGGGAAAAGGGTTCCAACTTCTGCTTGCTACTCAGAGACCACTGCTGGAAAGAGCGTATATGCTGATGAGTACAGGTTTGCTTGTGATGCCCCGTGGTGGAATAGCCAGCCAGAAAATACTACCTAAGCTCACAGATTGTCCACTTGGGTGAGGTCCCAGGGGATGGTCAGCACCTATGGAATTGTACCACATGATGAATCGGTGCCTTCAGGAAAGAAAGTGGGGGAAAAAAGGCCTCGTGCTGAAAACGTCAGATGTGGAATGATGAAAATATTTTGTTTAGGTTTTATTTATTTTAGTTACCAAGTGTAAGGCGCTCATTCTTCCCTTAATATCTAGCACTACTTGCGAAAACCAGAAGTACTAACAAGCCCAGTGGCATTAAAATGTTATTGTTATATTATTGCCAATTGTCAGTGCATTCATTTTTTGAAATTGTTGTTGTTTGACAGCGGCAAGGAAGAAGAAGTCTTTTGTCAGTATTCATGGTGCGGTTAAAGCCGGTGATGTGGAGGAACTGGAGCTGATGGTGAAAAATGGAGCCGGCATTAATGAAGTTGATCACATTCACAAATTCACTCCCTTGCAATGGGCAGCGCATTCTGATAGTTTAGAGGTGAAGAGTTTTTTTATCACTGTATCAACATATACATATAGAGTATTTAAATGAGGAACTGTCAGTGGATTTTGTTGGCAGTTTGGATTTCACAGCTGCGGACAGATTTCCCAGGACTTGGGTAAACCGGCAGCGAAAGGGAGGCGGCAGCTGCTGGATCCATCTGGTAAGTGTTTTGCCAGCACTGCGCGTGCTCCCTCTCTCTCTCTCTCCTCCCCGACTCCCCCTCTCTCTCCTCCCCGCGCTCACTCTCTCCTCCCCGCGCTCACTCTCTCCTCCCCGCGCTCACTCTCTCCTCCCCGCGCTCACTCTCTCCTCCCCGCGCTCACTCTCTCCTCCCCGCGCTCACTCTCTCCTCCCCGCGCTCTCTCTCTCCTCCCCGCGCTCTCTCTCTCCTCCCCGCGCGCTCTCTC